>JAJOZX010001851.1:0-462500 GCA_023014485.1 Bathynomus jamesi
TGGACTAAACTAGTCCTATTCACTAGCCGAATGGAACATAATCTGGGCCAGTTGAATAATACTCATCTATTCTTATCTTCTCTCGTTTTGGCCATACCAACACAAAATCTATTTATTTCCTTATATTTTGTTATATTTTCGTTAAAGTTTGTCGCTTTCGTGCGGTTTTAAGTAGCCAATTTTCAGAATTTAAAGGGAAAAAAATAAACTCTATAGACACCAGCCAACGATTTCTAACCTGTGATATGCGTACCACCGATAGTACGCGGAGCTCTTTTGGGCCGTACGCAAGAGGGTTATAAATACGCAACTTGCTACCTGATAATTACTTTCATGATAATGTTTTCAAAAGTAATATTAGTTGTCGATGAATAGCCCGTATCCTTTGCATGCTATCCAATTTGCCATCCAGGTAGATTTCAAATTATTTAACATAATGTGCAAAGCCAAAATCAAGATTTTGATTCACTACAAATGTCGACGAAGTATCATTAAAATAAATATAACTTTTTATATAAGGCTGAACATTCAAGATTGAACACTACAGTCCCCTCCTTACAGTTTTGGTTAAGTGGTACCACCTCCCTCCCTTAATGTTGGTACTTAAAAGAGCATGATGGCAAAAAGTGGTACATCGACCTAAAAAGCTTGAAAACCCCTGCTCTGGTTGATTTTCAGAGCAAAGTTGCCTATCAACGTTATGTAAGGTGCATAAAATGAACCTTTTTTCACTATTCTATTTTAGAGTACGAATATTTTAGAGTAATGTACTATATAATTTAAGGCTCTGTGATTTGGTAAATTTAACCCCATTTATTAACATGGTTAATCATTACTGTAAGTTTCTCCATTAGTTGTTTGCCATAAAATTACTATGTAATGGCTTATTAAAAATATGTTAGTATTCTATTGCAGTTGTTGAATAAATTGTCAAATAATGTTGAGAGATATCTACGTTACAATTTATATTATATATAGGATTTTATTATTATATAGGATTAAGGTTGAATAAAAAAAATAAATACTGTAAAAGTACTCGTGCTGTTTTTCCTTCTGAGCTTTCGTAATTTAATCTCAGTAACTATACATATATACATATATATTAGTGAGTAGGTCACATCCGCATCCGCATAACATCCGCACATTTTCTCGCATCCGCGTCCGCATCCGCACTTGGACTGCGGATGTCGTGCGGATGTGGACCGTTTGAGATAAAACGTCATTAATAAGCGGAAATTATCAAATTCTACTATATTAATAGAACTAGTTCATTGTGCGCAAAAGTGATGCAAGCGACAAGACGAGAGGCTGTTCTTGTATGAAGTTACTCTCTTGCAACGTACTTAGATCCACGTTACAAAGCTAAGTTATTTTCACCTAGTACATTAGAACGAGTTAAATCATCACTTGACAAAGCAGTTGAAGAGCTTCAATCTCTTGAATCTGTCGCTTCGCCACCCACCAAAAGAATAAAAGTTTCAGTGACAGAACCAACACCTTCAACAAGCAAACCTATCACAGAATCTGTCTCTCAGTTTCTTGAGTCAAGCAGCAATGACGAGACCTACGCGATGTCAAAAGATGTAGTAAAATGATCGAGAGCTATCACCAAGAAAAACGCCTGGCTGCATGTGACAATCCTATTAGTTGGTGAAAAAATACGCAGAATATCTATCCATACTTGAGTAAACTTGCAAGGAAACATTTAGCCTGTCCTCCAACAAACGTACCAAGCGAGAGATTATTTAGCAGTGCTGGATTAATATATGATGAAAAGAGAAACAGACTGGCAGCAGAAAAGGCAGAAAAATTAATGTTCCTTAAGCATAACCTTCCTATAATTAAGTTTTGAACATTAAACGATGAACATCTTAGTTTACTTTATTTTAATTACTCATTTATAAATATGCCTAATAAAACTTTAAACTTAATATAAATAGTTATCAAGCTAATTAAAGATCTCTTTCTATAAGGGCGGAGGTTGGGGAAAGAGGTCGGTGGGGTGCATTTGAGTTGGGTTCACGTCCCGCATCCTGGTAACACAATTATGGTTTCTAATTGTGGCTGAAACTCAACAAAATATAACGAATTTATTTGCAGACGAATTCACTAATTGATTTCTATATTAGTTAGATGCTTGATTATTTTATATGTTCAGAGAAAGTACAGCAATTATTGTACAATTAATCAATTATACTACATTATAGCTACAGCTCTCTCTATATAATAACTTATTATATACGTTAAACACAACAAATCTCGAATATATCCTAAAAAATAACGAAATGTAGACATCCGCATCCGCATCCGCGGATGTTGAAATCAAACATCCTCATCCGCATCCGCGGATGTGAAAAAAATGACATCCGCTACATCACTAATATATACATACATATATGTACATACATATATGTACGTATATATGTATGTGTATATATAATATATATATATATATATATATATATATATATATATATATATACATACTACATACACACATACATACATATATATATATTACATACATATATATATATATACACACATATATATATATATATATACACACACACACATATATATATATACACACACATATATATACACATATATATACATACATACATACATACATATATATATACATACATACATACATACATACACATACATATATATATATACACAGTTATATACATATATATATATATACATACATACATACATACATATATACATATATATATATATATAATCCATTCTTTTCTTTACTGAAACTGTCCAGAAGCCAAATTGAAAGTGTTATACCTTTTTCTAACAAATTATATGATCGGTGTTCTGCTTTAAATGAATTTAAAAATTTAGATTCGGTTTTTATAGTTCCAATTTTTATTGGTAAAACTGAACACTACACAGTGTTGACACCTCATGCACTCCTCTTTCCCGACCCCTGAGCTAAAGTAGCCCAGGCTCAGACCCTTACACTCATTTCCTTGGGAGCTTTGGGACAAAGATGCTACTTTTTTTACCTTTTTAATTTGGCTCTTAAGCTTTAGGTCTAATAATTTGTTAGAAAACCAAATTACACTCAGGATGATTTTACAAGAAATTTCTTTAAAAATTATAATACAAATAAAAATAACAAAATTATAGTTTACATTGTTTTAATCTATTCAAATCATGAACATTTTAAAATATATGTTATACTACTTAAAAATTTACATAATAATAGATTGGAATCTCTAATTTTTAACATTTGTTACTATTTACTGCCGTAGAATTCGGGCGTAGGCGTAGGAGGAGGAATGATATATAGATCTTCGTTTACCTGCAAAAGAAGATGAAATGTCAACAGACTTTCCTACATTTACCCGAATCCCCACCATTTACATCTTGTTCCACATTTACATCAATCTTTTATGCACATTTATTCACATGGCTACTAACTACATCCTTCCCTCTTTTATGACGGAAAAATTTAATTAGTAATTAGACTTTTCCATTTTTTGGTATATGCCTCTACGAAAACTACTCACACTTGCTTCCTGTTCATCTACCTCATTTACCAGCTTACTAAAGCTAAAGTACTCTATAAAACTCTAATGTTTTCCTCATCTTTCATATTACCAGTCATTGCCACTCCACCAGAATGAAATTCTCACTTTGTCATATTTTTTCCAGACTTTTTTTTTTTCTTTCACTGCATTCTTCACCTAATTATTCCACCATGCAGTCGCCATTCTTTTTACTTCATTTTGTGTACACGAACACATCAAATACTATCTTCACTAAGCATCCCCATAAACATTATACTTCTGTATAGTCGTGCGTTCTTCAGCTATGTCGCACGCAAGGACTTGTTCCGTGTATTCTTCTTTTGTACTCTTTTGCCACCCCATTTGAATTTAACCTTTCGGCTTTTATTCTCTGTATCTTCCCAGTATCTTTCTTCCTTCGATATAAAGTTACGGTAGTTAATGATAAAGGAAACTCACATGAAACGCAGCCTCAGTCTCCTCGCATCGAACATTGAACCACCACTCGCAGACTCTGTTTTTCTGACTGTAAATCGTCCCGTTTGGACAAAGGAAAGAGTCTATTTTTCCGTCGCTGCGACAGTAATGCCAAACCTATCACAGGAGGAGGAGGAACGGGTTTTATTTACGAACATCGGAAAATAAAGAGAAAGTATTTTGCCCAAATGAACAGCAAGATATTTTATTCAACGTAAATGTTTAGGCAGAAGCTGTGTCAGGTTAACTTATTAGAGGTATTGATAATGCATTTTGTTAGTCATTTAGCGGATATTCAGAGAGAAAATGGCTAGATCTGAACTAGAGGACCTCTTTCCACACCCCTAAAAAATTTAAATATTTTTGTTCAATGATTTTAAATCGTTGTCGAGGAATACGAACTGCATTGCAAATCCTACAGTTTACTGTATCTAAAAGTATCAGAGGCTAAGAGACCTTTAAGTTCAGAGGATCTATACAGAGTTTATATATCGTTTAGAGTGTACTAAAACTAAGCATAATCATTACACAAAAAATTAATAAATAGACACATTTTAAATATTTTATAACAAATTAGATATTGACAGATTGAGAGTCATATCACCCATTACTAAAGTTGTTACTCTAATTGCTGAGAATTTATTTATACGCTTTAGATATTTATACGCAATTCTTCATACTTGACTATTTTACTATTATGTCATAAGCTGTTTTGTCATTACTTGGCATCTTGTTTCTTCGTCGGCGAAGAATCCAGGCATTCCGCCTGGACATGAAAATCCTGTTTCAGGAACTTCGTGATAAATAGGAAAGTCTCGTTCTGGGACGCCTGAAACAGTTATGTAGGACAGTTATGTTCTTGCTGACATAGGCCTATATCACAGATATAATAATAATGGGACTAGATCTTACTGATCAACTACAACCACATCTTATTGACTAAATGGAATTATTTCGCTATTCAAAAATATAAAGTTCTGTCAAAAAAAAAAAATATATATATAAGGGGTGGCAAACAATGATTGCCCCCGCTTCACAGATGAAACTAATAGGAGGTACAAAAAACTGATTGTTGCATCTTTTAGACAATTTAATTCTACGTCTGGGTGGCTGGTGGTTCAGCAAGTATCAGGAATTCCACTCGGTCTTTCAGGATGGATCCTGAAAGATTCTGCCGCCGGACCATAGAGCAGCACATCAAAACAATCCTCCGAAATCTTGAGTACGACACTGACCTTTTCGAGTCTCTCCTCACTCCTACCCTTGCCGACTTGAAGCCGTTCGCCAAGCACAAGAGGCAACACCAACTACTGAGTGGTTTTGTTTAGACGTAGAATTAAATTGTCTAAAAGATGCAACATTCAGTTTTTTGTACCTCTATTAGTTTCATCTGTGCAGGGGGCAATCATTGTTTACCACGGTGTACAGTATATATATGATGCACACCTACAACGAAAAATATAAAGTGATTCCAAGGTCTTTCGTGTATTCAACAGTACACCTTGTGGGTGCATCATTTAGTTATTTCGCGAGTTTAATTGTGAAATTCATCCCATATAAATATACACGTTTCTCACCTCAATTCGTTGGAAACGAGGTTTGGATAATATAGTATGTATATATATAAGTTATATAATATATATAATATATATATATACACGTGCGAACAAAAGTGCATTCGTTACAGGTGAATCATGCATTTACCTGGAATTGTGTTTCCTGGAACATCCACATCATAGTCACCGTCACTGTAATCTTTGGCTGCTGTTTCATATCTGTTCGGTTGCCTTAGCCTGTAACTTTTGAAAGCATATATCATGTTATTATTAGTGTGAACAAGTGTGGTTCAAGTTGTAGCAGAAACGGAGAGAATTTAACGAAGTTTGGCTACTCAAATATTATATTTTAAATTCCTTTATCTCGAAATTGAAACAAAGGCCGTGGTTATAAAAACATTTTAATTGTAAACGAGACTCATCAGCTGCGCACCCTTATCGGCTGGGTTTTGTGCCCACCCAATAAGGGTCCCACAGCAAAGATCGAAAGTTTTGTTTTTTCCGTGATAAAAGGTTGTTTTAGGTTATTATTATTAATACGTATAGTTGTTCTTACATTATTAGCAACCTTCCCATGGACGCACAGTGAATAAGATTTGAATGTGTGTATTAAAGGTTTGTAGAACTGTCCAAAGTTTTTGAACGTTGGGATACTGCACCTTCCGGATACGAATTCCTTCTACATATATTTTATAGCTTCCGCAGTGGACCCCAAGGTGATTTTTCAGAAATCATCGCGGTTCTGTATGGATCTGGTCTTATACTTAACAATTCTGATAAAACGAGAAATTTCGTTGAGATATGATACATCCGAGGCAACCCTGAACTGGTTCCCTTCATCCACAGTATTTTATACGAATGAGAATGATCCTCTGGACAAGTAAATGCGTAAATATGTTAAAATTGTTCACTTGTAAATAAATAAGTAAATAACAGATCACTACAATTATTATTATTCCACATATTTCACTGGTTGTTGTTGTTGGTTAGCCGATCAGCCCACCCTGATCGAGCAAGCCGGCGGCACGCAGGTAACCGATCGCCCTCTTCAGAGTGGACCAGAGGTTCAGGGCACTAGTGATGTTGTGTTGTGTTCTATGTTGTGCTAGAGCGGTACAGTCTGTCATAATGTGTTCAATTGTTTGTGGTGTGTCCTGGCACAGGTGGCAGGTGTCGTCTGTGGAGTTGTTTAGTCTGTGTTTATGTGTCTAAGTTGGGGTGATGGCCACATCGGAATCGTGCTAAGTTAACTCGATCCGATCTGCTCAGGCTGGTCTCTGACCTGTCAATGGGTGGCGGCTTTGCACCTAGGACCGCATTCGGACCGAGTCGCGTCAGTGCTTTGTGGGTTAGGGGTGTGTGTGTGTGTGTGTGTGTGTGTGTGTGTTTTCTGTACTGTATGATGTCTGTGGGGCGTGGTATGGAGTGGAGTATTTGGTTATCGTGTCTCTCTGGTGTTACCTTAATGGTGCAAGGTGTCGGTGCATGATTGTACATGTAGTGGCAAGGGTGTTGTGAGTTAGTTGTCGCTGCTGCCATGAATTGTGTTCCCCTCATGTCTAAATGTTCCCTAATTTTCAGTATTTTTGTTTCTGTGTGCAGGTGTTCTATTGGTGTTGTTTGACTACATCCTGTAACAATACGAAGTGCGTTGTTTTGTATTGTCTGTAAGGTGTTTGTGTGTGTGTTTGAGATAATGGGTGCCCAGCATGGGCTAGCATAGTCCATAACTGAGCGAATATATTGTTTGTACAGTATATGAGTGATGTTGTTTCCTGCTGGTGTCCAAAGTTTGTGCCTGTTAGTACCCTAACCGTGTTAAGTCTTGACGTACATTTGGTTTTAATGTCCTGAATGTGGTTTGCAAAAGATAATGATGTGTTGTATGTGACCCCAAGTATTTTGGTCCTGTCAGTGCGTGGAATGTTGGTGTTGTTTAGTGTAATATGTGGAGTTATCTGGTGTTGCTTGTTAGCAAGGTGATGGTTGATTTTGTGGGCGCTACTTCGAGTCTATTGTGTGTGAGCCAGTTTTGTATACTGTTTATGTATGTTTGTAGGTTATTTGTAGCGGTGTCGATGTTGTTGTGGGTGGATGTTAGAGTGATGTCATCTGCATATGATGATAAGGTAAGCTTGTTATCTATGGGTGTTGGAATGTCATGCATGTATAAGTTGAACAGTGTTGGTGAGAGAACAGAGCCTTGAGGAACCCCGTTCGGAAAAAGCTTGTTTTTAGATGACTTGCCATTAAATGTGACATGTGAGTATCATGGGCGCCCGCAGGATTTTTTCCAAGGGGGGGGCAAAATTTAATGTATTAATAGGTAGGGACCGGAGCAAGCAAAAAACTTTTGACCCCTTAGGAACCAGCAGGTTAATTCTAAGCAAGTTTAGTGTTGCATTTTCTGTAATGGAAAATGCAAATATATATTGTATATACATACAATGCACATGATAACAATCATTTATTTTATTTATAACAGAAACATGATAGAATGAAGAAAAAAAGCACACTGAAGTAAATGTTGTACCTAATTTGAAAACGGTGTTTCGAGCATCACCTACACTGCTCATTTGAATAGGAATTGTAGTCGTCTGCGGTCACTACCAAAATTATGAACAACCTTTTCCATAAAATCAGTTTTGTTGGAGTTGATTTTCTCCCGGTGAACAAATAAAAAGGTAGCAACCTTTTATCATGCACACAAATAAAAATTTTCACCCTTTAGGAGGCAGTTGGATACTTTTCAGCAAGTTTAGGATATAAATATTTTCTTGGCATTTCCAGGGGGGGGGGGCAAGCGCCCCCCCTTGCCTCTACCTGCGGGCGCCCATGGTGAGTATCTTCCTGAAAGATAGTTGCTCAGCCACCTTTTGGTGTTATTGTGCATGTTTGTGTTGAGTATTTTGTTTATGAGAGGGAAGCGTGCGATAGCATCAAATGCTTTACTAATGTCTATTGTTGCTAATAGTGTACGTTGAACTGGTCGTCTGGAGTTGATGCCATCCATGATGTGCTGCATGAGGTTAGTGAGTAATGTCGTGGTTGAGTGGTGAGGTCTAAATTCATGTTGAGTAGGCGATAGTGATATGTGTGGGTTGGTGATTTGCAAAGCTGGGCACAAACCGTTAATCCGTTAATCGTTAATTAACGAAGTTAACTTTTTCGTTAACGATTTAACTTTTAAGTTAACTTTGAAAACTTTGAAAATCATTATCGGACTAATTAACTTCCGTTACATTTAGCTTTCGTTAACTCAAGTCCGTTAACCCAAAAAATTCATAAATAAACGTTTAAAAGTTTCTATTATTTTCAGTGCTGAGCAGGTGCGCAATTAATCCGCCACTGTTAATAGTGATGAACGAATTTCCATTTCCGCAGTGCAAAATCAGGCGATATATTTGTTTCCGATATATTTATTTATTGCAATAAAGTTATATTTTTCTTAACACCAGCCAGTAGATACGTTTTAGTTTTGCTCATTCAATTATCGTTATATTATTGAGTAAAATACAACAGAATAATATTGCAGAATAATACAAATTTGAATTTCTACAATTTACTAATTCTCCATTGTTTTATTTCCAGATCATGTCACCTGTGGCCAAAGCACTCGACAAGATCCAGGGGGAGGAACAAGCCTACCTTGGGACTCTGCTGCCAACAGTTGCTGCGACAATCTTCAGGCTTAAAGACTTGAAGTCCAAGGGCCTCGTCTACTGCAGCGCCTTGGTCGACGCACTTTTGGCAGGCATCGACAAAAGGTTTGGGCCCCTCCTGGAGGATGACGAATGCCAGCTGGCTGCTGCCTTCCATCCCAGGTTTCGCCTCATCTGGTTGGACAAGTATGACAACACCAAGGTCGCCAGAGTGAGGAAAAGCATGGAGGGTACAGTCGAGGAGGCCATGAAGCAGCAGTCCAACGAAGTGGGCAGCAACAGTGGAGGCAGCAACAGCGAGGAGGAGGAGGAGGATGACTTCTTCAGTGCTGTCATCCAGACAAAAGAGAGCAGCAGAAGCCACAGGTCACTCAAGGGCAAGGCCCAGAACTTGGTCAAGACCTGGCTGGAGACCAACTCCAAGGACTTGCTGACAGATGCTGCCTTCTTGGGTGAGCAAGTGTTGGTGGACTTGTTCATCAAGTTCAACACAGCCATCCCCTCCAGTGCTGCAGTGGAGCGTTTGTTCTCTATGGGCAAGGACATCCTGAGGGCCAAGAGATCATCCCTGTCTGATGAAAACTTTGATATGCTAATTTTCATGAAGGGCAACATGCATCTCATGGACAAAATGGAGAACGAGAAGAGGGAAAATTAAATTTTATATATATTGTGTTTTTCATTTTTTTTATAATAAAAGTTAACGTTAACGGTTTATCGGTAACTTCCGTTACATGTTTAACGAATTAACGGATTAACGGTTAACGAAGTTAACTTTTTGGTTAACGGTGCCCACCACTGGTGATTTGTAAGATTAGTCTTTGTTACTTTGGAAGGTGTGCATAGTAAAGTAATGGGTCTATAGGAAGCTGGTTCTGTTGGATTTTTGTTTGGTTTGAGTAGTATAATAATTTTACCTTGTTTCCATATGTTAGGAATAATACAGTATTGGTATGAATATGTGCTGATGTTTTTGAGAGCTAGTATTCCCTGTGGGCCCAAGTGTTTAAGGTGTATGTTAAATATGTTGTCTGGTCCAGTAGCCTTCGAATTCTTAATGTTTCTGATGATCTTGGTGGTTTGGTCTGTATTGAAGGGTATAATGGTCGTGTCGAGTCTGTAGGTTTTCTTGTGTCTGGCTGTTTGTCTGTCTGTCTGCGTTTTCTGGTTGTTGTCTCTGTTTAAGTGACTTATCTTTGCGTAGTGATTAACTAGAATGTCAGCTTGTTGTGCATATATTGGGATATTATTTTGGCTACGACAGATAGGCGCCTGTGAGGTGTGAATGCGCTGTTAGAGTGGGTAATGCTGTCTATAGTCTTGTATAGCCTGGATGTATCTGTGGAGTGGTTTAGTGTTGTTATGAAATCCCTAAATGTTTGTGTTTTTTTTGTTTTTTTTTTACTGGTTGTTCAGTGCAGTGAATTAAAAAAGAAAAAAAAAATAGGAGTAACATGACATTATGGACACACTGTAGTTTTTCTTAAAATATTTTGTCGCTCATTCGGACAACTATATGCGGTTCTGGGCATGAAGTTCTTTTATTACAACGGTTTGGATATACAGGGTGTTTCAAAAGTCCGGAATCATAAGAAATATTTTTAATGTCTCTATCTATACTATAAAAAAGCAGTCTCGTCCGTCCGTCTGTCGACACCATGTATTTACAATTAAGCGATTCTGAACATAGAAATAAATGCGCTTTGCTTTCTTTCAACTTTTTACTGTAGCGCGTTAAGATTTTCATTACTTGATACAATAGGTTCGGATGTGAAACTTAAGATTTTCATTGCTGCGTTCTTTTCAGTTATTTTGTCAATGAAACTATAGAAAAGAACGCAGCAATGAAAATCTTAAATTTCACACCCGAACCCATTGTATCAAGAGTTGTGAAGCTTAAGATTTTCATGGCTGCGTTCTTTTCTATAGTTTTATTGACGGAAAACTATTGACTCCCCACTAACTGGGGGGTCTGCGGTCCCCCAATTACTGAGGCCGAAGGCCCCAGCACTGCAGGTCTAGCTAAATGGGTCCGTAGGAGCCACTTTTGCTAGTATATTATAATATAAATGAAAAATAAATATTTCCTATGAATCCGGACTTTTGAAACACCCTGTATTTCTCAATTTGTGAAGCAGTTAATATTTTTACGAAAATGTTCACAAAATTTTCACAAAAATAAATTTTTTTGTGAAACTGTTTTGTTGGACGATTTTGGACCCCAAAAAAATATTACAACACGATTCAGAGCGGATATTAGACTTAAAGGCCTTCATGCAGATAGATTACAATCCAATACTCGTAATTCGGAACCGTACGTAAAGGCTTCTATAGTGTGTATGACTACCATTTTTTTGTACGATTTTCTTTAAAATATAAAAAGAGGTCAAGCTGGTGGCCCCGCCTATATAATATATATATATATAATATATATATATATATATATATATATATATATATGTGTGTGTGTGTGTGTGTGTGTATATATATATATACTAGCTGTTATGCCTAGCACTTGCTTGGGGTGGGTTGATTGCATTAAATTTTAATTATTCAAATAGTTTTTTTATTTTTCGTCGTATCACTCCTCAGAAAAAACTTTTACGTTTCTCAACCGATTTCAACCAAACTTCCTATACTATGGTGGATGGAGGTGATGAGTAATAAATAAAAATATATGTGTGACCAGCCCCCCCACCCCACGCCAATTACTGGGCCCGAAGGCCCCAACACCGCGATAAAACTATAGAAAAGAACGCAGTCATGAAAATCTTAAGCTTCACATTGCCGCCCATAATAATAATAATAATAATAATAATATTCATTCCCTTAACTTTTTTTTCCTAATATTACCCTATTTTTAAAAAATTGAGTTCTTTTTAGAGACCCAAAAGTTAACAAACGGACGGACAGACAGACGGACAGACAGAGACAGAATCACACACAACTTGCTTTTATATAGTAGAAAAATAATCTATTATATATTTTCGCCTTTCTGTCTGTCTGTCCTTTATGCAAGCGCAAACCGTTTGACCTAGAGCTACCAAATTTGGCACGGGAACCTCTTATGGGATGAGGAATGTCAACACAGAGTCGGTCAGCCTGTCCGTTTGTATTACGGGCGGAAATGTGAAGCTCGAGATTTTCATGACTGTTCTTTTCTATACAGTAGTTTTATTGACCAAATAATTGAACCAACAGTAATTGGGAGTTCAATTATTTGGTCAGGGGGGTTTTGGGGGATATCTGATCAGATTCAGAAATCTTGACACAATGTGAAGCTCAAAATTTTCACGGCTGCGTTCTTTTCTGTCGTTTAGCCTGTCTGTTTGTGAAATTTATCCCGGACAGTAATGGGGGAAGGGTGAGGGTGGAGGTAAGTGAGGGAGAGGGGTGGGGGTAAGGGGGAGGGGGTTAGCCCCCAAGTTGCATAAAGGGGGTGAGGGGTTTTTGGGGGGCACTCAGTTGACCTAACCGGGTATTCAATTAACCTGGGCAACGCCGGGTACCTCACCTAGTATATATATATATATATATAAAGTGAGCACATATGTTGTGCTGTATGCATTCTTACCTTCCCTCATTTGATGGTACATTAGATAAAGGTGAAAACTCTGGCAAAAGGGAAGCTGAGGTAAAAGAAAAGCACAAAACACCTGGCGGGGGAAAAAAAAAAAAATTCAAAATTTAAAATTCCAAAAAATCTTTAATTCAGAGAGAGAATATAATTTACATAAAGTTTCTCAAAGAGAGAAATTGTTATTTTTCTGTACGAACGATATCTGATATGCCGTTAATATATTAATTAGTTTTATCTGACTATGTCGTTAAGAAAGCATGGACGTTTTTTTGGCAGGTTGTAAAACTTAAAAATGATTGGTGTCGGAGACAGTCAGTCACACGGGATACAATTTAAACTGATATTCATTTTATATATATACAGGGTGTTTGAAAACTTTCTGTACAAATTGTAATGGGGATAGGCAACACCAAGACAAACCCTTTTCGTCTATAAGTGAATGTCCGCTGACGTCACCATTCGGCGCGAGAGGGCGCCGCTGCAATTGGCTAAAAGGTGAAGTGGGCTAGACTCGTGCTTGCGCGGGCATTCTTAAATCGGACGTAGTACGCGTAACATGGAGCGCTTCACGACTGCTGAGATGGCTGACATGCATATGGTGTATGGGGCTGCCAATGGAAACGGAAGAGCTGCTGTGAGGTTGTACCGACAGCGCTTCCCAAACAGACGTGTGCCAAACCACCAAACGTTTGCGCATTTGCATCGGCGACTGCGAGAAACTGGAACATTCCATGCAAACATGCATGACACTGGTCGGGAGAGAAACGTGCGCACTCCTGACATGGAAGAAGAAATCCTACGGCGATTTGAGGACAATCCAAGCGCAAGCACGCGAGGTGTTGCACGTATCCTCGGTGTGAACCATGACCTGGTCTGGAGAGTGTTGCACGAGCAGCAGTTACATCCGTTTCATCGTCAGAGAGTCCAGGCATTACAAACCCGTGTAGCATGTGGATTTGCGTGCGCCCACACGTGAGAATTGTGCATGTTAAACAGGACTCATCTGAGAACAGCACATAAGCCGGAAAATTAGGCTGCACCGCTGTCTGCTGCAGAAACCAGCGTGCGAATTCCACACGAAGAGGGTAATCCCGAGGTTGTAATGCCTGGACTCTCTGACGATGAAACGGATGTAACTGCTGCTCGTGCAACACTCTCCAGACCAGGTCGTGGTTCACACCGAGGATACGTGCAACACCTCGCGTGCTTGCGCTTGGATTGTCCTCAAATCGCCGTAGGATTTCTTCTTCCATGTCAGGAGTGCGCACGTTTCTCTCCCGACCAGTGTCATGCATATTTGCATGGAATGTTCCAGTTTCTCGCAGTCGCCGATGCAAATGCGCAAACGTTTGGTGGTTTGGCACACGTCTGTTTGGGAAGCGCTGTCGGTACAACCTCACAGCAGCTCTTCCGTTTCCATTGGCAGCCCCATACACCATATGCATGTCAGCCATCTCAGCAGTCGTGAAGCGCTCCATGTTACGCGTACTACGTCCGATTTAAGAATGCCCGCAGCAAGCGCGAGTCTAGCCCACTTCACCTTTTAGCCAATTGCAGCGGCGCCCTCTCGCGCCGAATGGTGACGTCAGCGGACATTCACTTATAGACGAAAAGGGTTTGTCTTGGTGTTGCCTATCCCCCATTACAATTTGTACAGAAAGTTTTCAAACACCCTGTACATATATATTATTTCACGAAAGTGACACGTGAAAATTATTTATGATGAATAAAACCACGAAGGGAAAAGAAACACAAAGTGGTCACTGTGTTTTTTTTCCCTCCGTGGTTTTATTCATATATATATATATATATATATATATATATATATATATATATATATATATATACCGTGTGACCACAAAAATTGTCCCTGTTTTTAATCGCTTATTACTCAGTCATTATTGCAGCTTCACAAATGAAATAAAAAGCATTCGAAAGAGAACATTTTAAAGTTTTAATTTATTCTACATGTGTTCAAAGTGACGTCCCTGGACATTCTTACATTTCACACAACGGGAAAGGAAGTTATTTATTACATTTTCCAAAACGCTGCATTCAATGGACTGTACACTCTCTACCACCGCTTGCTTTAATTCTTCGATAGAGGATGGCTCTTGCCTGAATACTTTGTCCTTGACAAATCCCCAGAGAAAAAAGTCCATAGGTGATAGATCGGGAGATCTTGCGGGCCAGGGAAACTGCGAGCGATGAGAAATGAATCTTTGTTCAAAAAATCTTGTTAAACACTCCAGTGATTGCCTAGTTGTGTGGGCTGTTGCTCCGTCTTGCTGAAACCACTTGTTACTGCAGTTTTCTTGTTAAAAAACAGTGTTCAGCATTTCTACATATCTTTCTGAAGTTACTGAAAGCGGTCTCCTTGTCTCTGGGTCCTCAAAAAAGTAAGGACCATAAACCTTGCTGCTACTCAAACCACACCAGACAGTAACTTTTGGTGAATGCAGAGGTTTCTCCAAGTGTATATTTGGCTTGTTTTGTGACCAACACCGGTAATTCTGTCTGTTGATGAACCCATTGAGATAGATGTGGCATTCCTCACTGAATATTATGTCACTTAAGCTTATCTGGTTTTGTTCAATTATTGTTTCAATGCGTTCACAAAACATCAAACGACGCTGGTAGTCTTGTTCGCTAAGCTGTTGCAAACACATAATTTTGAATGACTTCATTCTCAAATCCAACGTGATTATTTTCTGAATGCTCTCCCGTTTGATTCCTGTCACAGCTGATAGTCGTCTCACAGATTTCTTGTCGTCCGTTTCAAGCTGATTTGCGACTAAATCAATGTTTTCAGCGGTTCGCACACCTTTGCTGCGTCCAGAGTTGCCTTTATGCATGTTCTTGATTGAGCCGTGATGTTTCCATTTTGCGAAAATCCTGCGAATCGCTTTAGGATCTATGGTCCTTTGCTGACCGTATTGTCGTCTGAAAGACCGTTGGGTGGCAACTACCGAGCCATGTTTGATCATCTCTTCTGCGATGAAAACACGTTGCATGTCCGACAAATAACCCATGATTGTGGTGGATAAAACTGTCATTTTTTTATAAGTACTGATTTCGTATCGAGTATATCGAAAAAATTAAATAAAACTTTAAAATGTTCTCTTTCGAATGCTTTTTATTTCATTTGTGAAGCTGCGATAATGACAGTAATAAGCGATTAAAAACAGGGACAATTTTTGTGGTCACACGGTATATATATATATATATATAATATTTATTATTATTAACTAAAAAGTTAGGTTAATTAGTTACGAGGAAAGATAATTATATTTTAGGTTATCCCAACCACGGCTCTCTACATTATCTGAGAGCGGGAGACGGTCACCCATCGAAGTAGTGAACAGACCCAACGTCGCTTAATCTCGCTGATCTCACGGGAAGTGACGTTACTACCTGGCCACGACCTATTCCTACAAAGAAAGAGCTCACCAAATCATATCGAGAAATTGAGAGCAAAAATACAAGGCTAGTTTGTGTTAAGTTAGACTAATTGTATAGGCAGTCAGGTGCAAGCCCAACAGGTAGCCATTGGTTAGCGACAACAATCTATGAAGAGAGGTTTTAATTAAAAACAAATATACTTTATTTTAATTTTTTTTTTTTGTATTTGGAACCGACAAATAATCAAGAATATTAAGCCTTCAAAGTGCATTACACACACACACACACACACACACACACACTAGTATGCAGATGTGCCGATATTTAATAGATAACTGGTAGTTAACTCCTCTCCTGCATTCAAATCCATTTCATCGATATTGTTGACGACGATAATAAAGCGATCGAAAAAAATAAAGGAACTTACTTGCCAAATGACACCACAATGACAACTGAAAAGAAACAAAAAGTAGTTTGTATCATAACACTGTTTCGATCCTTGTACAATTAAACAACGGTTCTTTAGTAATGTAAAACTTTGCACTCAAAATGCTTTTTGTTTAATTTTAAAAAAATTGTTTAGGTTTTAAAAATTTAAACTAATAAAGTAGTATGTTCCAAATTATGTTAAAATTGAACTAAATATATAATGTAAATTTGTTTAAAACCAAGTTGAAATCCCGATTAATAATGGCATACTAACAAAAATCTAGGATTAATGTCCATTAATATTGTTTACTAATTATTAATTTCTCGTGTGTAATCTAGTATTAAAAACATTTTTTGGGCTTGTTCAGTTCTTATCTCTCGGTGTATAATACTGGTTTCTTTGTATGGTCTTGGTATAATACCTTCAATTGGTGACCTTGCATTTGTCATGTCAGTAGTGATAATTTAAGATTAATACAGGCTTTAACTATTAATAATACTTATTTACTTATTTATTTATTATTAATTAATAATAACTAGCCGTTTATTTTTAATAAGAGCCCAGTAAAGCCTAAAGCTTAAGGGCCAAATTAAATAAAATAAATAGTCGAGCTTCACAATTATTCATGTCATTGTAAATTGTAAAACCAATCTATTTATTTTATTATTAATAAAAGGTTATTTAATTCAATTAAAAATGTTACTTCATAATAAATTTGGTTTAAACACGCAAGACTATTTACTTAGAATTATTTATTTTCTGTAATTTTTTACTATCAGTCCGGCCTCTGGAAACTGAAAAAGTTTACCATAAGACTGTTTACATTTTTTAAACAACTTTTATTAAGTAAAATATGAATGCAAATGCCGATTAAAGCTATAAAATTAATGTTAAGAAATTATTTTTTTGAGCGATAAAATCGCGGATCATGTTTTTGGGAGTGATAAAATGGCTGATCCCACAAAGGTTAGGAAGGTACCGCTAACAAAATTGGGGGGGTTTGACCTGAACTCATAAGATTTTAGTGTCACGATGGCGTCGGTTTGCGATGGTTGTAATTATTCACTGTTTAACTTCATGCAAATTTTTTGATGATGAAGAGGCTGCATTTAATTTTTATGTAGAACACGGTGTATTGCTAAAAGAATTTATTTGCCCTAAGAAAAACGAGGAAGGTATTGTTTGTGGTAATAAGTGTGTGTTCGATAAAAACAGAAAAGCATTTCGTTGCCATATACAGGTAAGAGTACAGTAGTACCTAAAATTAGGTTAGGTTAGGTAGGTTAGGTTAGTATAGCTTTACGGTATATATAATATATACAGTGAATATATACAGTGTTCGTTTTACTACATATATATAAATGTATATATATATATATATATATACCTTTTAGGTCACTCATGTTGGCTGTTTCTACAATTTCCATAATTTACATATCAATGGATTCGTTTTTACATCGCGAATGCGCCCTAGATAGTCTCTACTGAAGGAATTACCCGCATTTTAGGGTATTTTTTTACTTATACTCCAAAACTTCGTGTCCTAACTTAGTTTTGGGCCAGTTCCCTCACTTGAGACTATCCAAATCGCATTCCTGGTGTAATAACGAATCCATTGATCTATAAATTATGGGAATTGAAGAGACCGGAGTGATAGTAAAAAATTACCCAAATTTATTTCCATGCAACATCATTTACTAAAGCCATTTTCTCTTCGTCCAAATCTTGATTTGAAGTCACATTCTTTCACTGACTTCAAGTCTGGTTTTTGGATCAAAAGAACGCGGCAACTTGAGTTTGTGACGTCAGCTGTAAACAAGACTCGGCTAATACCACTCGTGGTAAGGCCTACTTCGTAGTTCGTGGGTTACAAGATTAGCCATTCGTCTACACTCTACAGTATAGTCCTATACGCTCAATACAGGGCACCAGAGTCCAAACGCCAAGTTAACAGGACGAAAACAGTTTTACAGAAGTTTAACACTAACAAAACTGGGTCTCATAATTTTGAACACAGTAACAACAGGGTGGTTAAAAAGAAACGCAACCCGAAACAAAAAAAAGGGTTGGGTTACAATGATATATGCATTCTCCAATAGATTGCGTTTCTTTTTGAACACCCTGTACAGTGTACACCCTTGATAATTGGTTAAGTTAAGTCGTGATATTTTCGTTAGTTTTAACGAAAATATTCTGTCAAAATTGGTGGGGGGAGATAACCTGCAAGTACCTTATTATCCAATACTATTTAACAAATACAAACAATGTTAAATCTCTAGGAGCGCTCCATTTTTCAATATTAAACATACACTAATAAAACATACCATTTGAAAGCTCACAAGCTCACAAATACTCACATTTTAAAAGTATCAATAGCAAATAAGAAAACCTAACCAACGAAACCTAACCTAAACTAACCTAACCTAACCCACATATATATATCCCCCGAATCAGTATTTGCGACTTGGTACATGTATATATTAACACTTACCTAATAACCTGGATTATAGAGTCGTGCAGCTTCCAGAAGAAATTTCTGAAAACGTAGAGGTACGTCCGGGTTGGCTTTAAGAAAATAGCTTCGTGCTAAATAGCCAACAAAAAGTGTTTTACTTCTTCCGTATGAAAAATTTAACTAAATTCTCAAGAAAATTTTTACTACACTGATATCACATCCATCACATTCCATCTTACAACACAGACTGAAGATTTATAACTTAGCCAACCTTTATAATGTAGTTAATGACGTCACGCGTCAAACAATTAAACCTAGTTAATTTTTATTTGCTATTGATACTTTTGGATTACTACATTTTAGACTCAGAAAAATGTGAGCTTTCAAATGGTATATGTTTTAGGAGTGTATGTTTAATATTGAAAAATGGAGCGCTCCTAGAGATTACCCCAAAAAATTATTAAAATGAAATATAAAATATAAGAATTTACTTCCGGTTAAGTATGAAAAGATTGTAACACACTCAAGTTAAAGAGAATAATGAAAACTGGGTTTATTCCTTAAACTAGAAACATTTGACCTTTTCATTTGTATTCCAAACTATAATTGAATGCGCAGTTATAATTTCCATTATTATTCAACCATAAACTTCATCAATGATTTCTTTTCCACTTTTTAGCACCATCTGTCGCAAATTTTAAAATAAAGACATCTGTCGCTCTCTTCCAAGCTTCCTTATTCTTTATGGAGAGGCCGAGTAATGAAGTCTTATTTGGAAATATAGATTAGGTATAGCGAACTAGTAGCTAGTTTCTTCATAATAGGTATAGCTTTAGTCAGTTTAAGTTATCGGGAAGATTAGGTTAAATTAAAGTTAAATTAAGTTTCGCTAATTTGGTATTTCGTCGATTTGGTGTTTCGAGTACGTGGTCCTATAATAATAATGATTAGGGTTGTTTAACCTCCTTCGCAACATCTAAGGTCGTATGACGGAGGGACCTACAGCTTTACGTGGGATCCGAACGACGGGTCGCTACATAATTTGGACGTGGAGGACGGTCTCCCATTCAACTACTACACAGACCCAATGTCGCTTAACTTCGCTGATCAACGGGAAGCAGTTTTACGACATTGACTACGACGTAGTTAAGTGGTTAAGATGTTGGGCTGCTGATCGGGAGGTCGTAATAGCGAGTCCGGGAGAGGACTTTGTAAGGTGGATCAACAAGCTTGACCTTCTTCAAAATGAACAATTCGAGTGGAAGCAAAACTAAAGTTACTAATATACAGTATATGTATATATATATATATATATTATATTCAAATAATAAAGTAGATGCAATATTTAATACCTAATAAATAATTGTAACACATAGAACTGATATATATATATATATATATATATATATATATATATATATATATACAGGGTGTCCCAGGAGGAAATGTCAAGAATGCACCATTTCACTCTTTGGGTATTTCTAAGTAGAAAGTATTATATCGATATGGGTCTGATTCCCAACCGTTACCGAGATACAGGCCTCTACATTTGAGTAATTAAAACATAATAAAAGCGATCTTAGATACTATTTAATGACACTTGTGGTTTACAAAAAGTACAAACATACAATACACTATTGCAGAGTGGTTTCAAAGTGACCCCGTCCTTCTTCAATGCACGCGGCGAGCCTCCGATCCATCGAGTCTTGCCAAGGAAAACGCTGAAGTTCATTTCTGAGGTTTAAGAACGCATCCTGCATACGTGCAACCAACTGCTCCCTAGTTTCGGGCTTACCCCGCTGATAAACGTTACTCTTCAAGAACCCCCAGACAAAAAAATAATGTAAATAAATAATGTGAGGATCTGCAGAGTTGCCAATGTATCATTAAATGTCATTGAATATTATCTAAGATCGGCTTTTTATTATGTTTTAATTATCCAAATGTAGAGGCCTGTATCTCGGTAACGGTTGGGAATCAGGCGCATGTCGATATAATAATTTCTACTTAGAAATACACAGAGTCAAATGGTGCATTCTTGACATTTCCTCCTGGGACACCCTGTATATATATATATATATATATATATATATATATATATATATATATATATATACTGAGGCCGAAGGCCCCAGCACGGGAGGTCTAGCTAAATGGGTCCATTGGGCCCACTTTAGCTAGAAAAAACGCAGCATTGAAAATCTTCGGCTTCACATCCGAACCCATTGTATCAAGATTTGTGAAGCTTAAGATTTTTATGGCTGCCTTCTTTTCTATAGTTTTATTGACCGAATAATTAACTCTCCAGTAATTGGGAGGCCGCAGGCATCCCAATTACTGAGGTAGAAGGCCCCAACACCCCAGATCTAGCTAAATTGACCCGTAGGGCCCATTTTAGCTAGTATATATATACTGTAATTAAGTCTTAAAAATTTTTACATTTTCTGGTAAAATCATACGATATTCAACGCACAATTGTAAAAAATGAAGAATGATTTCTATACACTTATTATGTAAATATTTATCACAATGACACAGGGCTACTTCTAACACAATTATATTGGGTGGGTTAAAATAGACTTTTTTTGGGTATTTGTATTTGATCTCAAATAAACACAAATCAAATCAAATGTATATATTGATGCATATACTCATATGATCATATATACTCGTATACTCGTATGTGCTCTTATTTTATTTTAGTAAATGGGTGAACTGTTTCTTTATTTGGGCTATATATATGGGCAGCTGCCCACGTACAGAAAGATTTCACCCATATACTAAAATAAAATAAGAGCATCTATATGAGTATATATGAGTATATATGTATCATGTACATTTGGTTTGATTTGTGTTATTTGTGATCAAATACAGATACAAAAAAAAAACCTATTTTAATCCACCCACTAAAACTGTCTTGGAAGTAGCTCTGCAATGACAATTTTTAATTTCGCTTTGCCGTTATACAGGAAGGGCAGTCAATAAATTCGCGGAATTGTTTCATTCAAAGCAGCCATGAAATTCCGCGAATTTATTGATTTCACCTTGTATTTTAAGTGGCCACGTACAATCAATTTCAAAAAGTCCTGTAACGAAACTTCATGTTTCTTCGTGAAAATATTGTAGGTAAACTTACCATTCTGTCGATTAACTGAGTCTGTGAATAGAATGACTGTTTCTACTATTCGTCACTTCTGAAGGAAAACGAAGCAACTTCTCGAAGCAGTTTTGGTTTCCAACTAAACGCTGTAGAATTCGCCTGCTGTTAAATAGCATAAAAGAAAGGAATGTTCTTCTTTTAAGATGCAGTCACTCCAAGACAATAAATTACACGAAGAAAAGAAAGTATGGAACGCCATATTGCGTGCTCGTTTTTATATTCGTAACTCGCCTTTTACGTAATTAAATCCAGGAGGTGGTTAAGTGACTGAGCGAATGCGCTAAATTACCGAAATAAATAAAGGTTCGGTATTATTATAAAAAGAGACAATTGAATATCGCATGCGGATTATCGTGTTCCATCGCGTAAAAAACGCTAAAAGAGAAGCCATTGTAATCTATTTAATTCACGTAAGTATCAATTATAAATTCGTGTTTTGGTGGCGTTCTGATGACAGATACACCATAAAATTACAAAGAAGTTATCATCTGGAAATAGAGAAGGAAAGTTCTAAAAGTACTAAGTATTAAGTACTAAAACAAGTGTTTTTGTTAATGTATGTTGACAGAGTTAAAATGGGCAATCTATTCGGTTGCACATTTTCCACAAAAATCATAATACATTCGTTATTGTATTTTAAATACAAAATATGTATTTTCGGAATACATCGATATAAGAATTACTTCACTATGTATTAAAAACACAAAATTTCTTTTAACTTATACCTTTCAAATGTTCCGTGCGATGATCCCTCATTTCACGAAGGTGAAGCTTGTCGCCCCTGATCTCGAGTTGGCCTGGCGAAATAGAGAGTTGGTTTCTTGTACTCTCCACCTCACACACACACACACACACATATATATATATATATATATATATATATGCCAAATTTCCAGTGTATTTATGCGTTATCCAAACCTTACACTGAATAAATTTAAAGCAAATGTTCCCTTAATTTTCTTCAATGAATATTTCAGATTCATTCTGATAATAATAATAATTATTATTATTCGTCGGAAAGAATTATCATCAAAATTAGTCGTAAATTGTAATATTCACAAACTCATTAAAATTATTAATTCAAAATGAAAGTATTTAATCATGACAGTTTTTAAGTCACGAAAGAAAAGTATAATGCTTGTTAACCACGATAATATATATATATATATATATATATATATATATATATATAACGTAAAGAACGACGCTTTGTATAGGAGAATATCCCGCGCAAGATGAGAGCGAAAGAACGAAACAAATGAAAAAATGAGGTAACCACCCGGGAATCGAACCCGGGATCTTCCGATTGCCGGTCAGATATGATAACCATTACACCACGGGCCTCACTCAATCAAATGTCGTAATTCCTCTACATGCACGCAGAAACCAATGCCCCAAAGGGGCACCTCCCGCATGCCGTAACATTATATACATTATAACTGCAAACACGCAGTATAATTAACGTAAAGAATGACGCTTTGTATAGGAGAATATTCCGCGCAAGATGAGAGCGAAAGAACGAAACAAATGAAAAAAGGAGGTAACCATCCTGAGGATGTCATTAGACGAAAGCGCTTGAGCACCATTCTGTGTTTCCTTTCCTTCGTGGTTTTATTCATCATAAATATTTTTCACGTGTTACTTTCGTGAAATAATTTTCATATATAATATTATATTAACCCCCTCCGTCTATGGCCTTGGTTGGTTCGAAGTCAACGGGGGTTCTGGTTAGGAGGCAGCAACGGATTTGTTACTCGCAGTAGTTTCTTCTATACTTCTCTCCGAGTTCTTCTATAGTGGTTCGGAGGATTCTGGGAGGTTTACTAAATTCTCTGAGGGTTCCCTGATTCTTCTTATGACGTATCGGGAAATTATTTTTCTCTATTTAAAACTAAGTTCTCTGAAGGTTCCCCGATTCTTCTTGTAAGGTATCGGGAGATTTTAATGACTAAGTTCTCTGAAGAGAGCACGGCTCGAAGGAGAAGATAAAACTTTTTCTTACTGTAATTTACTGCTAAAATGTTACAAGTAATGCTCAGCCTCTAAGCTAGATCAGTCTAGTCAGAATGAACATAGGAGAAATTTTGTGGGTTTATATACCCATAATTTGCTAACATCATTATTATTAAATGTTGACTTGTGTCGTTTTTTTATTCTCTATAGGCTGCATTATTTTTGCACAATATTTGAAAATAAAGTAAATTTTTATGCTGTGGCAATGTTCAAACAGATAAACAAGATATTTGAAGATGAAGCCATATTTTTATCTTAAACCGCGTATTTTCAGATCTGATGTTATCATGATCTGTCGAGTTAACTAAAAGTGGAAATTGAACTACGCATCTTTACACTAAAATATGCATATGAGCAAAATTTAAAGGTTTAAGATTTACAATTAAATGCTTAGGCAAGACATGACTTCATCTTTTATAACGAAGAGAGAATGTATACAAAACATGAACATTGCAAAATTTAAACACATATCAGAATTTTGAAAGATTCCAAAATAAAAAAAAAAATAAATAAAAAATAATAATAATATCGCCGAGTACACATTCCTAAATGGCGACATAATGTCGGAGTTAGTACATTGAGTACAACCCAAGCACATTATTAAGTACATTGTAATTTTGGTTTATTACAACTATGATTATAATTACCACTTAATTCACATTCGCTTATTATCGTTAATTACAGTTATATTAAAGTACATTAATTACATGATTACATCATATTAAATTATTACAGTTAATTACAATTAAACAGTTAACTAAAGTTTTTTCTACAGTGTTTCATATTTATAGACAATTAGGATGTTAGGAGTGTAACATAAAGTACATGGGCACATATGGTATATATATAAAACATAATAATGTTTTATAAATTAGAAGCAAGCGAGAGATTTCGTATTCAGATGCCCACTTTTGGCGTCATCATCGGAATTCGAACACTTGCATCAGCATAAACGAGTATCTTGCGAGAAATTAAATAATTAAGAAAAAATAAAAAGTATACATGTGAACGTACTTACATGTAAGGTAACTACGTACGTAATCATGATCATTAGCGGACATGTACGAATGCATAAAGTTTTGTACACATATCGGTAGTCACACAATAGGTTGTGTGTGTGTGATATATAGACGGACACGAGTAAACATGGACAGATGTCAATAGGGTATAAGTAGGCAATAGGTAGACAATAGGTAGGTCGATGAATGAATAATTAATACAATTAATAAAAGATAACGGTCAAGATAAGATATGGACGTATAGATATATGGATGAATATGGTCGAATAATAATAATATGTTAAAGAATTTACCATACATTGAATACTAAAGATATGATCATATTCAAGGTATGGAAAATGTGAAGGGAATTAAGCTACTTTATGACGGCATAGTTATTCAAATTATGCTATACGTCAATTTGTAATTAATATGCCATAGTTATTTAATTCGTACGTACAGTACAAGTCATTATTGGGAGAAATTAGAAGAAACGGATTAGAGAAATACAGTAATGAAAGGTTTATAGCCCATTGTACAAAGAGTGAGTGGGGGGTAATGGGGAATGGGGGGTAATGGGGAGAGAGGTGGGGGCAATGGCGTCTTTTTAAATTTTGTAGCTTAGCCACTTCTTACTGCTACATATACTGTGACATATACTGCTACCCGCCCAGAGGGCCAAGTTGTACAACGGTCGCGAGGGGTGGGGTAATGGGGAGATGGGTGGGGGTAATGGCGTTTTTTTTACTTTTGTCGCTTAGTCACTACTTCCCGGAGGGCCAAGTTGTACAACAGTCGCGAGCGATAGCGAGCTACCGCTTGTTATAACTAATAATCCGTGAGGAGGGTCAGAATCTGGCAAAGTATTCAGACAATTAATGCGACCCATTGCTGCAACTCCTCGATTATTATACTGTATAGGGTTGGCAGTACTCCGGCTTCGGAGCCAGGAGCCAGAGCGGAACAGGCCAATTGTTTAACCTCTGCTCCGGAGCTGGAGTGTAGATGGAGCCGGATTGTGGAGCCGGAGCAGAACTGAATCCAGATTTATCGGAGCGCTCGGGAACTTGGAGCTGGAGCTAAAGCCTGGAGCTGCTCCACATACAGTAGTAGAGTGAATGTCAGCAAGTTTAGGGGATGAGAGCCGATCACGAGCGATTGGTGTTTTGGACAGTTTGACGTTGAACGGTTTTCTTTGAACATGTAAAACATTAGTTGTAAACAAACCAGACTGCTGATGTTGAGTGTACAAATGTGCATTTAATATTTTTTAATCGTAATATAGTGTCCTGGCCGTACCAGTTTGCCAAATATGAACAGTAAATCGTACGGTTACGAGAAAAGGACACGTTTCTTGTAACAGATTAGAATGTCATAAAACTTTTGAACACCCTAAAACCATTACTCTAACCAATTAAAATTGAAGCTGCATAAGTGTTGCAAGTACTTAGTCCTTATTCGAAACTCTATCACGCTTACAGTACAGAGAATTATGCAAGTATGTATCACCATTACGCTGAATAAGTCCTGAATAAGTCCAAAGATAGACGCTGTACACAAAATACAACCACTCTTGCATTTTTGTGGCAAGTACAAGTTAAAAATAGAATCTTAAGAGCTGTAGCGCAATAAAAAGACGCTAAAGTATCAGTCCGGAACAATACCGTACTCTGCAGCAGGGCTGGGTACTAGCAATATAAATTATAGCGGTACTGTTATTGGTACGATTATTTTTAGCTCAGTTGGTACTGGTACTGGTATTTGTGACTAAGTGTTACTGATATTACCAACTTTTCAAAATTGTATTGGTACTGGTACTGGTATTTGTGACTAAGTGTTACTGATATTACCAACTTTTCAAAATTGTATTGGTACTGGTACAGGTTGTTTGTATGGCTAATAGTTATAGGGGCTACAAATACTTTATACATCTAGAATCTACTTTTAATATTACAAAAATGAAATACTATTTTTATATATGCATAACTATAGAACATTTTTAACCTTCTGATCACCGTAGAACTCATCTTTAATATTACCAAAATGAAATACTAGTTATTTCTATATATGCATACGGTAACTAAATAAAATTTATAACCCTCTTCATCACTCGTAAAAAAAAGTTTAAATCATTTAACTGAAATTAAAAAAAACATTGTCTGCTTCAGTTAAGTCCATTAGACTTCAAAAACAAAATACCATATTCTATTCAATAGAAAAATTGATCACCTGAAGCTCAAGGCCCCCAGCCTTCATTAGTTAGCTTTATAAGGCTAACTAACGAAAATATCACGACTTAACCTAACCAATCGCCAGGGCGTACAGTTGACCTAACGATTGGTTAGGTTAAGTCGCAATATTTTCGTTAGTTAGCCTTATAAGGCTAACTAAAGAAGGCTGGGGGCCCTGATCTTTAGGGGATCCGAAAAATCTCTATTTCTCATAAAAAAAAGATTCATGTTAGAAATGAGTTAATTAGTTTAATAAGACAAAGAGAAAATCTGAAATAAATTTATCTAGAAACAGCATTAGACCCTAAAAATAGCATCAGATAGAAAAATAAAGATAGAATAGTTCTTACAGGGCCTGGAGCATCAAGGAACTTGAGGAAGGTTACTTGAAAAGGATCACGATATGGTTGGTATTTTAAATTAAAATACCATCAAAATACCACCAGATTATGTGGTATACCAGCTGCTTTTAAGAGTTACTGGTACTGGTATTTGAAACTTTAAATGAATGGTACTGGTACCAGGGGCGTATCCAGGATTCTAGGAAGAGGGGTTTCCCTAATCAAAATTAATTCGCAACAACTAATATCACGTCTGCACAGTAAACGCCTACACTAGTGACGAACACTGGTGACAAATAACGGGAAGACTGACCTGTAAGAAATACTTTTTTAATTATTTGTTATTTGATTTATCCCCTGAGCAGGAGGGGGAGTTCTGGGCAATCAAAAAAAACCTGGATACGTCCCTGGGTACTGGTACCAAAATCTAAGTGGTAGTTACTGGTATTTGATACTAATACTGGTGCTGGTTCCCAGCCCTGCTCTGGAGCAACTTAGGATCAATGTTCCCTCTAATTTTTTTTAGTCCGTGTGCGCAAGAAATTTTCGTTGTGCATACATTTAGATTCATGGTGAAAAATTGTGCAAACTTTTCTGAGCGCTATTATCTTCAAAATGAAATATATATCAGGTCGTCCCGTAAGTAATGTCATTTTTTACGATAGATTAAGTTTAAACTAGTCCTACTCGGTTTAAGCATAAATTTTCCGAAGGTTATATCTAAGAGGAGATCTATCGTGTTTCGCTACATACTTTACAGACCTTGACCAGTGAACACGTGTGTTTTGCTTTATGTGAACCCCTCATAAACATGGCGGTATCAGAAGAGCATATCAGGCATATAATGCTTTACGAGTTCAAAAAAGGAAATAGTGCTACTGAAGCAACGCGAAACATTCAGGACGTTTATGGCAACGATATTCTGCATGTGAGGAAATGTCAAAGATGGTTTCAAAAGTTTAGGAATGGTGACTGCTGTTTGACAGATGCAGCACGCTCTGGACGCCCTGCTGAGTTTCATGATGACCCGCTGTTAGCCGCACTTGAAGAAGACTGTTTAACAACTGTCGAAGAATTGGCCCAGAAACTCAATTCATCCCCGTCCACCATCCATCGACATTTGCAACAACTCGGGAAAGTGCCTAAGTTAGGAAAATGGGTGCCACATGAATTGTCGGTCGACAATCTGAGGGTGTGGGTAAACATTAGCACAGCTCTTCATTCCCGTGAACTCCAAGATCCGTTTTTGCACCGTTTAGTGACTGGTGATGAAAAGTGGATACTGTACCAGAATGTTAAGCGCCGTCGACAGTGGGTTTGTGCCGGAGAACCAGCGACACCACAGCCAAAATCAAATATTCACCCTCGGAAGGTGTTGCTTAGTGTTTGGTGGGATAAAGGTGGTGTAATACACTTTGAAACCTTACCACACAACCAAACAATCACCGCTCAAGTCTACGGTCAACAACTGGATCGATTGAACACTGCACTAAAAGAAAAGAGACCTTCTTTGGTTAATCGGAAAGGAATCGTGTTCCACCACGACAACGCACGTCCTCATACCGCTCGGATCACTTCTGCAAAAATTGAGGAGCTTGGGTGGGAAAAACTTCCACATCCTTCATATTCTCCAGACCTTGCGCCTTCAGATTATCATCTCTTCAGGAGTCTGCAAAACTATCTTGACGAGAAACAGTATACTTCTTTAGATGACCCGCACACCAGTCTTTGTACGTTTTTTGCCTCAAAACCGCCTGAATTTTATAAACATGACATTGAAAAGCTTGTAGGACGTTGGCGGAGTGTCATTGATTCCGATGGAAAATATATACTAGATTAAAAAGTTTCAGTTGAGTTTTTTTTTGTCCTTCAAATTCCGATCTAAAAAACATTACTTATGGGATGACCTGATATAAATATTAAATACTTAATAAATATTATTTCCATAAGGTGATAGCTTGATCATTACTGTACTATTAAATGACTATTAAAAAAACTGTTTACAATATTATATATTCTTAAAAGAGAAAACATTTTATCCATTCTAAAAATATGAATAAAATAAAAAATAGTAAAATAAAATTCAACAAAATAAAGAAATAAAATAAAAATTAACATTAATTGAAAATGACTATTTTAGTTATCATTTCTTAAAACAATTTTTAGCATTTAGCAATTTAAAATAGACTATCAAGATTAATACAGGATTTTATCCATTCACAAAATAGGAATAAAATAAAAACATTTTATTTTTTATGAATTATGAGATAATTACTATTCGTTTTAATGCAAAAATAAGAAAGAGAAGGTTTATATTCAATGCGTTAACGTATGAAAGAAAAAAAATGCAAATACATAGAGTAAAAAAAATCCATATTGCGTAATTGCGCGGACGTCGGCGAAGTCGAGCGGAAGGGGTTAATACTTAAAAGAACGACTATAGAGTATGTTGATGCAAATGGTCAGACCTTGTGTGACGGTATATTTTTGAAATTACTTCATTTACTGTCGTGACTCATGATACGCTTGAACCTGTGCGCATTTTATTTTGCTGTGTGCGCGGGTTTCACAACGCGTGTGCGCGCGCACACGCGCACACCTTAGAGGGAACATTGCTTAGGATATAAAGGTGGGGTTAGTGGAGCAGCTCTGAGCTGGAACTGTGTTAGTGGAGCAGCTCCGGAGCTGGATCTAGGGGTCACGCTCAGCTCTGGAGCTGGCCTGGAGCAGGAGCTGAGTCACTGGGGCACTCCAGAGATGGAGCCAGCAAACTCGCAGCACTGCCAACACTAATACTGTATATTATTCCCATCGTCGGCAGTCGACGCCCACCCCACACCCTGCTGAACTCAAGGTCTTCTATTCGATATGAGGAAACGATGTTATTTAGTGAGCTACAAATGCTGGCAAAGACTGCATCATACAATGAAATTGTTTTGAGATTTAAATAAACAGAACAAAACAAAATCATTATTTATAATGTTTTAGCAATACTATATAACTAATTAAATAAGCAGGACTTTTCCATTCAACATACAAACCTCCAACCGCTTTGACTGGCCAGTTCTCAAGTACTGCCTTATGAATGTACTGTACATCTAACAATATCGAAATTGTAAATTGTTTTATTTTAGCTTTTATGATTGTAAATTATTACATAATGATATAAAAAGTATATATTACTGAAAAATACTTACGAAGACTGTGCGATAACGCGCACTCATAATAAAAAAAATAACGTGTCAACCATCTTGCACACAGGTCTTAAGTCTAGATCAAATTTGGCGCATTGAATTGTGTATATTGTGTTAAACTGTATATATTTTGACTGTGGAGTTGCAGAAGTTGGGGGATCAACTGGGGAATAACTTAGCGTTAAAAAATTGCTTTTGTTTTTGGAGAACCAGCCAAACTAGCTAGACGGAAGCAGAAAATGCGTGTTCTGTTAAAGCTAACTACAGAGTCTGATCATGTCATTCATGAGGTGTCGTACAAAATGAAATCTACAACATACTACAACTATTTACTACGTACTAAAGATTTATCTTGAGGGAAGTAAGGGAAAATTATACTGTCCGGATTTTCTTTTATCTGAACGTTATTTACATTTACATTTCATTTGGAAAACATGAGGCCAAAATTAGGAGCCATTTCAGATCGACATCAATTTGACTGAGCTACATAACGCAGGCTGACCAGAAAAATCGTCAATAAGATTTTCACTTTGTAGACTATACATCACTTCAGAGGGCGCTGCGGGTCAATTTTTATATGAACATTTATCACTGAAATTAAACTTTATGATAAGACTCACTAGTAGACTTTGATTCTGTTTGACTATATGCTATCCTATTTTGATTGATATCACAGTGTAGGTATATACTGTATATAGTGTTGGGCTTCCGGTATTTTCAGCCTGTGGGGGATTCTGACTGAGTCAGCAAGCAGCTGTTGGCCCTTAGTGACTCTTTACTCTGATCCCTCAAAGTAGAGTCATTTGTCCCCCGTTTTTTTTTACGTCATTGCTGACATTACTCAAATGGAAGTTTCTACATTGTTACAGGGTACCGCGGCACACTTTAAAGGCATTTTGCATTTATTTACACTATACATTGTAATTAAAATTGTATGGTTTGAATATGAGACGCCATTAATTTTTTGTTTACAGTTGTCATCTTTTATTGGCTGCAAAAATATCCTCCGTCGAGTTGCATGATTATAAAATATCGGAGTGACTATTTTCACGGTACGATGATTATAGCCTGAGATACTATTTTCACCGTACGGTGGTTTTAGTATCGAGTGCTATTTTCATCGTACAGTGACTATAGCCTGAGACGCTATTTTCACCGTACAGTGGTTTTAGTATCGGGTGCTATTTTCACTGTACAGAATTTATATTATTTGTATTACCTGGCCTCAGCATATGAGACCTAGTTAGGTTAGGTCAGGTCATATTGGAGTAAAGTAATCGTAGTCAATATAGCACCCAATATTAAAACCACCGTACGATGAAAACAGAACCCAATATTAAAATTACCGTACGGTGAAAATAGCGTCTCACGCTATAATCACCATACCGTGAAAATAGCACCTGATACTAAAACCACCGTACGGTGAAAATAGCGTCTGAGGCTATAATCACGTGACCGTACAGTATGGTGAAAATAGCATCGTCTTTGTAATATTGCAATTTTAAAGAATACTAATTAATTAAGAAATTATAAGTTAAATACATAATTTTATAAAAATAAATTTTGTACGTTGAAATTATTTAATAAAATTTGTCTGATTCACCCCCATTTTGAAAATGTATAGTATACCTACAGTATTTGGCTACTCAGTGGGGTTTGAAGTGCAGCCATTTTTACAAGAGTAATCTGGACCCGAAGTCTATATACAATATACAAGTATATTGATTATGCTCATATGACCATTATATAAATTTTAGCCTACGAGCTGATACGCTTATCTTTAAAATATATTTAAACTATTAATGATCTCATACCTAATTATCAAAAAATATTAATATTATCAAGCATAATTTTAGGTCTAATTAACTTCAAGAATTAGGTTAGGCCGTGCCTAACTCACCATAACAGAGAAGGGTTAAAATTCGGTAGAACACATCCACCAAAGACCCCACAATATTGGTATTTATACATTGAGATAGACCTATAAAAAATCAAAATGTGCCAATTTTGGCGGAAATTCCCATTTATCGAGATATTTTTATCATTAAGTTTTGGTCCCATTATTCACTTGTCAAACCATCTCGCCCCGTGACGTATGTAGTCATGTTATCATTAGCCAATCTGCGGCTGCCCCATTGTAACGTGATACTCCCGAGCAGGTCCAGCGGCTGAAATTTGAATTCAACAATCGCTTCAGAATGGCTCTGTTGCGTCAGTGTTGTCAACTTGGGCTGCTTTTCGTAGATTGGGCTACCTTTTAGAGCCCTGCTAAAATATTTTTTATTTTTTTGCTATCTGCTGCTTTTTGGGCTACTTGCAACGTACGTCGTCATAAATTACGCGCAAGACAAGTTTCAAACTTGTCCTCTGCGGAGTATAAAAGTTTGTGTGAACTGTGCGTAATTTGTATTTCAAGTGATATAAATTTGTGTGTAATATCTTAAAATGAGTAAGTGGGGTCAGTACGACAAAAAATTTAAAAAAAATGGCTACACTGTCAGGAATTTTCAAAGTGGCTTCAAGAAGTAGTGGGAGACAATACCAAAGCATCTTGCAAAGTTTGTCATGTACAGGCGAGAGCCCATAAAGCGGACCTGAAAAAGCATATGGGGTAAATCTCTAGGAGGCTCCATTTTTCAATATTAAACATACTCATAAAACATATACCATTTGAAAGCCCACGTTTTTCTGAGTCTAAAAATGTAGTAATCCAAAAGTATCAATAGCAAATAAAAAGTAACTAGGTTTAAATATGAAACCCTATACTGATCAATTTGTGATGCTGATCTTTACAGGGGCTCCAACCCTGTACCCCAAGACCTAAATTATACAAATGATAATGTAATAACATATTCATGTTGTTAGGTTAGTGTAACAGTTACCAAAAATACCATCTTACAACACACTAAAGATTTATAATTTAGCCAACCTTTATAATGTAATTAATTACGTCACACATCAAATAATTAAACCTAGTTACTTTTTATTTGCTATTGATACTTTTGGGTTACTACATTTTTAGACTGGGAAAAATGTGAGCTTTCAAATGGTATATGTTTTATGAGTGCATGTTTAATATTGAAAAGATAAAAACATCCAATGCTTTCTCTTCATCTAGGGCACATGATGAATCAAGTTCTCAAAGTCAGAAACCACATGAATAGCATGTCATAATTCTATCACAAACACGACCAAACTGAATCAAATTAGAAAAAAAAAATAGACAGAACAGAATCCAACCAACTAATTAAGTCGCAGAGTAGCAAAAAGATAGCCCAATCAGGAAAAATATTTTATGAAAAGTACATTATAGCCAAAATAGGAAATATTCACTATAAAAATGTAACTTTGTAATTTTTTCTATAATCTTGCATTTGCTATTGATACTTTTGGATTACTACATTTTTAGACTCAGAAAAATATGAGCTTTCAAATGGTACATGTTTTACAAGTGTATATTTAATATTGAAAAATGGAGCACTCCTAGAGATTATCCGCATATGGAAATATATATATATATATATATATATGGTAAATTTATGGTTTCAACTACAACTCATTTTGAAAAATAAAAATTAGGTTTTCCGGTGGTTTCTGATATGATTCATCCAAAAATGACATTCATTTCCATTGCAAATTACTCATTTTTGTGACCCCCCCCCCCCAATATGGGGGAATGCGTGGGAAATCGGGGTTTTTGGGTGGGGTGATCAAAAACGAGTGATTTGCGACAGAAATGAATGTCGTTTTCAGATGAATCACATCAGAAACCAATGGAAAACCTAGGAACCAAACCTGGTAAATTTGCAGTTTTGGCCCCAATTCATTTTGAACATGAAACTTATGTTTTTCCTATGTTTTTTGATGCAATTCATTCAAATTTGGCATCCATTTCCATCGCAAATCACTTGTTTTTGAGATCCCCTTGCCAATATCAAAAGTCAAAAACGAGTGATTTGCTGTGGAAATGGATGTCAAATTAGAGTGAATCACCTCAAAAAACATAGGAAAAACATAAGTTTCATAACCTAACCCAACTCAAACCAATCCACTGGATTGAGTTGGGTTGGGTTATGACGGAGTGATAAGATAAATGATTCCTTCAGAATGAGTTCCACAAAATGATTCCTTCAGAATCCGGCTGTAAATTACTTTAAAAAATAAATTGTTAAACTAACGAAAATATCACGACAACCTAACCAATCGTCAAGGGTGTACAGTTGCCCTAACTGGGCATTCAATTGACCTAACTGGGCATTCAATTGACCTAACTGGGCATTCAATTGACCTAACTGGGCATTCAATTGACCTAACTGGGCATTCAATTGACCTAACTGGGCATTCAGTTGACCTAACTGGGCATTCAGTTGACCTAACTGGGCATTCAGTTGACCTAACTGGGCATTCAGTTGACCTAACTGGGCATTCAGTTGACCTAACTGGGCATTCAGTTGACCTAACTGGGCATTCAGTTGACCTAACTGGGCATTCAGTTGACCTAACTGGGCATTCAGTTGACCTAACTGGGCATTCAGTTGACCTAACCGGGCATTCAATTAACCTAATGAGTCAATGTTATTCTTAAAAAATTTATGAAACACTTCAAATGGAGTAAGAGCACAATCTTCACACACTGTACCCATGGCTAGACTGAGACAATATGGTGGACCAAAAATTATAATATTTATTATCTCCGTTATTATCCATTTGCGACGGAAGTGATATTAGAAAAAGTTGCTTCCAAAATGAAGAGATACAGCTAAACAACACATCAAATATGCAGTAATCAAGTTGTGGTTGAAACTATAATAATACCACCCAGGTGTTCTCCAATTGCGTGTACTAACCAGGGGGGGTAGGGGCTTTGCCCTCCCAGACCCCCCCCCCCCCATGATAATATATACATACTAAACTTGGTACTTATTGAATGTCAAGGTGAATCACTGAATAATGAACATACAGTTGCCTATGCCAATGTTTCCAGATTTGAGATCTATAAAACATATCAGACCAGTCCACTAACCATGGTTTCTATTATCTTATTGACTGACTCACCAAGGCTAGTAATGAATCTAAATACAAAGTTGCATATGACACTGGCACAGTTAGGCACCTTATTGACTATAAACAATGCTGGCACTAGAAGGAACACCATTTAAATCTTGGAGTTCTTAATAAACTTAAAAATATTATTAGGCTTATATATATAAAGACACAATTATCAGGTACATATATTTTTGGTAAATTTTTACAGGTGTACATTACAGGTTTTGTAAATCAGAACTGTTTTTCTGACAGTTTTTGATGCGGTTTAAATGAATATAACCTTCATTTCTATCAGAAATCACTAGTTTCTGAGATTGGGTGTTATTTTGAATATTCCCATTGGCAGTGGTGGACCCAGTGGGGTGCTGAGGGGGCTCCAGCACCCCTCACTGATAGAGGTTTCACATTTCCAATGATGTTTCCTGTCTCAATCAACCACATTCTCTCTAACTAGACAAGCGTGCAGGAGGTAAATATTGTGTTTATTGCATATTTTAGGGTGGGTTACAAGTAGTGATGTGAGGCGAGAATATTCTGAGAATATTCTCCAAAATATTATTTGCTGAGAATATTGAGAATTTTCTTTTTTCTTAGTTTTTAAAACATTTTTAGATTGTTTTGCAGTTTTTTAGAGAATTCTAGAATATTTCAGAACCTTATGGAACTTTCTAGAATGTGAGAGAATATTCTAGACGACTCCAGAACATTCTAGAATACTGTACTCTGGAATTGGGAGAAAATAGTATATAAAGGATGGCAAATTGTTTCCTTGATTTTTTTTCATAAAAAAGCTATTATACTGAAAAACTGAAGTTGAACACTTAATTACAAGGGATATTTTTTATTGTTTCTAAACTGTTTTGTATGATATATTTTATTAATTTCCATATAATTTTGAAAAAAATCAAATAAATAAAAAATATAATTTTTTCATAAAAATCATCATTTTTATTTATTAGCTATATACTGAAAAACTGAAATTGAATACTTCATTACAAGGGATATTTTTCTTTCTAAACTGTTCTGTGTGATATATTTTATTAATTTCTATATATAATTTTGAAAAAATCAAATAATTAAAAAAAAAATCATGATTTTTTTCATAAAAAGCTATGATACTAAAAACTGAAATTGAATACTTAATTATTACAAGGGATATTTTTATTTGTTTCTAAAGTGTTTTGTGATATATTTTATTAATTTCTATATAATTTTGAAAAAATCAAAAAAATGTAAAAAAATCATAATTTTTTCATAAAAAATCAATTGATTTAATCATGCCATCCCTGGTAAATACTGTACTTTGAAATGAAATACAGTCTTTATACAATGATTCAATAAATTTTTTGCATTAGTTTAATTTATTTATTTCTTCACTCATCCTATCATTCACTTCTGACTTAGAATTTCTCCATTTTGACAGGAACTGAAGTTAAGTTGTATCGGAATAGTTGAAAAACCCCTCAGATATTCTGAAAAAGAAAGTTCTCGAAAATTCTCAGTTCGGAGAATATTCTCAAGAATATTCTCAAGAATATTCTCCTAAAGATTATTCCCGAGAATTTTACAACATTAATTACAAGTGTATACATTTCTATGGGTGCATGAGCTGTGCCTGTGCTGTGACTAGCATTCACACAAACCAGTGCATTTGGTCTGGTTTTGCACATTTTTTTTGGATTTCTAATGGATAACAGATACTTTAGGCGAGTCTACCATTGTGTGCTTTCCTGTTAATTAAGTTTAGCTAAGTGAATGTCATTTCATGTCATGGAGGTAATGCTGGAGAAAGTTGTCAACATTTTTAAAAATGCCAACAAAAAAAATTGGCAGATCCTCCTGAAGTGAAGAGAATTCGTAATTCAGCTAAAAGTTGCCTGTTGATTATTTTTATTGTCATTTAAGTGTTTTTTGGATTTGGTTGAACATTAAAAGAATTGTAGATCAGCTGTTGTAATAAATTTGTAATCATTCAACATTAAACTTATAACTGTGTGTATTTATAGGTTGGGTTGCATATTTTTTAAGTTTGGTTCAGAATGGCACCCAACCCAACCAGCACCCAAACAAAAATCCTAGATCCACCACTGCCCATTGGCCTATATCTTAATTTTTGTCAAAAGTACACTGTAAGTTAGGCGACTAGACCCAACTTTAATTTTCATTTTACTTATTTTGTCATTAGCTAAGAAAATAGGTAAACAAAATGGATAATAGCAGCCCCTTTGGATTTGACTTATCTGACACCAAAGATATAAAAGAAGAAATTGAGGATTCTACTTTATATGGAAATGAAAATCACTTTACTGATTTTCAACCTTGGAAAAAAAATAAGAATGAAAGCTTGAATCAAAGTTTTGATGATTTATTTGATGATGAAGAGAAGACACCATTCAACATATCTGATAATGACATTGCTTCTTTTATTAAAGAGGATTTCGATACTGATGATAAGTCTTATTTTGAAAACTCGGATACAACATTTCCCCAACAAAGTCAGACTTTTGAAAAGAAGAATAGTAACATATCGAGGAAAGATTTTCTTTCAAATGAAGTATCAAACCAATCTCATTCTACTAATTTTGAAATGAAGCAGAGTAGTTGCTTATCCAAACCCATGAATCTGTTTGAAACAGCAAATGAACTTGTAACTTCAAGTGGAAATAATAATAATAATGATGATTCCTGTGAGAACTTATTTATGAGAACTCTCCAGTCAGAGCAAGGAAAACATTTTGGGTCTGATACTTGCTTAAACTCAGAAGCTTCTGAAGAAATACCTTTCCAAAGATGTAAGATGCTTTTCTCTTCAGCTAAAGAAAAGTTAAATTCTCAGCCTCAAAATCTCAATTTGGCACATTCCTCTAATTCTCAGTTTAAGAGTAACTGTTCATTTAATAAACAATTCTGCAATGCTAACAATAAGCCTGGCAATGATGGTGATGCTCCAGGTAGCCATAAGAAAGAAAAGATTAACTTGTTTCAGTTAGCAAGCTATAGAAAACCCAAAACTGGAGGAAAATTTCCAACAGATTCCACTGAGAAAAATCAATACATCTTGGAAGATAAACAAATTCTAAACAAACCTAATCATTTAGTTGTTAATTTGAGTGATGATTTTGAGAAGGAATCAACTAGGAAGCATACCATGTTGGATATTAAAAAGGATAATGAAACTCCAGTTACCAAACCACAGTTAGTAAAACCATCTTTCAAACCAGTTTTTAAAAAAAAGTTGCTGAAACAGTTTTGAGTGAAGTCTCAGACGTGAATATTTCTTTTGGTAATGAGAAAGACAAGACATTTAAATCCCAACAGGGTTTACGTAGTCCCAGTAAGGCAAGTTCTTGCATTTTGAAAGTTTCTGATAAGATTAAATCAAAGTCTAAAGTAGTGAGGAATAAAAAGAAAATATCAACCCCAAACAAACCTCAAGTATGGAAGTAGTAAATAAAGGTCAGAACAATCATACCCAAGCGAGCGATCAGACTAAAAATTGGCTAATAAGTAAGCCAACTGTATCACCAAGTTTGCATGTTGTCATACCTCAGTTAAGCAAAGTTAAAAATATTGAGATTGGTTCTGTGAGAAGATATCAAATAGAAAAACTGTTCCAAGCAAAATCAGGAAAAGAATAACATCAATGCAAAATGTGTTCAGAATTTTAAAGGCAAGTTTCCAAACTTGTACGCAAAAAATAAGAAAAGGGTAACCTCCCCTTCAAATATAAAAGTATCATTGAATTAACCTCCGATTGTACGAAGAAAACAGTAAAAAATAGTAATAATCATGAAGGAACAAAGCTTATAAAAGAAATCAAAACAGGGTTAGATTGTGAGGTGAAACGAGTAAATGGAATGGGAAGCAAAATGAAGGAATTTGTCATAAAAATGAAGATTGCAACAGCCCTAATATATCGGAGTTTGATTCATTTGAAAATCTCACTTTGAATAGCAAGACATCTCACCAGAGAAAAAACTCGAGTGAAAAAGATGCTGTGAAAGAATTTCCTACATCCACTGCTGATCTTGATTCAACTTTTGCTGAAGGAAATACTGAAGTGAACTGTGAAAAGGAATTGCCAAAAAGTGCTTCATTAATGTCTCAAATTCGGAATGAAAAAGTTTGTATTTACAGTATTTCATTTCACATTTTCAACCAGTTTGCTCTTGTCATAAAGTGGATAATTCACTATATATTAACCAAGCTCTGAATTTTAAAATGATTTTACCACTTTAATACTAGTAATTCATTGAGTAATGAGTATTAAATTTTACTAGTTACGAGACTGCAACACAATGATTCATTACTCTGATAATGTAGGATAAGCTAGCTTTAAAAACTTTAAATAGAATTTTCCTTCATTGTTCATGTACGTAGGTACAGACCTTGTAAAATTTAATTTTAAAGTAAATAGTGAAACTATAAAAATTTAAATTAAATAATTATTATTAAGGTATAATTAATGTATAAAGCTAGAATTCTCAAAAAAATTATATACTGTATAATACACAGTATACATATGTAATTGGCAGTTCCTAATTTTAGATTAATCCATTGCTCTATATATTATTCATAGACTGATCATCCTATTTTGAAGTGGAATGAACAGAAAAATTTGTTAAAACGAGGAAAACAAAGTAAGAACATTTAAGTGTGTATATATGTGAGTATATTAGCTATTGGTATTTTAGTCACATTCCTGTTACTACCTATTCCATCATTACTTTTTCAGTGTAAGAAACGCTTTGGAATTAGCCTCCTCTTCCCTGAAAAGTAATTTGAAAGTGAAGAAACTTAAAAAGCATAGAACATCGCTTAAAAGTGAGCAAATTATTTGCATTGATAGCCTGTCAACGTAATATAGTGGTTGAATGCCAGCTATTAATATGAAGATCTTTGCTTTGAGTCTTATTGCTTCTCTGGATTTTTCATGGTGGGGTAGTGTTCTGGATCCCATGAAAAGCTATTGGTCCCCTCTGTCATTTGACCTTAGATGTTTCAGAAGAGGTTAAACAACCCCTCAAATTACTGTTATATTATTGTAGTGATGATTCATTATCTGAATTCATTTTAATAATTTTTAAAATTTATTTCCCATTTAGTCCTATTTTATAAAAAATTTGCTTTCAGAATTGAAGAAAAATGATCCCAAATTAACCTTCATTAAGGTAAGCATCTTACCCTCAATTTTGGCAAAAGTAATAATAGTTTTATTAGTTTTCCCCCAAGTGTTCAAGATTAAAGAGCTACTACTACTTTTGATTAGACCTTTAGAAAAAAGCAGTAGAATAGCAGAGGGTGGAAATTTTTAGTAAATCTTTTAACTCGGTGCTCATTCCTGGAGAACTGTTGTTGTTAATGTGTAATGCTTTTAGGGTACCTAACAAAATGGCAATTACTGGCGTACCAAATTGTGTGTAGGTTTTGAAGAATGTGAAATTAGCCAAGATCAATGAAATCAATAGATGACTGAAAGCACATTTTGGTGCTGAATATCTGTTGAGATGTTTTTAAATGGTGTAAGGTGTTTGATGTCAGTCATTGACTTGTAATGTCATCTTGCTCATGCATCACCCATATCTGTGGCACCTGTGAGACTTTCGATCAAATAACTTGCATTCTAGAACCATCTCACGCTCACTTTAAATTTCAAGTGAGTATGAATAATCATATCCATGTTCCAATGTTGATATCCAATTTTGAAACATTATCTTGCACACTGATGTGGTGGGATTCTCCATAATCAGCTGTTCAACTTTGTGAACATTTCCAGGTGTGGCATCTGTGGGTAGCTGTGTTTATAAGGCAATGTGCAACAACCACGATCATTCCCCAGTAGTAAGTTTCACACTTCAAAAACACAATGTGGTACTGTACACCAGTAGTAATTGCCATATACCCCTAAAGCATTACACATTAACACTTTCTCCATGCTCTTTCCCACGGATTTCCCGTACATACCGGTAATGAAAGTGTGGTTACAGGTAGACATGAACCATTCTCGTAAATAAGAATCGTCTAAATTTTATCCTTCGAAATAGTTTTCTTGTGAAACAGTATACTTTTCAGGTAGTGAAACAAAGTTGATCTGCACAATATTGACATGCATAAGGTCGATACTAAAAAGTTAGTTCAATTAAGTCATTAGGTTGCATTATGCCCAGTTAGGTTATGCTAGATTAGATCAGGTCAGTCATTTTCAGTGAAAATCTGAAATTAGATTTACAGTATTTTGATTAGATTTTAATTTTTTTTTTAATTTAGATTTTTTTTTAGATTTTTATTTAGATTTTTAATTTAGATTTTTAATTTAGATTTTAATTTGATTTATTTTAGATAATTTTGAAATCTGAAATTCATATATGTATGTACTTTGCATTAGGTGAAACGTTGACATTATGAAAAGCGATTTTGTCCATATAACGCATACTTTTCTGTATATTTGTTGTTGTTTATATAGGCCTAATCTGTTAGTTGAGTACTGACTGTGTGCAAATTCAGGACTTCCAGTTTCTACTGTTAAATACTGGATATGGGGCCTAATTTAAAAGGTTGTACATGTGAATTACCCTCCCCTTAATTATAATACACGTAAGACGCCATTCTAGATAGCCTATTCAAAATTTGGATGTTTATTAAAGTGCAGTTTTTCAAAAAAGGAACGGCTTTATCAACTTCAAGAACAGACTACATCCCCAGTGTGGGTTCAGTGTGATTCTTGCACAAAATGGCGTTGTCTGAAAAATGTTGAGGATCCTGCAATGCTTCCCAAGGATTGGACATGTTCTCTAAATTCTGGTTGGTATGCCCGCAATCTTATATAATTTTTGTACTGTACAACCTTCAGAAGACCCATAAAGTGCTCTTGTGAAAAGGCAGGGAATAATGACTCCTTTTTGTCAAAAGTACTCCGCAGTACTTATTATGAAGGTAGCTTAAGTCCCTTTTTTACTTAAAATACTGTCCCCATGATACGTAAACAGAACAGTTTAGTAATTTACAGTATAAAATGAATAGCTACCGTACTGTAAGATAATGAATGAGAAAAGCAGGTTTTACAAAAGTAGAGCCTTTTAAAAGAAAACTAAGTTGCAAATAAGCAATGTAGGGTGTAGCTACAAGTTTTTATTTTTAAATATTCATTGATTGATAAAGGTAAATTATTTTTATTTAAAGATACGGAATACTCTTCTTGTATTATTCCTGAGGAAAGCTATGATGAAAAGGAGCATGACGACACTTTTGTATTCAATAAATACACTCTAGGATCTGGTGAGCCTCATTCGTTTTAATAATGATGATTATTGGAGGAAAGAAATACTATAGAAAGTACTAATAAACAGTACGATTAATATACAATAATAAAAATTATGAGAAAGGTATTAATAACAATTAACTTTTAAAACCACAAAATGTAGAGAGTAAAGGTAGTCAGTCATAAATAGTGAAATATGATAACCTAAACAGAACCCTGCCTTTAACTGAATAGGATATTATATTTAAATAAAAATGCTGGCTCGCCAATTATACCAAATTCTGACTGAATCGGGGATTAAACTAAAAATTGATTAAATGTTGCATTCTAAGCATTCACCTGTATTAGACTCGCCCACTATTTTTAACAAAACAAGTTAAACATGCGCAGCAGACTTATAAAATTTATGAGTAAAGTTTGCGTTAATGTAAGCTATTTATTTTCTATTTAAGTTAAACAGTATTTGCGTGTATGGTGGATTGGTTTCAATTACTATAACTTCACTAACAAAGTACCTGCGATCGTTTGACTGACGCATCAAATTCTTGAGACTTCAAGAATGCAAGATTTCTCGATGAAAGTGTTCGGACTTGCGTTAACTAAGGCGGTGAAACGCCAAAAAAAAAATGCTTCTAACTTAACTATATACATAGCCTTCATTTACAAAGACAACTTATTGGAGTTTCAGGAACAGTAACAATCAATAAAATCTTTCTCAACACTATTTGTGGGAGAGGGAAATTCTAATTTTTATCTTGTTTGAAGTGTAACGTTTCAGTAGGGTATGAAGTGAATAGATCTGCCTTTTGGCAAGTGCTTAGAATGTATGGTGTTAGTTGTAAGTTAAGTGCAATGAAATTTTTGTGTATGGATATAGTAGTATTGCTGGAGTGAAAGGTTTAGTATTAATGTCGAAGTATGAAAGACTTGGTCATGACAGCTATTGGCACAATAAAAGCCTTGGTGGGAAAGAATTACTGGAGTGTAGCAAGAGGTTTACATAAAGGTTTATTGGTGCCAGCATTGATGTATGTCTGGGAAATGTTTGTTTGGTATGATTGTTCACTGTCAGAAGTGAGAGCAGTTAAGATTAGTAATTTAGCGAGTATGATTGGCGTAAAGCGGATTGACCGTATGAAACATGATGTTTAGGTAAGGTGCAGAGAGAAAAAGTTATTGGAGATGAGGATAGAGGAAAATGTACTTTTGTATGGTCATGTGGGGAGAATGAATAATGTAAGTTGTGAAAAACGTGTATAATAGTGTTGTAGGAGTGAAAAGTAAAGGAAGGCCGCATTAAAGATGGAGAGATAAATGAAATGAAAAAGTTTATTGGCATACCATAGTCATTTATTAGCAAGTTTGTGAATGCAGATTTGGTTAACAGAAAAGTTAACGAGAACCAGAGGGGTGAAAGGCTGAAAGCAATTTGTGTGGAGAGGTGTAAATAGATATTCTGGTACCACCGATCTACCACTAAACGTACGACCCTAATCTCCTCATGAAAGGTACCACTGTATCATTAAAGTTAGGATGGTACCTTTTTTCCTGCCTGAATTGCGTATGTAATTCACGTAAACCCCCCTTTGTTCCTACTTTAGCCTCATGCCCATTCCATAAAAAAGAAAAATGTAGGCATGGATATGCATAGTTGTGGCTTCTGTTTGAAACTAGGGTTGACAACTAAATGGGAGAAAAAATTGCACACACAACTCTTAGTAGGGTGGTGGGGGGTGATTTAAAAAAAAATTCTCTAAATTATCAATATACAGTATACCTAAATTTTTAGTAGATTCGTAATTAGAATGATTATATCACTGGGCAACACGTATTTTATTGAATGATATCTGACACTTGATTCTAGGTAATTTGGGTGCGCTGAATACGAATTTCAACTCGGTTTGGCTCTATCAGGTCCTGATTCTTGTCGACAGCCTATGTGCCATTTTCCAGATTTTTCAAATTAGGACTAAAAAATTAAGTCATGTGTTAAATTTTTTTTTCAAGTTTCATGAATACAAGCAGTTCAAACTACAGTAAAATTACATTATAACGATAGAAATGACTTAAAATAAAAAAACAAACAGATATGAAGCTTTCACTGTGGCAAAAATTTTCTTTTGTAAGACTTTCTAGCGTATTTGCTTGTTGATGGCAGGTCTCTTTTCAAGCACCAGCAGTAATCAGCCATCATGTGGGAATCCCAGCGGCCTTGGTACCGTTCCTCCATAATTTTGATATCTTGGTGGAATCTCTCCCCTTGTTCGTCACTTACATCACCTAAATTACTTGGAAATTGGTCAAGATGGCTATTCAAAAAATGCATTTTTATGCTCATATTGCAACCTAACTCTTTGTAGTCCCTTAAAAGTTTTTTTACGATTTCTTCGTAGTTATCTGCCCTATAATTGCCTAAAAAGTTTTCTATCAAGTCCACGAATGAGAACCAGCCATTTTTTTCGCGTTCATTCATGACATTAGGAAAATTGCTGTCTTTAATCATTGTTCTTATTTGTGGACCGTCGAAAATTCCCGCCTTGATTTTTTCATAACTTAAACTTGGAAATTTTGAAGTTATGTATTTGAAACACTCGCCGTTCGTATCTAAAGCTTTTACATATTGTTTAATGAGGCCTAGTTTTATATGCAGAGGAGGAAATATGATTTTATCTCTGCTCACTAAAGGTGGATTAATTACGTTTTTTTCTCCGACAGTAAGTGATGTTCGTGCTGGCCAGATTTGTTTGAAATAATGTTCTTCCTTGGCTCTGCTGTCCCATAAGCAAAGGAAGCAGGGATATTTAGTATACCCTCCTTGTTGTCCTAGCAGAAAATTAACCATTTTTAAGTCAACACATATGATCCACTCGTGCTCCCTATATTTGATAAGATTTAAAACCTTTTCTATATGTTCATACTTTTCTTTTAATTTTGTTGAGTGCCCAATCGGTATCGAGCCGTATAGATTGCCATTATGCAACAACACACACTTAAGACTTCTTTTCGAACTGTCTAAAAACAAGCGCCAATCATTTGCATCGTAAGACTCAACCCCCATCTTCTTTAACAAACCAACTATGTCGCAGCAATATACTAAACTATCCTCTGTTCTAAAATATTTAACAAGTTCTTCTTCTCTTTTTCTGTAAAATGAAATGTATGTGTTTGAAGTAAGCAAGTTTTTCTCTTTAAGTCTTGAAGCTAAAATTTCCGCAGCCTTTTTTGGCAAATTTAGATCCCTTACAAGATCATTCAACTCGGCCTGGTTAAACTTTTGCGGATCGTTTTGACTTTCAAATACGCTGGGGTCAAAATCGGTGTCTGACTCCTCAAAGTGCATAACAATATTTTCAGGAACATCTTCAACTAATTCTTGAGTTGGCAGACCCTTAAATTTTGGAATGGGGATCTCATTTGAATGTAGCACAGGTCGTATCGCGGTGTCGAAATTTGGGTACTCGATACAATGTTTATTTTTCTTAGTGAAGCCCGAAGTCTTGACAAAGCAAAGGTAGCAATCGGTCTCGTGGTTAGTAGGCTCTCGCCACACCTGATATGGAAAAAAAATTGTAAAGCGTTAACAAAAGCGACGAGAGACTTGTTTTTATGAATTTTATCAAAAGTTATCACCCAAACATTTAACATTTCTATGTGTTTCAACCTTATGCAATATTTGAGATTCTTATAAACATTTTCTGTAAATTTTTGTTTATGTACCTAAGTTACAATTACATTTAGGTAAGTTACAGTATACTAGTGATTAAATTACGTAGTTTTATGAAATCATAAACTTACCATCGGAACTCCAAAAGGTATTTTTGAATCCGAACCCTTCGTCCAATGTCGCAGTCTTTCAATGCATATAGTGCAGGCTTTATGTGGAGCCCACGATTTATCTTGGTCCCCCAGTTTTATGCCAAAATAAGCTAAGTAAGCTCTTTTTACGAAGTCAGTTATATTTGCTCGTTGATGTGGAAGTGTAAAATTTCCACATATATAACAGAAGGAATCAGGGTTGTTTTTGCATTTGAACTTTCTAGTGCTTGATGACATATTGCTTGATTGTTCTGCCAATTTGTAAAGGTATTTAAAGCCCTTAATTCATATAAATTTAAGAAAATCTGAAATATAAACACAAAATTAGTTTAAATAGGTACTTATTATGAAATAGGTACTTACAATCTATGAAATTAAACTAGAAACACGGATGAGTAGGTACAATATAAATTACGTCTAATTAAATCAACTATATTAAATCACGATGACAAAATTACTCACTAAATCATATGCCAATTCAAAATTATGTTAATGCCCAAACTGACTGACTGACTGACTGACTGACTGACTGACTGACTGACTGACTGACTGACTGACTGACTGACTGACTGACTGACTGACTGACTGACTGACTGACTGACTGACTGACTGACTGACTGACTGACTGACTGACTGACTGACTGACTGACTGACTGACTGACTGACTGACTGACTGACTGACTGACTGACTGACTGACTGACTGACTGACTGACTGACTGACTGACTGACTGACTGACTGACTGACTGACTGACTGACTGACTGACTGACTGACTGACTGACTGACTGACTGACTGACTGACTGACTGACTGACTGACTGACTGACTGACTGACTGACTGACTGACTGACTGACTGACTGACTGACTGACTGACTGACTGACTGACTGACTGACTGACTGACTGACTGACTGACTGACTGACTGACTGACTGACTGACTGACTGACTGACTGACTGACTGACTGACTGACTGACTGACTGACTGACTGACTGACTGACTGACTGACTGACTGACTGACTGACTGACTGACTGACTGACTGACTGACTGACTGACTGACTGACTGACTGACTGACTGACTGACTGACTGACTGACTGACTGACTGACTGACTGACTGACTGACTGACTGACTGACTGACTGACTGACTGACTGACTGACTGACTGACTGACTGACTGACTGACTGACTGACTGACTGACTGACTGACTGACTGACTGACTGACTGACTGACTGACTGACTGACTGACTGACTGACTGACTGACTGACTGACTGACTGACTGACTGACTGACTGACTGACTGACTGACTGACTGACTGACTGACTGACTGACTGACTGACTGACTGACTGACTGACTGACTGACTGACTGACTGACTGACTGACTGACTGACTGACTGACTGACTGACTGACTGACTGACTGACTGACTGACTGACTGACTGACTGACTGACTGACTGACTGACTGACTGACTGACTGACTGACTGACTGACTGACTGACTGACTGACTGACTGACTGACTGACTGACTGACTGACTGACTGACTGACTGACTGACTGACTGACTGACTGACTGACTGACTGACTGACTGACTGACTGACTGACTGACTGACTGACTGACTGACTGACTGACTGACTGACTGACTGACTGACTGACTGACTGACTGACTGACTGACTGACTGACTGACTGACTGACTGACTGACTGACTGACTGACTGACTGACTGACTGACTGACTGACTGACTGACTGACTGACTGACTGACTGACTGACTGACTGACTGACTGACTGACTGACTGACTGACTGACTGACTGACTGACTGACTGACTGACTGACTGACTGACTGACTGACTGACTGACTGACTGACTGACTGACTGACTGACTGACTGACTGACTGACTGACTGACTGACTGACTGACTGACTGACTGACTGACTGACTGACTGACTGACTGACTGACTGACTGACTGACTGACTGACTGACTGACTGACTGACTGACTGACTGACTGACTGACTGACTGACTGACTGACTGACTGACTGACTGACTGACTGACTGACTGACTGACTGACTGACTGACTGACTGACTGACTGACTGACTGACTGACTGACTGACTGACTGACTGACTGACTGACTGACTGACTGACTGACTGACTGACTGACTGACTGACTGACTGACTGACTGACTGACTGACTGACTGACTGACTGACTGACTGACTGACTGACTGACTGACTGACTGACTGACTGACTGACTGACTGACTGACTGACTGACTGACTGACTGACTGACTGACTGACTGACTGACTGACTGACTGACTGACTGACTGACTGACTGACTGACTGACTGACTGACTGACTGACTGACTGACTGACTGACTGACTGACTGACTGACTGACTGACTGACTGACTGACTGACTGACTGACTGACTGACTGACTGACTGACTGACTGACTGACTGACTGACTGACTGACTGACTGACTGACTGACTGACTGACTGACTGACTGACTGACTGACTGACTGACTGACTGACTGACTGACTGACTGACTGACTGACTGACTGACTGACTGACTGACTGACTGACTGACTGACTGACTGACTGACTGACTGACTGACTGACTGACTGACTGACTGACTGACTGACTGACTGACTGACTGACTGACTGACTGACTGACTGACTGACTGACTGACTGACTGACTGACTGACTGACTGACTGACTGACTGACTGACTGACTGACTGACTGACTGACTGACTGACTGACTGACTGACTGACTGACTGACTGACTGACTGACTGACTGACTGACTGACTGACTGACTGACTGACTGACTGACTGACTGACTGACTGACTGACTGACTGACTGACTGACTGACTGACTGACTGACTGACTGACTGACTGACTGACTGACTGACTGACTGACTGACTGACTGACTGACTGACTGACTGACTGACTGACTGACTGACTGACTGACTGACTGACTGACTGACTGACTGACTGACTGACTGACTGACTGACTGACTGACTGACTGACTGACTGACTGACTGACTGACTGACTGACTGACTGACTGACTGACTGACTGACTGACTGACTGACTGACTGACTGACTGACTGACTGACTGACTGACTGACTGACTGACTGACTGACTGACTGACTGACTGACTGACTGACTGACTGACTGACTGACTGACTGACTGACTGACTGACTGACTGACTGACTGACTGACTGACTGACTGACTGACACTGACTGACTGACTGACTGACTGACTGACTGACTGACTGACTGACTGACTGACTGACTGACTGACTGACTGACTGACTGACTGACTGACTGACTGACTGACTGACTGACTGACTGACTGACTGACTGACTGACTGACTGACTGACTGACTGACTGACTGACTGACTGACTGACTGACTGACTGACTGACTGACTGACTGACTGACTGACTGACTGACTGACTGACTGACTGACTGACTGACTGACTGACTGACTGACTGACTGACTGACTGACTGACTGACTGACTGACTGACTGACTGACTGACTGACTGACTGACTGACTGACTGACTGACTGACTGACTGACTGACTGACTGACTGACTGACTGACTGACTGACTGACTGACTGACTGACTGACTGACTGACTGACTGACTGACTGACTGACTGACTGACTGACTGACTGACTGACTGACTGACTGACTGACTGACTGACTGACTGACTGACTGACTGACTGACTGACTGACTGACTGACTGACTGACTGACTGACTGACTGACTGACTGACTGACTGACTGACTGACTGACTGACTGACTGACTGACTGACTGACTGACTGACTGACTGACTGACTGACTGACTGACTGACTGACTGACTGACTGACTGACTGACTGACTGACTGACTGACTGACTGACTGACTGACTGACTGACTGACTGACTGACTGACTGACTGACTGACTGACTGACTGACTGACTGACTGACTGACTGACTGACTGACTGACTGACTGACTGACTGACTGACTGACTGACTGACTGACTGACTGACTGACTGACTGACTGACTGACTGACTGACTGACTGACTGACTGACTGACTGACTGACTGACTGACTGACTGACTGACTGACTGACTGACTGACTGACTGACTGACTGACTGACTGACTGACTGACTGACTGACTGACTGACTGACTGACTGACTGACTGACTGACTGACTGACTGACTGACTGACTGACTGACTGACTGACTGACTGACTGACTGACTGACTGACTGACTGACTGACTGACTGACTGACTGACTGACTGACTGACTGACTGACTGACTGACTGACTGACTGACTGACTGACTGACTGACTGACTGACTGACTGACTGACTGACTGACTGACTGACTGACTGACTGACTGACTGACTGACTGACTGACTGACTGACTGACTGACTGACTGACTGACTGACTGACTGACTGACTGACTGACTGACTGACTGACTGACTGACTGACTGACTGACTGACTGACTGACTGACTGACTGACTGACTGACTGACTGACTGACTGACTGACTGACTGACTGACTGACTGACTGACTGACTGACTGACTGACTGACTGACTGACTGACTGACTGACTGACTGACTGACTGACTGACTGACTGACTGACTGACTGACTGACTGACTGACTGACTGACTGACTGACTGACTGACTGACTGACTGACTGACTGACTGACTGACTGACTGACTGACTGACTGACTGACTGACTGACTGACTGACTGACTGACTGACTGACTGACTGACTGACTGACTGACTGACTGACTGACTGACTGACTGACTGACTGACTGACTGACTGACTGACTGACTGACTGACTGACTGACTGACTGACTGACTGACTGACTGACTGACTGACTGACTGACTGACTGACTGACTGACTGACTGACTGACTGACTGACTGACTGACTGACTGACTGTGACTGACTGACTGACTGACTGACTGACTGACTGACTGACTGACTGACTGACTGACTGACTGACTGACTGACTGACTGACTGACTGACTGACTGACTGACTGACTGACTGACTGACTGACTGACTGACTGACTGACTGACTGACTGACTGACTGACTGACTGACTGACTGACTGACTGACTGACTGACTGACTGACTGACTGACTGACTGACTGACTGACTGACTGACTGACTGACTGACTGACTGACTGACTGACTGACTGACTGACTGACTGACTGACTGACTGACTGACTGACTGACTGACTGACTGACTGACTGACTGACTGACTGACTGACTGACTGACTGACTGACTGACTGACTGACTGACTGACTGACTGACTGACTGACTGACTGACTGACTGACTGACTGACTGACTGACTGACTGACTGACTGACTGACTGACTGACTGACTGACTGACTGACTGACTGACTGACTGACTGACTGACTGACTGACTGACTGACTGACTGACTGACTGACTGACTGACTGACTGACTGACTGACTGACTGACTGACTGACTGACTGACTGACTGACTGACTGACTGACTGACTGACTGACTGACTGACTGACTGACTGACTGACTGACTGACTGACTGACTGACTGACTGACTGACTGACTGACTGACTGACTGACTGACTGACTGACTGACTGACTGACTGACTGACTGACTGACTGACTGACTGACTGACTGACTGACTGACTGACTGACTGACTGACTGACTGACTGACTGACTGACTGACTGACTGACTGACTGACTGACTGACTGACTGACTGACTGACTGACTGACTGACTGACTGACTGACTGACTGACTGACTGACTGACTGACTGACTGACTGACTGACTGACTGACTGACTGACTGACTGACTGACTGACTGACTGACTGACTGACTGACTGACTGACTGACTGACTGACTGACTGACTGACTGACTGACTGACTGACTGACTGACTGACTGACTGACTGACTGACTGACTGACTGACTGACTGACTGACTGACTGACTGACTGACTGACTGACTGACTGACTTTTTATATATTTTAGTTGTCCCTGTAGTATACTCTACAGAGAACAGGAATGCTCGAGAAAATTTTAGAATTCTATGATATTTTTAGCTTAATTTACTAATATTAAAATGGGTTAAAAATGACAAAATTAAAATATTTTTAGGGTGTTACATATAAAAATACATAATACAACAATACCATAACAATAGGTACAAATACCTAGATAAAAACCTAGTTGCATAATGTGTAACTGCAAAAAGACTTAGCGAGTATTGAGAAAAAAACCTTTTTATTAATACGACGAAAGAGGAGGGGTGTTGAGCAAAATCAGGACCTGATAGAGCAAAACCGAGTAAAAATTCGTGCTCAGCGCACCCAAATTACCTAGAACTAACTGTCAAATCTAATTCAATAGACAAAAATTTGAAATTTGTTCCCCAGTGTTATGCATCAAATCACAAGCAACACTGATTAATAAACTGGCGGTATTTGCAATAACAAAATTGTAATAAATTGAATACAGATATGAATGTTATTTTGACAAGACTAATACAAAGCATTGTTGCTTTCAATGGTGATCAACCATGTACGAAACCCTCATCAGTACTTTGGCCTATTTGCTTAGCAATGCTACTGCGAGCTGCTGTACCCTGAAATGGACGTATGAGTGGAATGGTGGTCTACATAAAAGATGTTTAACGCTCTATACTTCCACTTCAACTATGAATACAGTGATTATATATATATAATTTTTTTTTTAATATGCCCAAACGCACTCCCGCACCGCAGTGAGGTCGCGTCAGGCACAATTCCCAATCACTCGTATTCATTTCGGCTGACGTCAATAACACACCTCCCTCAGGACAACATTATCTATATCCACAGCCCAACCCCGCAGACTACTCTGGACACGGTTTACCCAGACTGCTTCATACACCCTAAGCCGGAACATTGCCAGCCCGTACCCCCCTGATATACCACATCGCTCCACTTTTTTTATCAACCGTGCATCATTCACCCTCCCAGACGTCTAGGCCCCACTGACCCGAAGCCTCGCCCACCCCATCCTTCCATCTCCATTATTATAATGATAATGATGATGATGATGACCATGACCTTTTTTAGCTCAGATTTTGTGACCTAGAATTTTTTGTGTTGTGGTAGTCGAGCAAAGTAAGTCGTGTCCCGCGTTTCGCGCAGGTTACGTTCTTGGAAACCCGCGCGAACAACGAAGAGGTTTTATAATGTATTTCAGTGGGATAGGGGAATTGTTCACCACTGAAAAACAGTTTACGAATTAAATTAAAATAATTAAAAAAACATGTATTGTTACCACTATACTTACCAGTCAATGTATGTTGCAGAACATGAAACATTTATTTGTTTACACTTTTGAAAAATGCTGTACATAGTTTTTCATTTTTATAATTATATTTTAGATTTAAATATTTTGTTTATTTTTTTTACTGTATTTTGGAAATGTTTTTATAAGCATAAGTTTTATTTTTATCCCTGACACTTGTTCTGGTGTAGTCACCACTGCGCATGCGTCATGCACTGGCTTCTGGAGTGTGTGTTTTGCCATCAGTTGAATGCCTTCAGCATATAGATGTTGGAGAAGTTGGGATCATTTTTTATATTTTTACATTTTTTTTTATTTAGAACTTACCATTACCATTTACCATTACCATTCCGGTGAGCGGAACTGCGAAGAATTGGCGTGTGAACCTTGAATGTGGTATCAAAAAGTCTTGCGCGAACCGTGGTGCACGAATGTATGTGAACTTTAAAATATACCATCCTGGGTTTTTTTTTTTGCTGTATTGATGTCGTGTATTTGTAGACAGTTTTTGACAGCATATTTAACTTAAAATCATTTTGTTAAGGGTGAAATGTTTAAAACGTACATTATCCAAAAATCCGTTACCCATTCTTGATGGGGGAGGGCGCGCGCACTTGATCTCGGGACTTAAAACGCTAAAATTTGTTCCACACGCGAGAATATGCAAGGGATCGCAAATGGGATTAAAGCACCATCTTAACATCAGGGATCCAGTGGTTTATATACTTTTCATAGCAAGGTTGTGGGTACAACTCTAGTGGTACGTTAAGTGAGGCCTCTTTCTCTCGTTCTTTTTGACACATTTATATGAACTCTATATTCATTTACATATTTAATAATAATTACATTATTCCTTGTTTCGCGCGGACTTCCTCTACTTGTCACACTTGCGCACTGTTTTAATCAGTTACGATGGGCTCGGTGTGTATCCTAAATATCGTTACGGTTTCGTAAGGTAACCGTTCGATTCTGGCCTTTGGTGACTACGGCTGAAGGCTTGTAACTTACACCTTAGTGCCGGATCTCCGGTCCCTGTTGGTTGCATATTTAAACTGACACCTGCTCACTCTATAACAGCGGTTCTCAAACTTTTTCTTCTTCTGTACCCCTTGAATTCTTTCACAGGATTTTCTGGATTTTCGAGAGAGATAGAGGATTTTTACTTTCTTTACGACCATGTGACTCGTGGCAGTTTGTTAATCGTATATAAAATTAAAAGGATTATATTATCAGGACCCCTTCGCGTACCCCAGTTTGAGAACCACTGCTCTATAAATTTGTTCACCTCCCACCCTATTTTCACAAGGAGGGCAAAGATCTTTAGAGCCGTTTCTTTGTTGAAAAGGGTAATCTTCAAAGTAGTTTTAATCTGTTAAAAGTTAAATGCACACCCATAAAAGTCGTGGTTATTGACATTAAAAATTTGAATGCAGTGAATTTTCAAATTGAGTTAGTGGTCATAAAATTGTAACTGGTCGTGGGCATGTTCTATTCCTTTACTATAATATTGTTGCATAATAGTGTAAGTGAATTAATCTTAAATTTCTTTTCATGTCTATACTGAAATATTGAAGCTCCAAAACACAAAAATAAAAACATTACTATTATATGGAATATAGTTAAAAGCTGTAAGAGGCGTTAACATTACTATTAGACACGGTTCAGTTTTAGGTTTCTATCGTAATGTTTAAAACAAGCATATTTGCTCTTCTCTCAGTGGTGTGGGTAACGAGCTTTGGACCAGGATGGTGGCCGGCAATGGTTGATGATGATCCAGATACAGAAACCTTCTTTTGGCTTCCAGAGGCATCAAATGTACCCGTAAGCTGATGTTCAACTAATTATTAATTTATTATTTTTTATATTGTATGCATTTCACTTTGCAGGCTTCAGGATGAATTCGTATGTACAATCGATTCAGAAAGTCGTGTTGCGAAATTTCGTTTCTTATTGATAAATATCGATAAGAAACTAGTATAACGACAAATTTTTTAACCAAATTTATTTTATTAATTTGCACAGTTGGTGTTTGAAAGGAAAATTGAAATTGATGCTCGTTTTTTCAGCAGAAAAATTTAGTTGCTTTTAGGCAGCAACTTGTCAATTGTCAAGTTGCAAAAGTTAGTTTTGTTTTAACAAAGATTATTTATAACAAGATCCTAAACTCCGCCTACTTTTGCGTTAGCTTTTTTCCGCTTTTGCCATCTAGTGTTCAGAAGAACAACTAAATTACTCGCGCCCCGCAATCACTGGGGGGTTCAATTGTTAAGCTTCACAAAAGTTCCTCGTGAACTTAAAGAAAATATTGAGCTTTCACTGCCTTAATAATTTCTTTTCAAATCTTCGGTATCCGATTTCAGCTTTTGAAACAATTTTTTTAACAGACTGCTCCAATTATATTACAGATAGGCTTGTAATTTTTTTATTTTAACGTAATAATAATTATTTCTTGGTAATATCTATACTTCTACAGTATTATCATTTTCTATACAGTACTATAAAAAGGCAGTCCTGTCCATCCGTAGACACCATGTATTTGCAATTAAGCTATTCTGAACCTAGAAATAAATGCACTTTGCTTTGTTTCAACTTTTTACTCTAGCGCGTTAAGATTTTCATTGCTGCGTTCTTTTCTATAGTTTTATTGACCGAATAATTTACCTCCCAATTACTGAGGGTTCAATTATTCGGTCAATAAAACTAGAAAAGAACTCTGCAATGAAAATCTTAAGCTTCACATCCGAACCTATTATATCAAGAATTGTGAAGCTTAAAATTTTCATGGCTGCGTTCTTTTCTATAGTTTTATTGACCGAAAACTATTGACTTCCCAGTAATTACTGAGGCCGAAGGCCCCAGCACCGCAGTATTTCTAAATCATGCGAGTATGCTCTTGCGCAAAGCTTACTTTTCACACCATACACTCGGATGGCAGATATCTGATATTCGGTGGGATAAGGCACCAAACTGGAAATATCATTAGTTTTGTCTATTTATTTATTTTTTATTTATATATATACAAGCACAGCCTTCGGCTCTCTGCCCAACGGGCAGGGCTTGTGCTTCGCAAACTCACTACGGTGAGGGCACGTTAGGGTTACCCCTTTGGGGGGAGGTCATTCTCCCTCACCCCCTTTATGCAACTTGGGGGGCTAACCCACACAACCCTTGTCGCATAAAATGGTTGAAACATTGTCGGTCATTTTTTAATGCAAAAAATGGACCAATTTGTAGGTTTTTTTTTAAATGTTTAAGGATATGTATTTTAAATTAAATTTGCAAATGTTCAAATTGATGTCTTGTTTTGGAACTTTTTTTTTTGGTTGCAGGTAGAATAACACGCAATGGCTAATATGGAAGTGAGTTACACTCGTGAGGAAAAGGTCTCCGGAGAACTTTTCCTCATGAGTAAATAAAAATTTTGCGCCTGGCAGTAGTGTTGCGTTAGTATTTAGGATCAACGGTGTTGTGAGCATCAGTGCTCAAGTGCTATATCACGGATCATGGGATGTGATGGTTGTCGTGCGTCTTACTACGAGGCTAATATTGATAGGTCATATTAGATTAGGTTAGATAAACTTTAAATAACTGTAACTATATTATTTATTTGCGACAAATTTGGATTCCATATTTGGAAAGGAGACAAAACTGCATCAGAAATAAAAAAAATTGGTCACCAGGTGCTAAACTGCAATTTTACCAGGTACCATTGTAATTATCATCAATTTGAATAACTTTTGTAATTCGTGGTGAACATGCAAAAAATTTTTGTCGATAGAAGATACGTTTTTTTTTATTTAAGAAATTTGTAACACGATGAATATTTATTATTTTTAAGCTTAAGTTTTTGAAGTATAAATAAGTCTTGATTCTTTTTCTTTTTACCGCAACTTCGTACTACATTTACACTCTCTCCTACAACTCCCCTCCATTCACTAATCCTTGCGTAGAACATCATTTTGCAACATTTACCGTGTAGATCAGCGAGGCTAATCTTGACTAATGATCTAAAATTCTTTCACCAACAGAACTTCTACCACGTTACCTTCTTCGGCCCTGAAGTAAGTCGAGCGTGGGTTAGAAGCAACTGCGTTGTTCCGTTTGTGCCAGGAAAAGAACGTGTCAGTAAAGCGACCAAGGTATAAGATACGTATTTATAATAAATGTTCCCCAAGATTAGCTTCTCAGGGGAACTACCCTAAAAGTATAGACAGATCAAAAGCTTTGATGCCCTTCCGTGGATTGGATTATGTCATGTTAGATTACGTCTTCTGGTTAGGTTAAGTGAGGTTAGAAGACTGAATTAGGCCCAGATCAATAAAATCGACCCTAAACTAACCTAAAATAACAAAGTATTTTTTTTGAGCTTCCATGACTGGGTTGTCTGGAGACTGGAACTCTGGCTGCTTCTCCCACCTCCGCTGCAGTTGGAGCTGGTTCCACCATTCACGTTTAACCCCTCTTTGTGGGGAACTAGAGTTTCTGATATCACCTTTTACCTGTGACTTCATTGATTATACCAATAGTTCGACAACAAATGGAATATTTATTAATTTATTGCGGACATTGCGTAACACTTTAATAGACTTTGTCTGGGGGCATTTGAAGTCTGTGACTCGCAAATTGGCCACGGCCCATTAAAGAAGTAAAAGAGGACATTTGAAAGGAGTGTGCCAACGTCTTTAGTAAAGCATTAATGCAATGTCCCAAGTAGAGTATGCAAGGGAATTGACACGAGTAAACGGCTTCACGGCCTGCATTTTGAACATGTTACTGTATTGATAAATATTTCACATTGGGGCCATATTTGTGGCTTACCCTCGGGTTATGATGAAAGAGAAATTTACTTCCTACTTTCATCCTGGCCAATGGCCATGTAACTTACCATACATTGCTGGTAAGGGACTTTACTGAAGAATTTTTAAGCTATTATACTTAATATCTTTAGTATTTTCATTTAATTACAAGTTCATTCGACAGAAACTGTATTAACCTTTTGTTTAAGATCACTGTAACGAGTAGAGACGTTATAAGTGCTCCAAAGGAAAATTATTTTTTTTTTCCTAAAGAAAGTTCATCAGACTTTAAAAATTGCCGTAGCCGAAGCGAAATTGTCCCTGACGCTTACCTTGAATGATCGGAGACGCATCTATTGCTTCGCTACGAGGTAAGGTTTTTCAGGATTTTCCAAATAGATTTTAGGGCTTCAAAGGTTTTTATAGTTTGTCACTTTAAAACTGATTAATGTACGAATCAATTTTTATTCCTTCACTTTTCCTGTTAAGAAATTATGTCGAAGATAAATGTTCCACATTGCTGGATAAGAACGTATTCTTTGTACTTCCATTCTGCCATTACGCATCTTCGCATATCTTCATTGGTTATTAAAATTTAAATAGTTGGTTGTTAGGTCAAGTTCACGTGACCGGTTCTTCTTCGTTTTCATTTTAGGTACAAAGGAAGTTGGTTCATGAATACACCCTCGCAAGATTTCCGGGAAATGAGTAACAAATCGTGAACATAAAATTTATTTCCAAATCGAAATTTTTTATTTTTAAAGGATCATTTTTTTTACTTTTTATTGTTTATTTTTTAATTTCTTTAAATTTTATATTTGCATATTTTTCTAGAGACTTAAATTTTTAAGACTCGCCAATTAATATGATAGAATTTTGTGGACGGAAAGAGGACGGTTGTAGTAGCGTTAGATGCTTTTTTACTTTGAGATTTTATTTTAATTTTCTTTTTTCTTTTCACATTTGAACATCGAACAATTGACAAATACATACTTCCCTATTATGAGTCTGTCTGTTCATTTTTAACCTTCGTCAAATTTCATTAACCCGAACGGGACTTTTTTAGGCGATTCTGAAATTTCTAGTAACAGAACTTAACGGAATGCGAGATAATTGAAGGGTGATTAAAAAGTAAAAGTTAAAATGTAACAAATAGGGAGCTCATTTTCCCCTCGATGTCGAAGTGAGTGCTCCCCCCCCCCCAAGGGTCACCTTTAGCCTGACCAATGACAGGGTAAGTGGCCAACTCAACCCCACCAGATGTCAGAAGCTGGGAGCGAACCAGAACCACGCCGCTCAGAGTCAGCTACCTGGCCCCCCAGGGTGATTTAAAATGTGAGTAATTGAAACAATAATTCTTGAACAAAACTATGTTATTAAAGCTACCTAATATAAAAAAAGACAATAATATATATATATATATATATATATATATATATAATATGAAATAGGATCCCTCCTAAGGAGACGTAATTTTACATTTAGGATAAAAACGAAGACGTTGAGCAAAAAAGTAATTATATTTGGCTGCAGCCGACGTAGAGAGTTTGAATTTCTTACTGATCTTTTCTTTAAAAATGGTTTTCCACGGGATCTTGTAGGTGGTGTTATTGGTAAATTTCTTAATAATGTATATTCCCCCAACGTATGATGTTCCAAAGAATTGCAAATATCTTTTTTACCTGATATCTACCATTTTAACACTTTTGTGGGGAAGCAATTGTTGAGTGTTGAGGAAATTTTATTTTCACACTGATTTTAAGATTGCCTTTGTAAATAATAATACTCTTGAATGTTTTTTCCGATGTAAGGACAAAATCCCCCTGCGATGAGCTGTTCTGTTCTGTTTATTTGTTTACCTGCCTGGGTTTCCCAGGGGAACTACGTTGGCAGTACAGCGAGATTTTGCTCCCATATGGGTATTAGTCATAGGACAGGGAAAGTTTTGTCAAAAAAGGAACCGTCTGCTATTAGAAGTCTTTCTATCAAGTGTAAGGTTGACATTTCTGTTAACAATTTTAAAATTCTTAAATCATTAAAATGCCCGTCCTCCCTCCGTATTTACGAATCTTTGTGTATTAAATTTTTGAACTCTAGTTTAAATATTGATTCTAGCTGTTACCCCCTTTATATTAATTAGAATAACTACATACTAAATTTTCCCGTGACCCTGTCTCCTTTTCGCTTCAGTTTTTTTGTGGCTGTCAAGCGAGCATGGTATGTTGGTTTGCTCTTGTGATTTTTCGTTTAACTTTTTATTAGTAAAGTTTTTTTAACAATTTTACGTTTGAATGTCTTCAGTTTTAAGTTTATTTTTATTACTCGTATATTTTTGTTACTTATATAATTTTTACTTTCGATTTGATTTTGGCTTATGCCTGTTTCTGCTTTGTAATTTTAATTTTTATTCCTGAACAGTTTTAATTTTGTACTCTAGATTAGTTTTAGCTCTCGACATTTATATATTTTTTTGTCATGTATTAATTTTAGTTTTTATTATTAGGCCTTGAAAATGTGTAGAGTTGCCCGAAACGCCGGCTGCAACCAAATATAATCACTCTTTTTGCTCTACGTCTTCGTTTTATCATATTTAGGCCAGGTCGAATTTCTGGGGGCAGATCGGGCACTATGTAGGGCTTATGAATTGGGGTCCTGACCAACATGCTCTACCCCGTACTACTAGCATACTCCCTCCTATTTTTGGCTCCGCCCCAAAATGAAGATAGTCTCATAAATGAAAATGGAGACCATTTAGAGCATCTTCTCATAGAGATGACCCCCCCTAAAATTGCATAATATATCGTGTGCAATTTTCAGGCAATTACCTCAAACATTTGGATTTCTCAAAATTTTCACCACGCGTATTTTCTCAAAATATTTGCTATATCAGAAAATTGATTACACACAAACATCGTTTATGTGTAATCAATTTACTGAGCTGTGTGTTGAATTTCAAATTCAATACCAATAAATTTCATGTTCTAATTATCATATATTTTTACAGGAATTATAAGAATTTATGCTCTTTAGATTTACTTATGATCCATGCATGATTCTATAAAAGTTGGATTTTTAATTTTTTAAAAAGGTTGAAAAAATGTCAACCAGAAACAAATCTTCGAATGCAGCTTTTGGTTTTGCCACTGAATTCCGCCGATCAATGATTCTTACAAAGGCAGACGTTGTCAGACACTATTTCTTCATTCAAAAGAGAGAAAAAAAATCAAGTTAAGGGGATCAGCAACTGCGAACGATTGCTACAATATAGTTACCAAAGATCTTCAAGATATTTGGGCCATGTTCTCTTTCCCTGTCATTCAAGAAAGATCTATTTCTTCTGCAGTGGAAAGATTAATCAGATCAGCTCTTTCCTTGAACAAGGTTCCTCTACGTCAAAGGAATGAAAATTTTGCTAAAAAACTTGCTTCATATGATGAAATGTTTGACATTTGTACTTGCAAATGTTATGATAAAGGAATAGAGAGGCCGTTTTGTCGATGCGAGGTAAAAATCCCAATGGTAGAATGGGAGTCATTTGTAGGCCAAAAGCAAAGAATAAATCAATTAGGGCCATTTGATCGCGAAGCTGCCGCTGTCCAGAGACGATCCCTCTCAAGAGCAAGAGAAGAACAAGAGAGGAAACAAAGGTCACAAGTGGAAATGGCAGAGGCTATGGAAGTTGTACCATCTTCTTCAGTAGATGACTTTAGCGAAGATATAGAAGACAGTGTAAATGAGCTAGAATTCGTGCCCGATGTGGAATTGATTGAAAATGATCAAAATAGGTATACAATGAATTACCATTGGTGGCAGACCGTTACCGTATGAGTTCGAGAGCTACAGCAGCTATTGTTAATGCTGCATTGAAAGATATGGGAATAATCGATCAATCTAACATGCTTGATAGGAAGAAAATAGAAAGAGAGAGAATTCGTGTAGGCAAGAAAAATGTTGTTAGATCTAGATGTGAAAATGTGAATATTGAATGTATTGGGTTTGATGGAAGAAAGGATGATACGTTAACCAAGCATGGAAAAGAGAAAGAAGAACATTATGTGCTGATCAAAGACCCTGGAGGTATGTATGTAGACCATCTCTGCCCTGAAGCAGGAAATGCTCGGTGAAATTATAACGTTCTTAATTGATTCAGCGAGCATCGACACTCTCAATGCTCTGCTATGCGACGGTACTGCTGTCATTACTGGTAGAATTGCTGGTACCATAAAATTGATTGAAATTTTTTTGCATAGATCAGTTCAATGGCTCGTGTCTCTTTTACACATGAATGAACTCCCCTTCAGACACATTTGAAACCATAGACGGAAAAACATCAGGGCCAAATACCTTTAAAGGTTCAATTGGAGCCAAATTGAAATGTGATTTAACCATTTTAGACTTAGTGGCATTTTCACCAGTTCAGGGCAACGTCCAAGATATACCACCGAATGTGGCACACGAAATTTTGAGCTTCCTAAATCTCTAAATTTCGATTCCAAAGACTACTATGAGATGATTGACTGGAGAAAGGAAGCTATCAATCCTCCACCTTTGATAAGGAATTTCAGCAATGAAGAGCTACTGCATACAAGAACAGAATCCTTGAAAATTGCTGCCTTTTCATGCCACAGTCAAAGCGTGGAAAGTGCAGTGAACTTAGTGACAAAAGCATCAGAACAAAGGATTGGCTAAGGCAATCGGCACAAATTTATCCTCAATCAACTGGAATCAAGAAAGACTGCCAAAGTTTGAATGGAAAAGCCAATGGGGCCAAGGCACATCCCCAAGTAATTAGTGAATTGTGAAGGTAATTTTTAAATAAAATTTTGTTTTTACTTCAAAGCTGTTTTGTGTAATAAATGGTACAATAGACTAATTGTCTTCTTTTCAGACAAATATACTAGGCCTATGAGGTTTATGAATTGGTCTCCTAGGCAATCAGTACTCCAAACTAAAGTTTATGCCACCCTTTTCTATATACTGATAACACTTTTTGGGGACGCGGCAATTTTTCAAGGATTTGAAATTTCTTGGATAATTGCCTGAAAATTGCACGTGAGGTATATTATGCAATTTTAAGGGGGGTCATTTCTATAAAAAAATGCTCTAAATGATCTCCATTTTGATTTATGATACTATTTTTAATTTGGGGGCGGAGCCAAAAATAAGAGGGAGTATGCTAGTGGTACGGAGGGGAGCATAAACTTTCTTTTGGAGTATGTTGGTCAGGATATCATTTCATAAACCCAACATAGTGCCCATCTAAAAAAAATAATTTTGACTAGATTTCGACCCGGCCGAAATTATATATGTATATATGTATATTAAAGAACCACTGGGAAAAGGAAAAGGTTCTTTGCTTAGTAAAAAGATCGTGTTGCTTTGTGATTTCTTTGCATATATATATACAGGGTATCCCATAAGTCTGGAACCATAGGGTAAAATAAGTAATTCATGTTTTTCCGTTTATGCAAGTGCCCATGATGTCTTTGAGTAAGGAAGAATGCATCCAGGTAATTATGCTCGTAGGAAGTCGGAGTCAGAGGGAGGTCGCTGAGGAATTTGACAGATTGCATCCAGACCGCGCGCCGATAACAGCTGTGTCGGCAAACTTTTAGCAAAGTTCAGGGAAACGGGATCCATAGGAGATAAACCACGCAGTGGACCTCCGAGGACATCCACCAACGATGACACAGCCACTACATCCTCGCTCATTTCACAAACAGTCCCCAAAAGTATCTTCGGCGTTTTTATTGCCGTGTTTATCATTTTGCCCTATGGTTCCAGGCTTACGGGACACTATATATATATATAAAGAGAGAGAGAGAATGAATTTAACACAAGGAATAACAGAAAACAAGAAAACACAACTGCCTAGATTTGGTATTCACAAACAGCAGCAAACGTAATTGTTAACGTAGAAATATCCCCAACTATAATATCGGATCACAACATTATTGAAATAAAACCAATATAAAAGCAATAGGAAAAGAAAGAACACGAAAGAAGCAAATTCGAAATTTTTAATTTTCACTCCAAAGCTATAAACTGGGAGTGTTGCATCCAGCATGGAAGTAATAGATTGTTGGAAAACCATCTTCAAAGCCAAGACAACGGAAGAGATGCTAATGACCTTAGAGGAGAAGACGCTGGAAATTGTGGAAAGACGTGTCCCAAAAATACAACAAAGAGGAAAGAGAAGTAGTTTCGAGAGACATAAGGTCATTGTTCCGAAAGAGAAAAAGAGTGACTGCAAAATTAAGTAACTGTAAAGGATAACATCAGAAAAATATTAAATTAAAACTGCAGAGAATCGATTGAATCATACAGGAACTAATTGAAAATCATACAGAAAATGACGACGATGACGCTATAGAAGCGATAAAGGTTAATCAAAGTACTTCTATAATTTTGCAAAAAGGAGGTCGAAAAACCACACGACCATCGGACCTTTGAAAAACGAAGACAGTGCTTTATCTGATGATCTAACAGAAGTATCTGAAATATTAAGAGCTCAGTACGAAACATTCAGTATCTCCAAAACTGACAAACTGATATGTGATAGAAACGCGTCTTTGAACTACTACAAGGGGAAAGTATAACGGACTTTGACTTCACGACAGATGATATTACCCAAGTTATAGGAAAACTAAAAGCACACACAGCGGCTGGACCGGACAAATGGAATGCCATACTGATCAAAAACTGCAAGAATGCAATCGTTGAGCCCCTATATTGGATATGGAGACGATCACTAGACACGGGAGAAATGCCGGGCATCCTGAAGAGCGCGAACATAGTCCCAATATATAAAGGAGGAGATCGATCCGAGGCCAAAAACTATAGACAGTTCTCGCTTACATCTCATCTCACTAAAGTATTTGAGAGAATACTTTGAACAGAAAATCTATGGCTTTCTGGAAACTCAGAAAAAATTAAATGATAACCAACATGGGTTTCAGTCAGGCAGATCATGCCTGTTACAACTAATGGAACACTACAACATTATTGATGCACTGGAAAGCAATGAAAACTACAATGTAATCAATGTTGGGAGTAACGGCGTTACTTAGTTTGTAGCGGTAACTCCGTTATTTTATTTTGTAATGAAATGAAATTGGTAACTCCGTTACTTTTCATTCCATTTTCAGTCAGTCATTAGTCGTTACTTTCTTACATGCTCAATTTGGAAACGTATATGAATGAAAATAGCTTCACACTAAACGTGCAAACGTGTTTGAACACAACACTTGTGACACTGAGTAATTCAACATGTGGACAGACTGTCCTTAAAAAGAACATTTTTTTGAAAAATTTGTTTTTCTGAAATGTAAGTCTTCCTGAAAGACGTTCAACAATAGTTTTAATATTTCTATTTCTTTTCTTATAATCCATTAATCCTTTAGACATTTTGTAATTTTTTATTCACGATTTATTTTAGTGTATTATTTTCAATAATTTTCGTTTTTGTAACACTAAGGGGAAAGAGCAATTTTATTTTAGATTTTTAGTTTTTTTACTCAAGATCTATTGATCGCTATTAACACTGAGCGGCAGAAAAATCTGCCCACTTGGAATATCGCGAAAAGCAAAAGAGTTTGCAAACTTCTGTTTATGAAAGTTTTAAAATTCGAAAATATAGTCTATGAGGCAACCAAATAACGAGACAAACAACGTCACCTGCGAACACACTAGCTGTAATGAATTTTCGACTTTTAAGAATTCGACAGTCTGTCATTCAGTTGCTCTTAGACTGCTAGTGCCACTTTTTTCTTCCACTAGTAGGAGTACACATTTGTGTTTAGCAACCGATAGATTTCTAATTCTTTTGGGTTTCAGAATTGGATATTTACAATGGATTTGAGTGCCGCGAGCGTTGCAAGAGTCGTCGCCCTAATTGAAGATGGTCGGAGCCAGCGTTACGTCGCAGATGCGCTAGGAATTCCAAGAACAACGGTTCGACGTGTCTACCAACGTTGTGGAGACAAGAGAGTACACCCGAAGACCAGGATCTGGAAGATCGCGTTGCACATCTCCCCGTGACGATCGTTTCATCGTCTTGAGTGTTTTGCGAGATCGTCGCTTGACTGCCACAAACGTCCGCAATGAGCTGGAAAGGTCTCAAGACGTCAGTGTATCGAAGCGAACGTTAGAAGGAGAGTTACGGAAAGTGGCTTACATGCTAGACGTCCAGCATGGGCCCGGAATTGCTCCCACACCACAGCAATGCTCGTCTTGCTTTCGCTCGTGAACACTACTCGTCCCCATTGGACTATGGTCCAGTGGGGACGAGTATTGTTCACGGACGAATCAAGATTTAATCTTCGAACATCCGATGGACGGGAAAGAGTGTGGAGAAGAATAGGAGAAAGATTCGCCCCGTGCACTTTTACGGAGAAGGTTGCTTTTGGAGGACGCTCAGTCAGGGCCTGGGGTGGTATCACTTCAAACACTCGCACAGAGGTCGTCGTCGTTGGTGGTGGGTCATTGACGTCTGCAAGATAGGTGGAAGAGATCTTGCTGGAGCATGTGGTCCCTTTTGCTGCTTTCGTTGGCGAAGACTTCCTTCTACAGCACAATAACGCTAGACCCATGCGGCAAGAGCCATTAGCGATTTCCTTGACGAAGCTGGAATTCGTCGAATCGAGTGGCCTTCTCGAAGTCCGGACCTGAACCCCATAGAACATCTCTGGGACACGATAGGACGGCGTCTTTGGGTTCGTCTAGTAGCCCCTAACACACTACAGGAGCTACAACAAGCTTTAACTGAAGAGTGGGAAGGAATCCGTCAGGATGTGATCGCGCGATGTCATTCATGGGATGAATCGACGAATGGCTGCAGTCATTCACTCTAGGGGAGGCAACACCTCTTATTAACCATGGATCACAAGTTGTTGTCGAAATCTTTGGTTTTTTTAGTTACAATTTTTTGTACAGTATTTTTTATGATAAATTGTATTAAGCAGGTGTTTGAAGATTTTTTTTAATGTCCTCATGGACTAGCAGGGATTCCCAAAGTGGTCTGTACAGATCCCAGGGGTCTGTAGGAAGCTTCCAGGGGGTCTCTAAGCTTTTGGAAAAATAGTAACATTAACTAACTATATTAACTATAACTATATTAACTATATTAATATTTAGGGGTCCTTGGTGGTAAAAGTTTGGGAACCCCTGGACTAGATTTTCGAATTTTAAAACTTTTATAAACAAAAGCTTGCCCACTTTTTTGCTTTTCGCGATATTCCAAGTTGGCAGTTTTTTCTGCCGCTCAGTGTATTATATCAAATGGTAAAATTGTTAAATTGTATTGCTTAGTATTTAAGTATAAGTCTAAAATCAGGTATTGTTTCATTGCATTATATATCTGACCTTAATTAAATATTTGCTCGATATTCAGAAATTCTTTTATAATTGCGATGTAGATATATATTTTTATTGAGAAATACTATATTTTCTAGTTTATTATAAAAGTAACTAACTGTAACGCATTACTTTTCCATAGAAGTAACTGTAGCGGTAATGACGTTACTTTCTATTGCAAGTAACGGTAATGCCGTTACTTTAAAAAAGTAATGCGCCCAACACTGGATATAATATACACAGACTTTGCCAAAGCGTTCGACTAGTGTGACCGTGGAATCATAATACATAAACTGAAATATATGGGAAGAACAGGAAAAGTAGGGAAATGGATATATAATTTTTTAGTGAGCTGCGGCAAGTCGTTACAGTACAAGGAATATCTTCTTCAGAATCAGAGGTCCTCAGCTCAGTACCACAAAGAAGAGTATTAGCTCCACTACTCTACATAATCATGCTAACTGACATAGATGAGGACGTTATCAGAAACAGCACAGTAACATCCTTTGCCGATGACACAAAGATCAGTAGAAAAACAAGAAACCCAGAAGATACAGGATCTCTACGAACAGAATCTACAAGTGGACGGAAGACAACAATATGAAGTTTAACGCAGAAATTTCAATGTTACTGTACGGATAAAGGGAGGACCTAAAATCCATGGAATAGCATACCCCAAATGGACAGGAAATGTGGAGAAATTCTAAAGCAAAAGATTTAGTGGTTGTAATGACCGATGATGCGAAATTTGAAACAAAATAAGATGGCAGTAAACAGAGAAAAGAGAATAACTGGGTAGATACCGAGAACCTTTAAATGAAGGGATAGGAATATAATGATTCCTCTACTGAAAACACTGATCATACCCAAATTGGAATATTGCTCGTCCTAACATGCCCATATAAAAAAGAAGACATGAGACAGCTAGAAGCGATTCACAGAAGCTTCACAGCCAAGATCGATGGGTGCAAAGAACTAAATTACTGGGGAAGGTTACGCGAATTAAACCTATATTCACTGGAAAGGGGAAGAGAGAGATACACCATTATTTACACTTGGAAAATAATGGAGAATCTAGTCCCTAATCGTACTCTGAATCCTGTAACTCCCCAAACAACAGTGGAAAGTAGAAAAGGAAGGCTGTGCCGTGTCCCCAAATTAAAGGCTAGACAGGGAACATCCTTAAACCTGAAAGAAAATAGTTTTGTTGTGAGAGGACCAAGACTGTTTAATCAGCTGCCCAAAGACCTAATGAACACGAGTGGTGTTGCAGTGGACATCGTCAAAAGATGATTAGACGCCTGGCTCAGAACAATCCCCGATGAGCCGGGCGTACCTGGCTATGTGAGGTGGAGAATACAAGAAACCAACTCAGTACTTCACCAGGCCAACTCGAGAGGAGGGGAACATTTGAAAAGAAAGGTATATGCGCATGCTTTCCAAGGTTTTTGAATGTATCCTTAATAGGAAGATTCTTAAACACCTTTCTTATCATCTTTCAGATCGTCAGTATGTATTCTGCAAGGAACGCTGTACTGGTGATCTTACATATATCTCTGACTTGGTCATCCTCCTTTCGGGATTTCTGTGAAACTTTTGCTATTGCGCTAGACATATCGAAAGCTTTTGATAGAGTTTGGCACAAATCTTTAATTTCCAAACTGCCCTCCTTCGGTTTCAATCCTTCTATCTGTGCCTTCATCTCTAATTTTCTTTCTGACCGATCTGTAGCTGCAGTTGTAGATGGCCACTGTTCTTCTAAAGCTATTAACAGTGGTGTTCCTCAGGGTTCTGTCCTGTCACCAACTCTTTTTTCCTTTTATTTATTAATCTTTTAATTTTCACTTCCTGTCCTATTCACTCCTATGCCGATGATTCCACTCTTCACTTCTACACCCCCTCCCAAAGCGTTCCTCACAGCCAGGATTGGCCTGATTGGACCCGACCCAGTTGTCCCCAGTGGGTTTTTTCAGAAAAAGCCCACCTGAAAAAACAATTAAAACCCACTCAAGCTAATAAAAATAATATAACAGTCAATACCATGTATTTAAGTCATTGTAGTCATGTAGGACTTTGTTTTATTAAATAAATAAAAGCACAAAGCTCAGCTCAACTTCAACTTTATTTTTAATTAAAACTGAACTCCAAAATATTTCATTTTATTAAATGAAGTGCCCTGTAAAAGTAATAAACTAATTAAATTCAGATAGAAATCATAGTTAAGTATTTATTTATTAACACTGGCACATCCCAAAATAATCAAACTTCATCATCATTCAGTTCACTTCCACTACGCAAATATTTGTATATTTTGACCAGCTTTCCTGATTTTTCTGTCCCAAGCTTGTTGCGTAACTTGGACCAAATGTGTCCAAATGTTGAGAAAACTCTCTCAATGGCAGCTGAACTTGGGTTACAACTCAGTAGATGTTCACAAAAGTTGCAGAAATCTTCCATACCAATAACATTTCTTTTTGCAGTTTGTATTTTCATCAATTGCCACCAAGTAGAGGAAGACTTTCTATACAGTTGAATGACTTGATTATTAAACATTGATACTGAGAAAAGGTTCTTGTCTTTTATTTTGAAAGCCAGAAAATATGTAGATATTGAGGCTTGTTGCTGATTACACTGGGGAACAAATTTTAACTTTTTTTTTTCCTTGGACGTGAACAGGTCGGTCTTATAGGATTTTTTCCGCTGATTCCGAATATAGCCGTAGAATTTCTATATCGCCCAAGGTTACTGAGAAATTTGTATTTTAATATTTATTCAAAAAGTGTATAGAAGTTAGTAAAAATACTTCATAAAAATTATATTAGTGGCAGATTGGCATTTAAAATATTCTTCTTAAAACTTCTTTGTCACTGATTTTCTCTTGTAGTTTTCATTAGGAGCTTCTCGCATCAATGTCCAGCAGTAATCAGCTAACATTGCCGGATCCCACCTCCCTTGGTAACGTTTCTCCATAGTAGCTATATCTTGGTGGAACCTTTCTCCATGCTCATCGCTTACGTCGCCGAGGTTTTCAGGGAAGAAATCTAAATGGGAGTGCAAGAAATGGATTTTTAGTGAGACATTACATCCCAATAACCTATATGCTTCAATCATGTCCTGCACTATTTTTTCATAGTTAGAGGCTTTGATGTTCCCTAGAAAATTTGTGACAACATTCTTCATGGCCTCCCATGCCACTTTTTCTTTTCCTCTCAAGGCATCATCAAACTTTTGATCTTTCATGAGCTCTCTGATTTGGGGACCAACAAAGATCCCTTCTTTTATCTTTGCATCGCTAAGTCGTGAAAACTTTTTCTTCAAATATTTGAATGCCTCATCTTCCTTGTTCATTGCTTTGACAAAATTTTTCATGATGCCAAGTTTGATGTGAAGTGGCGGTAAGTATATTTTCTTGGGGTCAACTAAGGGTTCATGACACACATTCTTCAGTCCTGGGATACATTTTTGACGAAGTGGCCAATCCTTTACAAAATAATGCGAATCTCTGGCTCTGCTGTCCCATTCACAAGGGAAGCAGCAGAACTTCGTATAACCGAGCTGCATTCCCAGAAGAAGCGCGACGACTTTCAAATCCCCACATATATACCAACGAAACTGGTCATAATTAATCTGCTGAAGGATGAGTTTCATATTTTCGTAAGATTCCTTCATGTGGACAGCGTGCCCTACAGGAATGGAAGGGTATTTATTTCCATTGTGAAGTAGTACAACCTTGAGGCTTAGCTTCGAAGAGTCAATAAATAAACGCCAATATTCAGATTTGTGCTCATGACCGAGAGCTAACAGCAGTCCATTTACATTATTACAGTAGCATAAACCACCTGACGAGGAGAAATACTGCATCAGATCTTTTTGGCGAGTGCGGAACGCCGATATGCTTGTATCTTTTGCCAGCAAATTCCATTCACGTAACCTGGAGCCCAATAATTCCGCTTTCTTTTTCGGAAGGTCCAAATCTCTCACGAGATCATTCAGCATAACCTGCGTTATCATACGTGATTTATTTGATTCAGGTTGCTGAAAGTCTGTATCTTTAGTGTCATCAATTTCCATTGGTTCAACTTCAGACTCTTCATCCAGTGTCCATGACTTTGGGGGAGTTGGAATTGGGTTATCATCGTCATGTAGTACTGGTCTCATGGCAGATGCAAGACTTGGGTATTGAATTTTATGTTTATTTTTGGCAGAGAATCCTGAAACGTTAGTCATACAAAAATAGCAACCCGTTAGGTGATCCTTTTGCTCTCTCCAAATCATTGGTATGGCAAGTGGTATAGATTTGCGGGTACCTTTAATCCAACCCCTAAGAGTGACGGCACAGGAAATGCATGAGATATGAGGTGCCCAGGATTTGTCTTGGTCGCCTACCTTACATCCAAAATAAAGTTCGTAAGCCTTCTTCACGAGTGGGGTCATTGTCTTCCTCTGCCATTATGGTCAGTTCTCCACATACGTAGCAAAATGTATCTCTGGGATTAATACAGTTTCGATTCATGCTGGCGGAAAATTATTGAAATCACGGAAAACTTTTTGGAATGAAAAACCAATTTTTTCTACTATGAAAAATGTTAAAATTTGAGCAAAACTTGAAAAAAAAATTTCTTTTTATTAAAATCTGTTTGTTTAAATAGCTATATTTTTTTAATGCAAAAAATACTATTAAATATAGTTAACCTGGAAAAAAAAGAAAGTAAAATTAAATTAGTACACTTAATTTTAACTAATATTTTGGGAAAACTCTGAGTAAATGGAAATATTATTTCTCTCGAAAACTATGGGTGATAAAAATTCTGAAACCATATTTGGAATCAGCATCAAACGTTCTATAAGAAACACTAAATAGTTTTCAAGAAACAAAAATGTTGTTCCCTAGTGTTATCCACTGTTCTGCTGCCATTGCTTGCTCTTCAAGTTCTGATCCTGTTAATATATATATATATAATAATGTATATTATTATTTCTATGAAAACAGAAAGAATATATTATAAATATTGATACTTAGCATGTATTGAGGGTCCATGAAGTATGCTACATGAAAGAATAGTTCCACAGCATCAGTCATTCGTTTTTTAATTTGAGGTCTTCACTTTGCAAGAGCTGTATCCACGTTTCAATAGCAGTTGACAAAGTTGCTGAATCACTTTGAAGCTGCAAAAATTTGATTACACTGATATAATAATAAATCCCAGAGTAAAGTATAAATAAAACTTTTACTCAAAGCATTAATTAATTAAAATAAAACTAGAGTAGGTATTACAGTAATTAAGTAGCAGATGTACCATACTTAAAAATGTAACCAAATTTTCATAGGTAGCTAAGTATACCTTACCAAGCGCAATAGCAACTTCTTTTAGCTGCTTCTGAAGGTGAAGGGCTTCTCTGTATAAGCCTGTATTATTCAGGGCAGTGGCAATTTTTCCATCAATTTCTTGCTCAGTATTGATTTCCATGTATTTATGAATTTTTTTTATAAATGTGTCTACACAAGCTTCCTGTGAGTTCCACGTATTTGTGGCATTAGTCCTCCCTTGTCCTTCAGCCATCCCTGATTAACAAAATAAAAGGATTTGGAGAGAACATATTAAATATAGTATATGTATATATCCCCTCGGTTAGGTATTCTGGCTTGCCGGGCCGAGGGGGCTCGCACATACCGTGGGTTGTTGGGATTTCCTCAACTCCTCGCGGGGTGTGGGCGGAGAGTTACCTAGCTGCCTTTTTTTTTTTTTTCCCCGTATCTTACGGAATCTCTATTTGTCTTGACTCGGTCTAGGGCCTCTGTCAATTGTAGTATTTTGTGCAGAGAAAAAAAAGAAAGGAGAACTGCCAGCCTTCTTGGGGTCATCGGGTGCACCCGCTGGGGGGCATCGCTCCGTGGCTGAGCCGTGCTCTGAGGATGGTATGGGTGCCCGGACCGCTGCTGCATCTCGATTGGGTCTTTGCTGGGCTTTTATATGAACAAAACTCCAGGAGAGCTGATCTGCTGTATTTAAAACGACAGTTAGGTTGGGGGGCGGGTTACCCGGGACGTTGAGCCTGCGCCTTGAAGGATGCAGTGACGGATTGGTGCATTGCCTTGGGTCCGAGGCTGTCTTCTTTATAATTATGCTGATTTATGGGTAAAATTTCCCAAACTCAATCCACCCCCGTTAATGACTCTGGCCTATCCACTTCTCCACCCTCGTTCTATTACGGGTGGAGCGTCTGCGGAGTCTGTGGCCTCCCATAATCGGGATTCTCGTCTCCGGGGCTTGCCTCTTGTGACCCCTACTCTCCCCGTTCAGGGTGAGTCGGGGCGACCGATTCCGCCCTTGGTTACGGACCGTTGAGTTTGCTGCTCAGCTTGGTCCGTGGTTGTTTTTCTGTTCTTTATTTTCGCTGCCTATCCCCCTTGTAGTTCTGTTTTGCATTGGAACTGTAGGGGGCTCCGAGCTAACTGGGAAAATCATGCCTCCTTGCTGGCTGCGCGGGAGCTCCCTCGTCTCTCTGGCTACGTTGGTTTCCCTTGCGCTCCGGATGAGCACACACGCCGGCGTGGTGCGGCAATTTATGTTCATCATTTCGATACCCTCGCAAGGTGTTCATCTTTGTACTTCCTTGCAGGCTGTGGCTGTGCGGCTCTTTTTAGATCGCCAGAACACTGTCTGCTCGATTTATATTCCTCCTCATAACCACCCTCCTCGCGATGCGGTTCGCGAGTTGGTGTTGCAACTGCCTCGGCCGTTTCTCCTCCTCGGGGACTTTAACAGTCGCGACCCGGCTTGGGGAGATGTCCGGTCGACAAATGTTGCTGGTATGTTGCTCTCCTTAATGGAGGAACTTTCCTTCGCTTGCCTCATTTCTGGCGAAGCTACTTATTTCTACGAACCCACGGGTTCATTTACCTGTATTGATCTCTCCTTGGTATCCCTAGATGCCCTACTCGATTTTTCGTGGAGGGTGTTGGGGGACTCTTATGCAAAGGTGGGCACCCGGGCCTCAAAAAGGACCGACGGTCCCGGTCCCGGTCCTTGCCTCAAACTGGACCGACGGTCCCGGTCACGGTCCTTTCTGAAGATAGGACCTAGGAACAGAGCTGGGCAATAAATACATTGAATGTATTTAAATACTAAATACATGGGAGAAATGTATTTAAATACTAAATACTAAATACATTTTACGAATGTATTTAGATACTAAATACAAAATACATCAATTGTATTTAAATATATTTGTAAATACATTTTAAATACATTTTAAATACATACAAATTTTAACATATGCATTCACTAAGCCATGACACGCACACGATAAAGAAATCAACCGCTTTCGACTAAGAGTGGCACACAACTGATTGAACTGACACGTTGAAACATGAACCATGCTGTACTACACTGTCGACGCATCGTACTGTGCTAGTACAGAACGTGTATTAAAACCAGTAAAAGTATTTACATTTTTATATTTTGAGTATTTAAATACTCATTAAAGTATTTAAATACATGAAAAACAATGTATTTATAAATACAGTTCTAAATACACAAATGTATTTAAATACTGCCCAGCTCTGCCTAGGAACGACTCGGTCCTCGGTCCTTATATATAATATAAGTGAAAAATTTGATTAAAATGAAAAATGAAATTAAAGACACCGGAAATCTTTAATTTTATTAACGTAAATTATAATTAATACAATACATAAATGATGAAAAAAAGTTAAGTTAAATGCTTGAGTTTCCCTTCAAGAAGACTAGCATTTCAAAATGGCTGTCACTGAGCCCTGACCTTTTCGGCTTGAGGACGTCCTTCCCCAAAGAGAAGAGCCTCTCCACGGCGGCACTGGATGGTGCCAGGTATTGAAACAAGTTTCAGTTCAGTCTCTCTCTTTCTGAGTCTTCTGGAGGAAACGATCCATCTTCTTTAGAACTTCAAATAATCACTAAACACACTAAAATCACTAAAAAAGACCGTCCGGAATTGCTTAAAAATGGACCGTCGCTCCTCATTTCGGTCCTCACTGAGAAAAGGACCTACTTTCCCGCTCACGGTCCTTAAAAAGGACCGAATTCCTGGAATTCGGTCCTGCCCACCTTTGCTCTTATGGTAGTGATCACTACTCAGTCTGTCTTGAGCCGGTCGGACCGCAGCCGGGTGTCTCGTCTCGATCGAGATGATGCCTGGCGCGAGCTGACTGGCCATCCTTCAGAGCTCATTCCGTCATTGCCCGTTCGGTTTTGGACTTTGGCTCTGTGGATGAGAGCTTGGAGTGCTTCGAGCGCTTCGAGCGGGTGGTGGTGGGCGCAGCGGAGGACTGTATTCCTCGTTCTTCCGGTAGCCCGCGGACGCGTATCGTCCCGTGGTGGACTCCAGCATGTCGGCAGGTGGTGTGTGAGATGAAGAGGGCTGTATGGGTTGAGCCACCCCATACATGAGAAGCATACTCCATACAGGGGCGAACAAGACCTCTGTACAGAGACGGCAACTGAGACGGGATGAAGAAACCGCGGAGGCGGTACAGCACACCTAACCTCTTAGAAGCTATTTTAGAAAGAGAGTATATGTGATTTTTCCAGGAAAGATCACGAGAAAATGAAACGCCAAGAATGTTAAGAGAAGAGGGAGGATTGAGGTGTGTTTTGTTGAAGGTAAGGGGATAGTTGTGTGGAAGATTGTGATGAGTAGACGGATGGAGGAACTGAGTTTTTGAGGTATTGAAAGCCACAAGGTTTCCTCTACCCGAATCAGATATAGCAGAATGATTAGAGGTCAGGTGTCCCACAGCCGTCCTACGCGAATCATGAAGTGACTACTGTGAGGGACACTTTGGGAAGCGGGTGTAGAAGTGAAGAGTGGAATCATCGGCATAGGAGTGAATAGGACAGGAACGCGAATTGAAATAATAATAATAAATAAAAGGAAAAAGAGAGGGTGACAGGAAAGAATCCTGAGGAACACCACTGTTAATGGCTTTAGAAGAACAGTGGCCATCTCCAACCGCAGCTACAGATCGGCCAGAAAGGAAATTAGAGCTGAAGGCACAGATAGGATAGAAACCGAAGGAGGGCAGTTTGGAAATTAAAGATTTGTGCCAGACTCTCAAAAACCTTTGATACGTTTAGCGCAATAGCAAAAGTTTCACAGAAATCCCGAAAGGAGGATGACCAAGAGTCGGAGAAGATTGCTATATGTAAATTTTGGTGTACCTCTCTTCTTTCCAAAGAATATAGATTTTACAGTCTTTCCCAGTAATTTAGTTTTTTACATGCGTTGGCCGTGGATGGGAAATGTCTGAATATATTCTAATTTTTTATATGGTGACGTTAAGACTGAGCAGGATTCCTGTTTAGTTATGATTAGTGATTTCAACAAGGAAATCATTACATTCGTCCCTTTTTTTAAAGTTTCTCGATATCTGTCCAGTTATTCTTTTTCTTTACTGCAAATCTTGTTTTGTATCTCAAGTTTTGGGTAGTCGGTCATTATAACCCTTAAATACTTCGCTTTTTGTAGTTTCTCCATTGCCTCTCCATTTGACGTATAGTAGTAGTTCCTTATTTCTTGCTAGAGCTGAAAATTTCGGTGTTAATTTTTCACCGTTTTCTATCGTCTGCGTGAGTAGATTGTTTGTGCTCGTTCGCAGAGATTATTTTATCTTCCTACTATTTTTGTCAGCAGCAAAAGATGTTACCATAGTATTGGTAACTTCATTATCTCTCTCGGTTAGTACGATTATAAATAGTGAAAAACTAAACTCGTCACTTAATTCACCTGCAACTCGTACACAAGAAGTACTTCCCCCTTAAGTTGTTCATGGTTTTTAAATTATCATGATAATAAACTGCCTGAGAACTTGCCATAACACGTATCTATTCACAGATAATATATGAATTAAAGTTCCATTAAACTTGCATAATAAATGGCACATTGGTATTCATCTTATTTAGTTACATCTAGAAAACTAAAAACGAATTCTATCCCATTTACGAAGTATAATCCCCGATTATTTCTCTGTTAAGACTGCGTTATCAAGGATGAAACAATGGGCTAAAAAACAATGATCATTGTTTTCAATCAAGCAACGGCGCTGTGTACTGCCTGGTTTCTCTTTTAAAGTTACATATAATTTTAATTAAGTTGTATCTTTCTCAACTTTATATCAGCAATAATGTTCTTTTCCTCTCTAGAATATATGCATATTGGTGAATTTATCGGACTGAAAGGATACCCACAAACTCGCAAAAACATTTGTACTATAATATATATTTAGCAATACATAAAATTTTGACCAGTGAAACTGTATATACTATTGTAATGTAGTCAGTCAAAAATAAACAAAAATATTTACAGAACCTTTCTAAAAATTGTAAAGCTTTTACAGTTCTACTGAATTCAAATATTAAGTACAAAACTTTATCCAATTTGAACCATACCTTAGGTATTATGGTATCACACTTCAATACAGGCCAGATTTAAGAAAAAGTAACTTAAGGCTACGTGAAAATCTGGAAAAGAAGTTCAATCATATTTTATCTAAAAGTACTCCTTAATTATGTTACGAACTTTCCACAAACTTGTCTGAATATACACTAAAGTTATACAACAGCAGCAACAAATGTTACATTAACTTAAAACGTTTAAAAAATGCCATTCAAAATTCTTTAAAAAAAAAAGTGAGATAAAAATGGAAATAATATAAACATTTAAATTATGCAAAGTCAAAAGCTAGAAAATTATTTGCAATGAAATTTCAATCCAAAGAATATATATACATAAAAACATCGTTTTTTTTTTTTCTCTCTCTCTCCTCTCATACGAGTTGTACTCTTTCCCACCCTACAGAAACGGTTCTTCAGACTCGGCGGTGAAACTTTTCACTTTAGAGAACGCCAATGGAGGAAAGTTGTTCTGATCAGCAACATTGACGACGGATGTGGTGTGAGAACCGCTTTTGAAAGAAGAGACGATGCTATAGCAACGCCAAACCAACTGCCAATGAGGGTGGCCACGTACGGGCTTTAGTTCCAATTCCTAATAAGAGAGAGATCATCAAGAAAGCTATTTAGTACCATTTTAAGGCATTAACGTCGATCAAAATGTAGATTCTCGTTAGTACCACCTCGGACTAAGATAGATGGTCCACAAAACTATCAAAGTAAATACATAACACACACAGCCATATACATATGTAGTAGACCTATGCATGAATTCAATTCAGTATTACCATCTGAAATGTAGTATCTGAAACGTCCGTTGTACCCTGTCCTTTTCTTCTGTTACGAAGTCTGTTGTTGATCTTGCCAGAGGTCTTGCGGAAGAGCATGGTTAAAGCGCTTCCATGAATCCTGAAGTGACCAGCCAACACCTGAGTAGAGTTTGAAAGGAATCTGAGAAAATCTGCCTTATTTAATTTTTACATAAATTAAACGCACTATTGTTTATCTAAAAAGCAGACTGCATGACACCCGTTTCTAACAGTAACGCAATCCAACAAATCTCCGCGCTTTTGCGAGTTTAATTTTAACAATACGTGGCTTTTTGTAGTTCATAATCATGAGAATACCCATCATGATATAATCCACAAAAGTTCATATCCTAAACAACAAGTATAAGTCGTTGTTTTTTTAAATCTGGTCGGGGTGGGAGGCTTTCTACCCCAATGTTTAGTGACCTTAACATTGTGCTTTCACCAACTAAAAAAAATCAAACTGATATATTAATGTTCTTATCCAAGGTGGTCCAAAAGTCCTGCCTCATGGGGGTATTGCTAGAATATATTCTATGTAGTATTAACTCCAGGTTTTCTGTTTTGTTTACAGTGACAAGGCCTTAAAATTTACAAATGGCATAACAACATACAAGTGTTCATTCCCCCCAAAAAGATGGAATTAGTTCTCCTACATGTTGAGGGCCTCAGTCAGAGGATGGCGGCTCATAACATATATCCAGAAAAATCACAACCTGATCAGCGAACTGCTTGATGTCTTCTTAAAAAACTAAAAGAAACAGGAAGCATAGAAGACAGAGAAGTGGTAGGCTGCGATCAAGCACAAGTGGGGTAATGTCAAAGTGAACGAGCAAGAGTAATAGCGAGTCCAAAACGTTCAAGTAGGAAAGCTGCGCAAGAACGGAATACTTCCCATCAAAGAGTTCTTAGAATACTTAAAAGGGACAAGTTCCAGTCATACAAAGTCACCTTTGTGCAGGAAGACGATTGCGACAGAAGACTAATTCTGTGAATGGCTTCAAACAACACTTGCCACAATCCATTTTCTTCAATGATAAAGCTTCGTTCCACCTTAGTGGACAAGTCAATAGACATAACAGTGTGTATTGGGCAGATAAAAATCCACATCATACAATTGAAAGACATTTCCATACGAATCCTAAACTAAACGTCTGGTAGGGTATTCATGATTTCAAAGTCATGAGACCAATAATCATCGATGGGAATGTGACTGGAAACGCTTATTTGACTGCTACACAACACAATCGATCCATACCTTGATAATTTAAATTAAGCTTGCTGAAACGAATGAACTTTTATTTGCAGCATGATGGTGCTCCACCACATTTCGCTACAAATGTTCGGAATTGATTGAACGAGAACATATCTCAGAGGTGGATAGGAAGAAGGGGTTCGAGTGAATGGCCACCACGTTCCCCGGACTTGACTCCACTCGACTTCTTTTTGTGGGGTTACCTCAAGAATATAGTGTACGAAAATCGTCCAAGAACACACGAACAAATTAGTACTCTATGCAACAATATTACTGCAGACACACTTGCAAATGCGTACAACAGTTTACGTACTCGCATTAGATTGTGTAGTAAAATGCGAGGACCACACTGAAAATCTCCTTTAATTAAACATTCTCAATTAGCCACTAAAATGAGGCAGAACTTCTGGATCACCCTGTACATTACAAAAGTAAGTTAATTGGGCTTCATGCTCCCCACCCCGGCATTGATATTTAATGATTATCGGTTTTAAAAAATGTCTACATCAAGGTCAGTATAATGAAGGTCACTAAACGCGCACTTTTGTCGCGATGAGTTTGGTGTATCAACAGACTTTCTACACTCATAATTACTTTCATTAAATGTAAAAATTAGAATGGTACATTTTAAAAATCATATACCTTTGAAATCACCAGTGCTAAAAGAGTTCCATAGTATGAGTTAACAAAGCTTAAAACTTATGAAACACGCGTACTCTTCGATTTTTTAAATAATTTATGATTAAAACGATGCACTGTATAATCTTTCAGAACATATAAAAACCTAGAATGGTATGACGAAATATTTAAACATTTTACTCGGGAAGAGTTGACGATGTAAAACCTAACGAATACCGCTCGCATCGAACTTTGATCGCCTCGCAGAAACTAATTAAAATACATGGAAGTGAAAGTGAGAGGAATAATTTAAGAATTGGTTTAAAACGGACTGACCATAGAGAAATAATGTTCGTGGAAGGAAAAGTCGCTGGAAATGAGAATAGAGGACACTAAGTTACGTTGGTATGATCATGTTGAGATATTGAATTTTGTTGGAACTGAAAAAGGTGCATAATAGCGAGAGAAGTGGAAGAAGAACGCGTAAAGGGTGGAATTAATATAATGAAAAAACGAAGTTGATATGGGTGTGGCGCAAAAGTTAATGAGAAATAAAGAAGAATAGAAGTAGTTCGTTTCGCCTGACGAGTTACTGAAAGATAGCTCTCTCAACCTACGAGGTTGCGGTGGTACCTTATTCCCGGTAGTGACCCCTTTGTATCCTTGTGTGTATGGTTTGTTTTTCAAGGATCAAGCATTGTGCCTACCCCATGAATAATGGGTTCTTGGATAATTGTACATGTAATCTTTTGAAACTATATTTCTTTAATATAATAATTTATAAAAAGAATGGAGGTTACAAAAATTAAGTTCTTCAGATATTCGGCCATATCTTCCACAAGCATTCTGTAAACTTCTCAATAACAGGACTATATTTCACCCGTTACTGTCCATACAATAACCAATTACAAAAATAAACAAATGAGCTGTAACTACACTAGAAAAAATATCTAAGCTAATTCGCTTCATAAGAATTATTACTCTATTATTTGCCGAGCCTTTTTCCCCCACTGCCTCTTCAGTACTCTGAGTGAAAAGCCTCAACCACAGTTCCTTAATAAAATACTTGCCTGAGGATATTTTGTATCTAGTTTCTTCAGGTGACCGACAACTACTTGTGGGTCTTCTGAAGATGTAAGCATCAAAACATGACCTCTGGGAAAGAACCTACGAGTAAAAAGAAAAAGACTAGTGTTAACTCCATTTCATCCTGGATTTAAAATGTAAATACAGTGAGGGGGTTTATTTACCTTATTTTCTGCTCCAATTAAAATATAATAAATTACTTATTTCGTCTAAACAGATGTTATTGTAAGAATACGTAACATGGAAGTGCAACAAACTATTTTTTGTGAGTGATCTCAACTTACCGTACCTTAAATACCGATAATAGCAGACAATATGCCACGGCTGGTAAGACAAATCTTGGAAACTGTTTTCACCCGATCTAAAATACGTCATTTTTGATATATAACAGCCATTGAATCTTGGACGAGGCCTCCATATAAACATTTCTCTCCATGATTTATACGAGCTCAACTCACCTGTGTTGATTCCCCAAACCCTAACAAGAGAAAATGCGTAATTAGTTATAACTGGGAAGTTTTCCTTTTCTCCAAATAAATTTGCGCGTATCTTGTGACAAGAGTATCTACAATAAAAGGAATTTAGATTACGTGCACTCGCATACTCTCCTTTCTGCATGCTTTGTCTCATTCACTACTAGCTTACTACACCTGGCAAATATTTTTAAAAAATCGACCATTCTCAACATTATTTCACACCTTGTATTACCACCCTTTTTCACACCATCATCATCATCATCATCTTACTCTTATTTCCATTCACGTTTAACAACCACCTTTTACAACTATCCATTTATATTTCAGTTATCCTTCGCAACTCTCTCTCACTTTCACCAATCGGGGCTGTATCGTCCGCATGTGGCAGACGAGACAATACCCAGTCATCTCCATCGACTTCAAAAATAACATCCCTTTCAAGCACCCTCATCCATAGAAATATTAAACAACCACCGATACATCCAGTGCTGTGCCCGCTAACTCCTAAAATTAGCGCCGGTAACGCTAATTTTTTTCTGAAATCACCCCAATTTATATACATTCTGCACACTTGGCAGCCAACACCAGACACGCGCAGAGACGCACCGTCCGTAACAGAAAACATGTTTTGCAGAGCAGTGGATAGAGAGTTTATCTAACAAGTTACAGCTTACAACCTCTACATGCTGTCATGAACTCGTGATCAACTTGCAATTAGCGCTGCCTCAGTCTTTAAATAATGGCGAATGCAGTCAGCGAACCAAATTTTAGTAAAAGTGGTTTTGAAAAATTAGCGATTGACTTCTCTAAAAACTTAACGCCGCTGCCCATTTCGCTAACAATTTTGAAAATTAGCGGCCTTAACAGTACCGCTCATAAAAAGTTAGCGCCGCTAATCAGCACCGGATACATTACATCCTTATCTAAAATCTACACTTCTTTCAAATCGATTACTCAAGCTATCATTCACTCCCACACACGCCTGACTCTTCTTATAAAATCTCTACACTATTAGGCTACTTACCAATTACACCATACAGTTGCAATACCCGTCACCTTTAAACTGAATATATAAATATGAACTTTTTCCTAAGGTTATTTGAATAAATAAAATATGAAAACAAAAAATACAGTATGAAAACATTAAATAAAATAAATATAAAAATAAAATATGAGAACATTATCAATGACGAAAACTATATAATAAAGGTATAAACCTCGATATGCCGTTTAAATCAAATTAGAAATGCAATTCAGTACTTAGGCGTTTTTACTCAATTATAACTACATCTTAGATGAAATATTTTGGAAATGGCGAGTGTACCTGTTAACATGTCGAGTAACTGAAACAGACTATGAACTTTTATACACAGCTTACAGTCTAAATAATCATTTGGAATACCGAATGCAAGCTCGTCGCCACATATCCGGTTTACGGCACATAAGAAATAATCCTCTGCAAACGGACGCCGCTCTCTCGAGGGACTCAAAATCTAGTTCCTTCCCAATCACCCAACACAGAATCTTGTCTAACATTTCTGCGGGAAGGCAAGACAAATGGGGAGCCTGAAAATATAATTTAAAAAAAAATGGAAAAATTTATGATAGTACTTAGCACGGAAAAGTATTTCTTAAAGATGCAATATTCACGAAATATAAAACAATTTGCTGTTTTAGGGCCCCATACATGAGGGTACTTTGTGAGCCGCACACTAAATACAAACTATGACCCGACTGGATTATGATTGTGATGAAACAGCATACCTAATAACTTCAAAATCTCGTAATACATTCTATTAAAACGTCTTTAAAGAACCCTAAGATTGGTTCAAGATCTTACAATGCTTATACAAAAAGTCCTAACAAAGATGCAACATAAAATACTCAAATGAAAAATTAAGCTTACATCCTGAGGAAACTGTGGCTGACAGATTGGCTGATTCATACTCAGTAGGTTTTCAAATCTTGATACCAGGTCTTTACAATCAGGGTTCTCCATAACTCTCTCTTCTTCTTCTTCCGAGTTGTCTGAAGATTTAAAATGGTTACTTTTTTTTTAACATACACTACCGAAGAGTAGGAGATTGTAGACACCAATCGACCAGGGAAGTACTCCGGGGTGGAACGCCTGTTTCTCTCGTCACTGTCCCCTTTAGCTGATCTTTTTCTGTCTTTCATCTACCTTTGTGAGTAGATCAGCATGCTCTCAAACATACTTCTCCCTTTATTCCTCACTACACATACATGCACCTTGCACAAGCTTTTCAAAATTTATAAAAAATAAGTAGCATCGTTGAGCCTTGGAGACCTTGTTTTCGCTCTTTCTATGGAGGGGTCACTTTTGCGGGCGCTCGCCCTTGGCCCCCTCCTTCCTAGATAAAAAAAAAAAATATCCATTTGTCAAAGATGGCTGTTTCACTCCATTTCATACGCAACCAAACATCAGATGCTGTCTTCAAGTATTCCTTATACACACACACACTACATATTCGATGCCTTCATTCGTTCATATATCAAACCAAGGACTCGCTCTATTCTTCATATATACTCTGTTGCCACCTCATTCGAAGTCAGCTTTTCAACTTCTACTCTTGTCTATCCACTGCCTATCTATTTTTTATACCAAACACTAACGAACTTGACAATACAATCATTTGGTCTAATAAATCTCCACTCAACCCCTGAACAGTTTTTGTATCACAATACATCCCACAGTATATCTACTCAAACACAAAATCTATCACACACTTCTCCACTCATTTCTCTCTCTAAACCACATATAGCCTACTTAAAATGAGTGTTCTTGTTTTGGAAGAGCCCTCAAAAATTTCGGAGGGCAAGGCTGGAGGGCGCTCTGTCCAAATACAAAGATGCAGTCATAAGTGGGAAGAGTATTTTCTTAAAGATGGGACCCCAAACCAAGGAGGCAGAGAATATAACCTCTCCTTCATGGGGTCCCAGTACAGTCGCCTTTTACAACACACACAAGAAAATCGGGGGATCCATTCTTATCCGTATACGCTCACCTTAAAACATTTAGAAATATTTTCCCCAACGAAATATGTTACCATAGGAGACTAATAAAGTTTTGAGAACTCTTCACTCAATTTATATATTAAACTGTTCAGAGATGAGACTACTACTACTTAGATAAAAAAGTTAAACCCGCTTCAGACTAACTTCGTTTCGACTGTGCTTGGACAAACAATGAAATGATAAATTTGGTTTTTCTTTGGTATGGTTTGTAATGAAACCAAAATCATGAATCGCCTAAGAATTCGAAGACCATAAAGCGCCTCGAACGAGTTTATATGGAGGGAAATGTAATAATGAAACCAAGTATCATTCACTTTTAATTTAAAGTATAAAGTATACAACCTAAGCCACGTCTGGAAATAACTTCTTGTGTGACTTGATAAACAAAATATACTGCGGTTTTGGAACATAACTGGACAAACAAAACACGTTTGCTACAGCTTAAGCCAGTTTAACTTGCTTTGCCAAACAGACGATACCTACATACATATGTGGCTATATATATATAGTAACGTTGAATGTACGATATTACCTTCATCTCTATCTTGCATATTTCGGTGATGGACTCTCAGTTCAATATCCGGTACTAATGATATTGCCTTACGGTAATATCTTATTGATTCGTAAAGTTGGCCATTCTGTTCCAATTGAACGCCTTTGTTGAATAAATCTGCAGCCTAAAATTAATAAGAATATATAAATAATAAAAATAATAATAAGCCTCAACAAACAAATAAAATAAATAAATACCGATTTTACTTCCTCCATTAGCTATGGCACTTATGCTGACTAAATTGATTCAATATTTTGTAAAGTAAAGGTAACATCCAATGTCTCAGCTCCAAGAAGTTCGAGTTAGAGGCATGAACCAGAGTCAATTAGGTGGGTGGGATGCCAGCTCGCCGCCTCATTGCGACGTACGATAGAAAAAAAGACAAACGCCCAGCTCTGGGGTTCGATCCCACAACTCAACAAAGCCTCAGCACTGCCGAGCGGCACCCCAACTGATCAAGCCACGGGACGCTCTTGAGCATTTTATAAATGTCATTCAATTGTTTGAAATTTGATATCTAAACTTAATAATAATTATGCAACAGTTGCCACATTCCTGAAGAAGAATGGCTATGTACACAGTTAATTAGGGAAATTAATATAATAAAGGACACTGTAGACACCAATCGACCAGGGAAGTACTCTGGGATGGATGTTGGGCGGGAGACAGGGTGCTGGAACTCCCATTTCTCCTGTCACTGTCCTCCTTAGCTGATCTTTCTCCGTCTCATCTACCCTCTGAGCAGTCCAGCATGCTCTCAAACGCACACTTCTTCACTACACACGCATGCATCTCTCAGGCTACACAATCTTTTCAAAATTTATAAAAAATAAAAGTAGCATCATTGAGCCTCGAAAACCTTGTTTTTGGCTCTCCTCCTGCAGAGGGGTCACTTTTATAGGCCCTCGCTCTTAGCACCCCCCCCCCCCCCCAACTCCTAATTACATAAAAAAAAAATATATATATTTTTATGTTGCATGCGAAAATGAGAGGCACTCAATTGGATTTTGTAATTGTTTTGGTGTTTCAGAATACTAAACTAAAATTTCTGCTTACAAAATCAGCAATACAATGAGGTATTGCTTTCCTGTCCTTTGCTTATATTTAAATGGGTTGAATGGAAAGTTTGTGTATGCTGTTGATGTAAGGTTGATCAATAGACGAGGAATTTCCCCGTTGGAAGATGCTCATATTTACACATTTAACTTTGTACAGAATGATTGAAACTTGCGAGTTTTTGGAAACGTTTTCTCGTTACGTTACTTTCACTGGCTGGTTTACATTGTTATGCAGAGCACCTACTTAAGGCGCGCAATCCGCATGAACAGCCACGCAAGGCATTTTCTAGCTTCTCCATGCGCAGTGCGATGCAAAAAATTCAATCTTTTCCTAAAAATTATACATTTAAAAACTGCTAAAACGTAAATAAAGGTAATCGAATCTCTCACTTTAATAATAGGGTGTCAGTTAACTAACGCTTTTATTAAATTTTTCCGCAACATTCTTCGAAGTTTAACTTAGATGGAGTGCAGCAGAGCCAGAAAAGAAATGAGAAGTCAAACAGGTGTGGTGTCGAAGACTGAGCGAGACTGCGGCACGAAGACGTAACTGACGTGGTTAATTCAGCCAGACCCCTTACTCACGTATGTAGTTATTTAAATTCTCCGCTTGACAGTTTTGATCCTCAGATTAAAACCCTTAAACTCTGACTGGAATAAATAATAATGGTGTATAATGTGAAAATACTTATAAACTGTGCCTGAATAAACTTTCAAACTTTCAAATTGCTTACATAGAGCAGCCTTAGAGGTTCCAGTGTGTGTGTGTGTGTGTGTGTGTGTGTGTGTGTGTGTGTATGTGTGTGTGTGTTAATTATGGATATATTTTTATATAAATAGGTGGCATTTTTCTTTAGCTGAAAATGTATATAAACAGATTTTTATTCTTCAGATAAATATTTCCATAATTCATTAAAGTTTTTAAGTTAAAAAAAAGTTTATGACTAAACTACCAAAATAGTTACATATTGGTATATTTCTTTCATGTATGTAGGTAGTTTATCTAATAAACTTATAATAAATATCCACTTGTCACTGACGTCAAATAGGTACGATATCTAAACAACACTGCTTTAGCTTTGTGTGCCTACATAATATGGTCTGATGAGATAAAATCAAACTACAGTATGACCCTCAAAAACTGAAAATACTGTGTATATTTGCCTTCTTTCATTAAATATCAATAAATAATAGGCACAAAAGTATAAAATGCATTTTTTTAACGTTAACTCTGATCTAATTCTTATTATTTCACATTTTTCTGTTTTTACATATTAACCAGGGTTGTGGAGTCGGGGTCGGGGAGTCGGTTATTTTTGGGTGGAGTCGGTGTCGGAGTCGGTACAAATTCCCCAACTCCGACTCCAAATCTTAAAACTACACGAGTTTCCTTCAAATTTTCAATTGCACGTGGTTATCTGGAATTTTCTAGGTGTGAAACTGCGCGCGTTTTCTCGGAACGTCCGCCTGATTAGAATGTCTTTTTAACCCTTTGTCGTATTTTCAGACCAATTGGACACATTAACTTAAATTATTTTTTTACCTCCCTAAATCCTAATAATACTTCAGTGAGAAAAAATGCGTCTCTTTTATAACTTTGTATCCAGATGTACACATTAGGCCGTTTTTCTTTTGCTCAATAGATGGCGCGCGACTGATGACGTCACTAGCAATTTGAAGCGTGGCACGTGCAGAAGCCATTTTTTTTCCGATAAATGTTTACGTTATTTTCCAAGTTTTTGTTTTAATAATATAACGTCTGTTTAGGTTTTGTTTTCTTCTGCTGATTATAAAGAAGCATTTTACCAGGTTATTTTTTATCTAAGACTGCTTATATAATTTGTATAGGAGTTTATGCACAGTTCATATCCAATTAATTGGACACAAAGTTACTAGAAGGTAAAAGTTTGTCGGGGGAAATTTCTGTATACATTTGGACACATTTAGCAGCATAATTTCAATCTACAGAGCTCTTAAAAGTATATTTATAATACAGGGTGTCCCAGAATTAACTATCTATTTCAATGAAATCGGACAAATTTTTTAAAAACACACTTTTATTTATGTTTATCATGTTTAATGTGTTAAAAATGTATAAATTTCTAAATTTTTTTCATAATTTTATTTTCATAATTTTTTCATTATCTGGTCCAATGAAAGACCGTCTGAAGTCATAGAATGGCAGAGACTCTCCAAAAGTTAACGTGTGGCTTGGAATGATCAAATCCAAAATTTATGGCCCATTCTTCTTTGCGGAGGCAACTGTAACAGGTACCTTCTACCTTGATATGCTTCAGCAGTTTCTCGAACCACAGCTTCTTAATGATGGCATTCTTGATAATGTTGTGTTTCAACAAGATGGAGCACCATGTCATTATGCTCTAATTGTTCGAGAATACCTCAACAGACGCCTTCCGAATCGGTGGATTGGACGTGGAGGACCTCGACCTTGGCCTCCGCGTTCTCCGGATTTGACACCCCTGGATTTCTTTGCATGGGGTTTCATAAAAACAAAGGTTTATCGCCAAAAGATCAATGCTTCTTGGTGAAACACAACATTATCAAGAATGCCATCATCAAGAAGCTGTGGTTCGAGAAACTGCTGAAGCATATCAAGGTAGACAGTACCTGTTACAGTTGCTCCCGCAAAGAAGAATGGGCCATAAATTTTGGATTTGGTCATTCCAAGCCACACGTTAACTTTTGGAGAGTCTCTTTGCCATTCTATGACTTCAGACGGTCTTTCATTGGACCAGATAATGAAAAAATTATGAAAATAAAATTATGAAAAAAATTTAGAAATTTATACATTTTTAACACATATTAAACATGATAAACATAAATAAGTGTGTGTTTTTAAAAAATTTGTCCGATTTCATTGAAATAGATAGTTAATTCTGGGACACCCTGTGTATATATGGTAATATTATTGATGTGCGTGTGATTTATTTAGTAAACTATAATTATATATATATATATATATATATATATATATATATAAGCACACCGGACAAAAAATTAGTCACCCCTAATAGCACCGATAGTAGGAAGTTCAAGGTCACAGAGGGCGCTGATGTAGCATTGGTAAGTGACAAGTAGCGGTGCCGTAGCACACAGGATCAGATCTGTTTCGTGAGGTGGTGAAGAACAAAGTGTGTGTTGGATATAGTCTGCAAAATGGGTCGTGAGGCAGACGTTACTCAGTGGCAAAAAGGAGCCATCGTGTTTGGCAGAGCCCACGGACACAAAATGTCTGAAGTAGCCCAATTTGTTGGTGTGTCAACGCGTACTGTCCAGCGAGTTTACAAAGAGTGGTGTAGCTCGCAATCAACTGACAATCGACGGCGTAACTGTGGCCGGAAAACAATTCTCGACAATAGGGGCCGCCGCCATGTTTCTCGTCTAGTAACTGCAAATCGTTTTCAAACCAGAGAACAATTGCTCCAAGAAACCAATGAGGTTCTCCAGCGACCAATTTCCGAACGGACATTGCGACGAGAACTGCATGCGATGGACATCTGGAGCAGGGTACCACGGAAGAGGCCGCTGTTAACAGCAAGTCACAAATTGGCACGTTATAAATGGGCTCAGAGGTACAAAAACTGGACTGCGGCAGATTGGAAACGTGTAATTTGGTCCGATGAGTCCCGTTTTTGTTTGTTCTCCAATGATGGGAGGCGATGAGTACATCGCAGGTCCAATGAAGCCTTTAATCCTGAATGCGTCGAAGGTGTTGTTCAGGCTGGAAACAGAAAGTGAAGCGCAGGAATAGACACCCACGGACTCTGGCGGAACTTCGGGACCGGCTGATGAACGAGCAAATCGATGGTCAGTACATGCACAACCTCGTAGAGTCTCTGCCTCGCCGGATTCGTGCGGTTATCAAGGCCAGAGGCGCCGTCACACGTTATTAGGTACATTCTGAGAGGGGTGACTAATTTTTTGTCCGGTGTGCTTATATACGGTATATATATATATAACGTAAAGAACGACGCTTGTATAGAAGACATAGCGCGCAAGATGAAGAACGAACAAATGAAAAAATGAGGTAACCACCCGGGAATCGAACCCGGGATCTTCCGATTGCCGGTCAGATATGAGTGTCTTCTATACAAGCGTCGTTCTTTACGTTAATTATACTGCGTGTTCTTTGCAGTTGAAAATATTATATATATATATATATATACAGGGTGTCCCGTAAGTCTGGACCCATAGGGATTTATAATATATTTTTTTATGTTATTATTATTATTTTATTATTATTATTTTTTTATTATTTTTTATTATGATTTTTTTGTGGGGCCACTTGAAAGCCAAAGTGTACGAGGTCAAACTTCAGAACATTTTCCACCTTAAAGCACGCATTGTGGAGGCGTGTCAAGAAATTTCTGCGACTGTGATTCAGAAAGTGCTGTCGCAGTGGAGATTGCGTCTTCAACTATGTGTGCGACACAACGGCGGACACTTTGAACAGATTATGTAATAAATTTTTGGACTATTTTGTAATTTTATTATTTTTCCCTATGGGTCCAGACTTACGGGACACCCTGTACTATATATATATATATATATATATATAATATATATATATATATATATATATATATATATATACTGTTAGGCGTTAGCAGCTGTATCCACTAGACATAGCAGCTCAGATGAATTTCTTCATCATTTGTACTATGTATTAAAGCTCTTAGCATAAATTTACTTTCCCTCATTTCATATTTTTCTTTTTCAGAAACACATCACTATCAACAATCTTTGCGATGCCGGCGCAGCGATCGAAGCCGAAATCTGCGGTTTTTTAATATTCTCAATCACTGACGATGGAAAGTTTTTCGTGTGCCAAGTGACCAAAGGTGATGAGGAGAAAACCTGTGGCGCCAAAATTAGCGCTTACTCGGGCGAAGGAACCAGTGCCCCGAGCGGAGCATCGAATCTAAAGCGTCATCTACGACGCCATCATCCCAAGGTGTTGAAGATTGTTACTGAAAAGGATGCCGAAAGTAAGAAGATGATGATGATGCTCCTGGCCCAAGTTCTTCAAATCGTCAAGCTCTCGTTACCAAGTATTTTGAGAGTGGGAAGATTACTGTGTCCATGACGGCAGATAAATTCAAGGGCTGCATCATTGAAATGGTGGTTAAGAATGCTGTCCCTCTGAGCTTGTTCTCTACCCGAGCTTTTGTCGGTTTGAACTGGGAAATGGCCCGTAAACTTGGTGTTTTGTTAGAAAGGAACAGTATTCGAAGTCTGGTACTGGAGGAGGCAAAAAAGCAGAAGCATGCGCTCAAGGAATTTCTTCGTGGACGGTTCGTTTTTCTGAAGATGGATGCCTGCACACGCCAGAGACTTAATTACTTCGCGATCAAACGTTCAATTCGTGGATGATCGAAAAGAAGTAGTCACACGCACAATGGCGGTAAGGGACACTGAAGGCTAACACACAAGTGACTATCTCCAACAACTAGTGATGGACGTTCTGGAAGGGTTCGACATTGGTAAAAAACAAGTCTTATCGATCGTGACCGACAATGCCACCAACATGATGAGCACCATCGAGAAGCTGAACAAAGATGAAGTGGTAGATGATTTTGATGAAGTTTCAGACAATGGCGGTGATTCTTTAGACGAATTTGTGGATGCTGCTGCAAGGTTCTCCAAGATCCATCACATGCGCTGTGGTGTCCATACGCTACAACTGGCAATTCGTGACGGCTTAAGAGAAAAACATGCGGCCAGTCTTATTGGCAAGTTGCGAAACGTCGTGGTGGCTGCTAGAACACCAAAACTAGACGCTATACTGAAGCGACGTGCTGGAAAAGGGGCGATTTTGGATCAAGCAACTCGGTGGGTTAGTACATACTTGTTGATTCAGCATGTTCTTGAACTAAAACCTTTCTTTAGTGACATGGCCAACCTGGATGTCACGATGACTGAAGTTCAATGGGAGCAAGTGAAGGAACTTGAAAGCTCGCTTCGCCATATACAGTTACAAAAAACTTGCAAGCAGCTGACTTGACTCCTGGTTTGTTTTATAAGGAGTGGAAGACCCTTATTTTCCACCTCTCTCAAATTGGTGGCATGATAGCCGATGGCATTACGAACTCGATGCTGCTCAGAGAAAGTCGTCTGCTGGACAATGATATCCTATTGGCTGCTATCTTACGTTGACGCCATGTACAGAGTAACACTGACAGAAAAACAGCAAATTAGAGCTAAAGCTGCTTTATGTGAAGTAGCCATTCGTATGAAAGGTCTACGAGCGGAAGACGAGGCTGTAGCTGGGCCGCAACACGGCAGCCTTCCGACTGCGCTAGCTAAATTCAAATTGGATTTTTCTCCTGCACTGGGAGAGGTAGAAAAAATTGACCGTACTGCAAAGTTGAAAGTGAAAGATGCAATACCCCAATACCCTGAGATTGTTCAAGATGCTGCTCTGACTGTCACAGCGTTGCCACCGACTCAAGTCAGCGTGGAGCGTTTGTTTTCTGCCCTCCAAATCGTCAGATCCGTCTTGAGAGCAGCAATGGAGAACCTAACTGAAGCGATCCTGTTTCTGAGAACAAATTCAGTTTAGGTATAAGAGTATGGTATATATATGTGGTTGTAAAGTATTCATGTATTGTTCCATTTATTGCAGTTGCTTTTTTAAATGCTGAACCATTATGAAATAGTTTCAACTTTCATGTCTTATATTTTTATAATTTTATTATTTTATAACTATTAAATAACTTTAGTTTTTATTATTGTACGAGGAAAGAATAATTAAAATCGAGATTTAAAAATTAAAACTCGAAATTCACGGAGACTATTCATTTACCTAAACCATACCTATACTATATAAGTATATATGCCATACGGTTAGTATATACTACAGTCGGAGTCGGACTTCTAAAATTTCTGGAGGTGGAGTCGGAGTCGGAAACTTTTTTCACCGACTCCACAACCCTGATACTAACAATGAATAAAAACATTGCTTACTACAATTCTGTATATGAAACCTCAAGCAAGCTGAATAGCAAGCCATATTTAAAAAATGTTGAAGTATGCCTATCCTGGATACATCTATCTCACCTACCTAGCCTTTGGTAATCAAAACTAACCATCATTACCCAACATTATGAATTTATAATCTACAGTAGAACAAAAGATGTCTTAATTTCTTAGAGCATGTACGAGTACATTGGTCCAATAATTGGGATACACTGGACTGTATAAAATAAAAATGTTTCCCAGTAAAAATAAATGGAGTAAATACAGGGTGTCTCAGTCATACACCATACATTCAGGTCATCCACACCATAAATATGGTGTGTGACTTCTGAGACACCCTGTAGTTTCCCAACTATTGAAATGGAAGGTACAGTGAGCTTACTTCACCATTAAAATATAATGTTATGGCTGAGGTTGGCTTAATAAAATCTTACTTCTATTTCTATTTCACTGTGAATGCCATCATGATGATTTTCTCGTGATGTAGTTTGATTAAATGAGCCATCTGTTTGGGACACATTTTGTCTGCTTTGTGCATGGTTTCCTGAAGTATCCCTCTTAACCAATGAATTTTCAAGTTCTTTTCTCCACTCTTGACGAAAAGATGTTAAAAGTTCTTCTGAATCCTGCAATTTTAAACTTGTATCAATGCACAAATTGAAACTATAATGGTACAATTTTTAAAAAAAGCTAAGATACAAAGGTACTGTACTCAAAGTTCAGTTTAATCTGAGCCCATTCAGTACAAAAGTAATGCGTAAAAAAGTGTGTTTTTGGGGTTGTTTAACATCTTTCTTAATGGCAAAGGTCATTTATGACACGAGTGGACCTACAGTACAGCTTTATATGGGATCCGAACCATGGGTCACTACACCATCTGAATATTATGCCCATGCAAAACTTAAGTATCACCTGGAGAACTACTACATTGTTTTTCAAATGGTACCATAGAATAAAATATTTTGTCAAATTTTATTGGTTCCTCTTTATTAGCTATCTAATCAAAATCTAAAATGCTTTAATACATTTGTGGATAAAATTTATTGATCAATATTGCCACAAACTTATCAACTTATGATTATCATAGTGTGTATAAATGTGAGCATAAATCCTGACTTGCATCACTGACTCTGCAATACCAGCTTTCAGCCCTGTTACCATGGTTACAGTATGAAAGACAGTCAGTACAGAAGTAATGAATAGTGCATCATAGGTTAATAACTCACATGGTATGCCTTGCTCAACTAGGCTATACAAGCAAAGCTTTCACTGGTCTTTTCCTATTCAATGATCTGATGAGGGTAGCTAAATTGCATTCATTATTGTAAAAAGCTAAACCTAGTTAAAACTTTACAATCCAGACAGCGCTCCTTGAAGCCCATATGCCACACCCACATTTTCAGATCAGTGCATATCAAGGAGACATCACTATGACATCCACTGATCTGAAAATGCAAGTAAAATTTTAATTCAAAGACCACTGAAACCTTATTTCTTTGGCATGGCATATACAGTAGCTATATATCAGGTGCCCCCCCTCCCCCCCAAAAATGCCTTGAGATTTGAACATCAATAACTTCAAAAATATGCAGTTCACACTTCCAAAATTTACATAACTTTTACCTCAATCTTATTGATAAGCCATCATAAAAATTTCAGACCTTTACATAAATACTTTTTCCACAGCTGAGGGAACAATGAGGTATGGTGAAAAAAATTAATATCATAAATTCTAAATGTGTATAAGCTGTACCTGGCAACTATTCTAAGACTTGTAGTAGTTTCCTTAGCCTATGGATAATCTGTTACTCTGAAAAACGTCAGATGATATAGGCTACACCCATCTTAAATACTGTTTTTTAAACTTACCCTTCAAATTATGGTTCTAACTAATGGTGAAAAGCAGTGATTGAAAAGTGTTTCTTGGAAAAAAAGATGGACTGGGGCAAGAATTTTGAGGAATTTCCAGGAATAACTTGTCATGTTATGTCTGTGAATAGAATAATTAAAAAACTTAAAGCAACCAGTTTGACAGCATGGAAGTGGTTGGCCTAAAACAGTTTACACTCAAGACAATATAGCAATGATCAAAATGATGAGCCTATCTCAAGAGGATCAACCTGGGTCACACTGCATACAAAGAATGCAGAGAATGGTAGGACTTAAAGTATTTAAAAGGATCCATGTTTCAAGATGTAACAGCAAAGTAAGAGCTAAAAGAAAAATTTGTTGTAGAAAATTGCTTGATACATTTTTGCCCAATGATGTTAAAAAAAATAATTTTCACAGATGAAAAAGATTTCACCATTGAGATTGCTCAAAACTCCCAGAATGATGTTTATGGTCGGTGTAAGAAAGACATTCCTCCATCAAGATTTACCACAAGACAAGTCAGTTTTTCAAAAAAAAATCATGGTATTTAGCAGGTGTATCATGGAATAGAAAGATGAAAATTCATTTCATTTCAGAAAATAAAAAAATTAATTCAGAAACCTATGCAAATCTCTTAGAGGAGAATCTTTTGACTGATTGTTGGCATCTGTATTATGGAAATGATTTCATACTCCAACAAGATGGTGCTACAGCTCATACTAGCAAGTTCACACAGGATTATCTACAACAGAATGTAGTCAACTTCACTGGAAAAAATTACTGGCCCCCGCAGTCACCCAATTGCAATCCCATGGATTATTGCATATGGAACACTTTAGCAGAGAAGATTTATGAAGGCCAAACAGAAAAGTTTTCAGAAATGCAACTAAAGAAAAAATACTTGAATGTTGGGACAAAATAACATTAGCAGAAATCAGAAAATGCATCATGTCATAGAAGAAAAGGTTAAGATTAGTTTGTAAGCAGGATGGTGGACATATTGATCATATTTGTTGATAAGATGTGAATAATAAAATTTTTTCAGTTTATGATATTTGTTTTTTTCACCATACATCCGCTGTGAAAAAAGTATTTTATGTAGAGGTCTGAAATTCTTATGATGGCTTATCAATAGATTGAGGTAAAAGTTATGTAAATTTTGGAAGTGTGAACTGCATATTTTTGAAGTTATTGATGTTCAAATCTCAAGGCATTTTTTTGGGGCCACCCAATATATATATATATATATATATATATATATATAATATATATATATATATATATTTATATATATATTATATATATATATTTATATATTTTATATATTATATATATATATATATATAATATATATATATATATATATATATACTCGTCCACAGAAGTATTTACAAATTGAAAAATATTATTCAGATATTAATGGTAGCTTTATTTTTTGCAATTTAGTAAAATTTATTTTATGTTAATATATTTTTTATGGTAATTTAGGTTATGCAGAAGACAAATAAATTAGTATAAGACTAATTATTACATTAAATACAATATTTTGCCATTTTAAAAGTTATTGTAATTAATTCCCAGTGTGTTTCTTCAATATTTTGATAATTTGGCATTGCTAAATTAAAAGTCCTCTAATTTTGAAATTAGCGGCACAGACTATGCGCAGTTTAGTGTGCTGTCAGCCTCGATAAGGGAAGGTTCATTTTAACGCTATTCAATGAAATTTTTACTTATATATTTCCAATTTCAGAGGAGGGTTAAGACATGGCAAGTTATCTAGCCAAGAGTTAGGAGAATTGACTGCTCTTGTTAAAATGGGTAATTATTCCAATACAAGTGCTGCAAAACTGCTGAAGATAAGTGAAGGTACAGTCAGATACCATGAGAAACGTATTACCAAGGAAGTACATGCAAGTTAGTCCAAACTGGAAGAAAGAGGGTTTTGTCAGAGCATGGTGTAAGGCATCTAAAATTTCTGGCTTTGGAGAATAGATTTATGACAGCAAATGACTTGAGTAAAGAATTAGTGAAAGTGGGAGAAACAAAAGTTAGTGCTGATACAGTAAGAAGAAGGTTAACAGATTAGAAAATATTTGCTAGAGTGAGTAAGAAAAAACCTTTATTGTCAAAGAAGAATGTGATAGCACAATTAGAATTTGCTATTCAACACAAAGATTGTGATGCTGAGAACTGGTCAAAAATTGTACCATATAGAGTGATGAAAGCAGATTCGAAATTTTTGGTAGTGATAAAAGGAGGAAAATTGTTAATAGACAAATTGGTGAAGAATATAAGAATGAATGCCTTATTCCAACGGTGAAAAAAGGAGGTGGGGGGAATCAATGTGTGTGGCTGCTTCTCATCAAAGGAGTTGTAAAATTACACCAGATCACTGGCAATGAAAATGGACACATGGATCAAATATGTATTCAAACATCTATTCACTAATATTGCAATCCCAGCTGCTACAGAACTTCATGGAGATTATGCAAACTTCATATTTCAACAGGATAATGATCCTAAACATAGTGCTAAATCACTAAAACAGCTCTACAGTAAGCTTGAAGAAGAAGGGTTTAAAATGTTAGGATGGCCATCTCAGAGTCCAGATTTAAATCTTATTGAACATCTTTGGGATGAGGTTGATAGAAAAGTAAGAATGAGAGAAGATAAGGCAAAAAAATAAAGAATATTTATGGAGAGTGCTTCAAAAAGAGTGGTATAAAATCAGTCCTGAATCATGCACAAAGTTAGTTGACTCAATGCCTCAGTGTCTTGAACTAGACCGAAAGAACAAGGGTACTAATTTTCATAAGTTTTTATAAATAAATTTTTACAAATAAGTATGGTATTCTTCTTTTACTAACCTGTTTTATTGTCAAATACATCAAATATTATTATATATACACTCTTATTCCAAATATATTACAACTTACGCTTCATAAATACTTTTGTGGACTCAGGTCTGTTTAAAGTGTTTCATTCTTGTGTCATATCTTTACATTTGATGCACACTACCAAGTGTGCACCAATCACGGTGAAACATGCCACACAATTACAGAACAGTATTCAAGCATCATCACTGGTGTACAGTTCAGTGATGAGTGTTTAAAGTGTAAAAACTATTTATTACATAAAATATTTAGTTTATTAATTAGTCAATAGTCTATAAATCATAAATCATGGAAACCCAGTCCATTAATCTGTGAACTTGGGTAATCCAGGTAGGTCACTGTGCTCTATTATCCCAGATTTGCGGGGTCAGACTGTAATGGAGACTGAAACCAAACCTATATTACTGAAGCATGTTCCAGAGAGAAAAAAAAGAAAATGGAGCAAGCTCAAAAGAAAAATCAAGACACTATTTAGACAATGGAAGCAAACCATAAAACATCTCCACAGATGCAGAACTGATGCAAGGATGACTCAAACTAGAGAGGAAACTAGGTGAAACAGAAATGGACCTAAAGCAAACATTCATATATAAGACAAACAAGGAGCAAAAAAAGGTAGCAGAAAGCATAAAAAATAACCCAAAATACTTCTATATGTTTTCAAAAAGGAAAATGCAGTGTAGAGAGAGTATTGGTCCGTTGATAGATGGACAGGCCACACACACAAATGACCTGAAAAAAATTAGCAAACTGCTTAAAGAACAATTTAACTCTGTGTTTAGCACCCCTAAGTCTGAGATAACAGTAGAAAACCAAGACAAATTTTTTGACATTGATACAAATCAGCAAAGGACAAATTCTGGCACAACCCTATTAATGGACTGAGTTCTCAGAAGATGTATATAATTAAGGCTCTATCACAGATGCGAGATAATTTGGCACCAGGACTAGACACATGCAGTGCCACATTTCTGAAGAAATGTAGAGAGTATTACCAAACCACTATACTAACTATGGAGGAAATCACTTGACACAGGACAAATTCCACTTTCATTAAAGAATGCAAACATTGCCCTTTACTTAAAAGTGGCAACAGAGGAATGCCCAAGAATTATCAGCCAATAGCTCTCATCTCCCACCTTATAAAGTGCTTTGAATGTATAATTAGAGACAAAACTACCTACTATATATAAGAAAAGAACTTGTACAATCCAAATCAACATGGTTTCAGGGCTGGAAGATCATGCCTATCACAGCTATTAGACCACCAGGAGAAAATATTGGAAACACACTATTGAGGACAAAACATAGGTGTAATATATACTGACTGCTAAAGCCTTTGATAAATGTGACCATGGAATTATAGCACACAAACTTAATACAGGAATTACTGGAAAGCTGGGAAGATGGATATTTAATTTCTTGATGCAAAGAACACACAGAGTGGTAGTAAATGGAGTCAAATTGGAAGTCTCAAAAGTAGAGAGCTCTGTCCCACAAGGGACAAAGGGACAGTACTAACTCCCTTGCTTCATAATAATGACTACAGATATTGATGCAGATATCAATGACAGTATTGTACCATGTTTCGCAGATGACACAAAGATATGTAAGGAAATAGTGAATGAAGGTGACATAAGAAAATTATAAAATGACATTGAAACATTATTTTACTGGGCAAAAGACAACAATACGAAGTTCAATGAAGAAAAATTCCAATGTCTAAGATATGGTAATAACAAGGAGCTACAGAATAAAGGTTACAAAGCTTTGCAAGTCAAACAGATAACACCAAATCCACAAGTCAGGAATCTTGGAGTAATAATGTCGTCGGATAGAGAATTTAGAAAGAACTATAACATCAAAATTACAATGGCTTGGAAAATAATGGGAATCATCTGGAGGAGCTTCCACAGCAGAAAAGCAAACATTATGCTCAAATTATGGAAGAGTTTAGTCCTACCAATAATCGAGTATTGCTCAGTACTCACAAGCCCATACAGAAAATGAGACAGTGTGAATATTGAAGCTACCTATACAAAGGACTTTTATGTCTAAGAGAGAGGAAATGGAAGGTGAAGACTACTGGTCTTGACAACAATCCCTGAAACTCTACTCTCACAAAAGGTGCGAGTGATACACAATAATATATATATAATTATATATATATGGAAAATACTTTAGAACTCAGTCTCTAACCTTAGAAATGAAATAGAAACAAACTGGAATGAGAGAAGAGAGAGATTTTGTACTGTCCCAGCTGTGGTGGGACATTCTGGACAAGGGGCCATGAAAATGAGGATGGAAAATAACCTCAGAATACGAGGCCCAAAGCTTTTCAATGTCCTACCAAAAGAAGTGAGGAATCTCCAGCACACCAACCTGAATAACTTCAAGAACTAGTTGGACAGATTCTTGTGCAAAGTCCTGACCAACCATGTGTGGCTGGCTACGAGGGCAGGAGGAGATCAGACAGCAATTCCTTCCTTAACCAAATCCTGCAAATGAGGTGGGTTGCTGCAGAGGGGTTGACCACAGGTCAATCCTGAACCTTCATTCAGACTCACAAAGTAAATCCTTAGAGGCTAGAAACAAGGCAAATAAAATGCTTGGTATTATTAAGAGGAATGTTAGTTACAACATTGAAACATTATTCCAATTATTTACTCGCAATACTATATCCAAGCTTGGTCCCCTCACCTTAGACAAGATATTGATATGCTTCATGTGCAACATAGGACAACAAAGCTTATCCCTAACCTAAGAAGATTGGAATACAGAGGAAGGTTAAAGGAGCCAAATGTGTTTAGTTTTAAGAGATGTTGTTCAAGGGGAGATATGATACAGATGTTCAAAATGTTTTCAGATTTGGACAATTTAGATTCAAGTACCGTATTTCCCGGCGTATAATATGCACTTTTTTTCCCCCAAAAATACTCCAAAAATCACCCTGCGTTAAAATTAACTCATTAAAATTGTACATGTGAAGTGAGGTAGGAGATATATTATTTCCTAAATTTTTATTTTCCTAAATTCTCTCTTCAAAATAATTTTCTCTTCAAAATTAGGGTGCACGTTATATGCCATGAAATATGGTAACTTTTTCTTATTAGATGCTGATGAAAAAACTTAAGGGTATAAGAAAATTAGAAAGCAGACTTGTAGATTAGATCTATGAAAATACTTTTTCAGTCAGAGTAGTAGATTTTTTGGAATGACTTACCATATGCAGTAAGTTTGTTAGTTAGTTTTAAAAAAAAATATGGATGCTTTCATGAATGGAAGAGTTTGTAGATTGTAAATATTCTTAGCTTAATTTATGCAGGCTACTTTGGTGGCTCTGTAAATGGTTGTATGTTAGTTTTAACTGACTTGAGATTGACATTTTGCACAATTTCATTATAAAATATAGCTCATGACTTTGATAACCTTGATAGGCAAGATTGGCTTCATGTTTTCCAAATGAAATGAAATGTAATGTTGAAACAAACATCTTGACATAAACACACTGAAATTACAACTGTCTGAAATTTTAATATAGGAATTGCCTGTACATAACTGAATGACATATGTATGCAGCTTTGTAACGAAGAAATATCTATGTCGTCACTAGACATGTTGCATCATGAGTGTGGGTGGAGCATCACTGCCTCTGTCTCTGACTCCTCTTTGATTAGTAAACAAGTTTTAATAAATCTAAATTAAAGGTATCCTATACTGCAAAGACCTTTATTTTATCTGGATCTACCTTAAAAAGATTTATATTCAGATCAAGTAGAATAGGTTGTCAAAACTATTTAGGCCTAAAAAAAATGGCTGCATAAAATTACCCTAATAATTACTAAACTGAATTTTCTGTAATGAGGCTGATTCAAAATAGCCTGCAGAACAAATGACCTATCATTCTTGAGTCTATAGCTAATACAGATTTGCAGTTGTAATGTCAATGACAACCTTACCATACCACAAACTGATTGCATAATAAAGTCTTTAACTAGTAGCTACATAAACAAATTAGTTAGTATGTATTCCACAAGTATTTATTTCCATTTCTGTAAAACTTTCTTAGCAATAGCAAATGTATGACACATGTGCCAAAGTCAGTAAGCAGTGGTGTCTTCAATGGTACATGAACAAACTTTCCAGTATCATATTTACTATCAATATACAGTATTTAAAAAATATTTTTACAGCAAACAAATCAATGCTTAACTATGGGTGCCAATGAAGTCAGCCCTTGGTGAATTTGGCCTAGTGATCTCAGCCCTATTTAGTGATTTTGAACCAATTATAATATGGTCCAAAATCACTAATGGTGATATCAGCTGACATACTGTGTTAACAGGTCCAGTTAGGTTAGTGGACCAAAATCATTAGGCCAAAGTTACCAAGAGCTGACTTCACCTGTATCAATAAAAATACATAAAAATGCAATCATCATTTTTTGTTAGAAAATTTGTTTTCTAACAATTTTTATATGAGAAATACTCTAGTGATGTTCTTTTTTACTGCAAAAATAGCAAAATGTAACCTAACAACCAATATTTTATGTAACCAGTTTTTTATTACATTCCTTGTAGATGGCTAAATGTAACCTCGCTAATTTTTTACGTAACTAGTTTTTTATCACATACCGTACCTTGTAGAAGCTAAATGTAACCTAACCTAACCAATATTTTAGGTAATCAGTTTTTGATCACATATGCCTGACTGAAATGCTGTTACAAACACATTCATAAATAATACTTTCTATGGTTTCATATGTATATGGACAATATCCTATTTTGGTACCCAAATTATTTAATAATTACAAAATAAACAAATAGTACCCCAAATACAAGCAATTGGCAAATATGTATATTTAGTCACTTCCTGACATGTATGATAAGTGTATCATACAGGATACTGCACTATGTATAAAAAATAAATGCTCATATTTTTGGTAAAAGTTGCTTAAAAATCAAAATTAATCGAAACCTACATGAAAATTATTGACTACCGTTAGGTCAACTGTACACCCTTATCATTGGTTAAGTCATAATATTTTTGTTTAAACTAATGAAAATATCATGACTTAACCTAACCAACTGTCAAGGGCATACAGTTGACCTAACCAGGCATTCCTGGGAATTTGCATGCAGGAATGCCTGGTTTTGATTCATCAAAACAAAGCTAGGTTATTATTCGTTTTTTGACCCAGTCACACCCAGCTATAACAGCAATATATATTGAATAACCAATCAAAACTGAATAAGAAAATATATATATTATCTTGTGCAAATTTGTATAAAATATGTTTTTTTTATTAATATTATTTCCTATTTATTGGTGTTTTCAATATATATATATATATATATCGACTATTTGGTGAATATTTCTTATTTTTGGTGATTCTGGCTACTTCTGCGTAATTCAATATGTCCTGTTTTACAAGTAAATCATTTTTAGCAATTTTTCATCTGTTCAGTTTGGTTTTTTTGTGACGAAGTATGACGTGTCAGTTATGCATATTTGATTTTGAAGACGTGATCTGCCATATTGCCCTCGATGAAGACAAGAGTTTAGACCTTTTTTTCAATCACAGAATAATTAAGACATCCGTGACCTGCCCTAAATGCAATAGTGCTTGTATTTTAAGAAAAGACCAGAAGGTTTTTACGTGCCATAAAAAAAATCCTAAAAATAACCATATGTCATTTCAGTTTAAGGGCACGCGAAATTTAGCGGACTACCCATGCAAGGTTGGCACATATTACATTATCATTTGTATAATTTAGGTCTCGGGGGTATGGGGGCAGAGCCCCCGTAAAGATCACGCATCACAAATTGATCGGTCCTAATGTTTTGCAAACAGTTCAGTACGTGACACCAGTTAGGTCAACTGTATGCCCTTGATGATTGGTTAGGTTAAGTCATGATATTTTCATTTAAATTCATTAGTTTAAACAAAAATGACGAGTGCAAACTTTTCTGGTTAATTTTGAGGTGTTTTGTACGAAACTGCCATCCATTTCCTGCAGAGGTGGGGAGTCGGAGTCGGAAGTCGGGGCTTTTTTGAAGAGTCGGGAGTCGGAGTCGGTAAAAACGACCGACTCCCGACTCTTTGATTCAATTTCTATATGCCAATAATTTACCAGAATACTACTCTGCCCTAAATAAATATCTTCCTGAACTAATTCTACATTCACATTCCCACATTTGATTTATTGTTCTGGTAAATCTTAGCAAATGAATTTCATATTTCTATTTTAGGATACTAGGTACCATATAAAAATTAGCAATATATTAATTATTAATTTAATTAGCCCCTATTAGTAATGAGTCATGGGCCTAGTAGAAAATCAGCAGTCTTTCAATATTTTAAGCTAAATGAGGATGAAAGTATTTTTATTTGTCAAGTAGAAAAGGATGGTAAAGAGTGTAATGCAAAAATTAGTGCTTACACTGGGAAACATGCTAATGCTCCAACTAGAGCCTCAAACTTGAAACGCCATCTACGAAACAAACATCCCAATATTTATAAGGTTGTAGATCAGCATGATAAGGAAAGAGTCGGGAGTCGGGAGTCAGAGTCGGTTTTTTAAAATACCGACTCAGGAGTCAGGAGTCGGTTGTTTTTGGCCAACTCCCCATCCCTGGTTTCCTGTGCAAATGTGTAGTTTTCAAGATGACGATATCTCGAAAACTACGCATTTGCACAGGAAACGGATGGCAGATTCGTGCAGAACACCTCAAAATTGACCAGAAAAGTTTGCGCTCATTATAAAAAGAGACTGGGTCAAAAAACGAATAATTACCCAAAGCTAATTTTCTATTAAATAATTTGGGATGCTATTAGTTTATTTTTGGTTAGTGAATAATTTGGGACACCAAAATAGGATATTGCCTGTATATGATCCATCCACATATCCTTAAATAATGAGCATGAAAAGGAATAGTCTCTACCTTTTCCTAGTTTTTGGAACCTTGCCAATTCTTGTACAAACAAATGCCTGTCTTCATCCATCAAACATGGTTGTCCACAGTGCAAGCAATTCCTTGAAGACAGTATGCCATGTTTTTGAAATAACTTGATGGCAGCCTTATTATCTTCATAAATGTCTTTTATGCGCTAGAGATAATTAATGTCACATAATGTGCACACCTCCATATTGAATAAGCATAGATACATGTCAGAATTCTGGTAATGGGCATAGTTAGCGCATACACACAAGAGACAACCTGGCATTTACTCTGGTAGCCTTTGTTAGTCTTCTAAAAGTTTTCAAACAGCCATTATTTCATTATAAAACAAGAGCAGCAATAATAATTATTTTTTCCATAAATGTTTCATAAACATCTATTATTAAAGTGGATAAAAATATGGTAAATTTATAGTATTACACCCATCTCCCTTTGGAGGTGAAATTTATGTTTTTCCTATGGTTTTTGATGTGTTTTGAACGAATCTGACCTTCAAAACCGTCAAAAATTACTCATTTTTGAGATAACCCCCCTCCCCCTAGCTGGCAATCTAGGGGACCCTGGTGGGAACTGAGAGTTCTCGGGTGGGGAAAATCACAGAAAATGAGTCATTTCCGATGGTTTTGAAGGTCAGATTCGTTCAAAATACATCAAAAACCATAGGAAAAATAAATTTCACCTTCAAAATTGACCTAACCAATCTACAACACCACAGTTTCTGGTCTTGATGATATGTACACTCTGTTTTACAATGTGGACACTTCACTACTGTCGGTAGAATACCGTGAGCACACAGAAACTCAACACTTTTTTCCTAAATTTTCGTAGAAAGCAACAATACAGCTGTAATAATCGAACGAGCACGCGTCACACGAAGCCATTCCGGTAGCAAAGTAATTCAAATTCGAAATGGATGGAGCGCAGTGATTGGGCAGACATGTAACGGTCACACAAACGAACGTACAAACACACACTAGATACACCAAAAAAATGTTTATATCTCGAAAACAAAGCATTTGCGACGGAAACACTATAGAAGGAAAGTGTCTTAGAATTAAAAAATCTACTTAATGAACATATAATAATTGCTGGACGTTAGACGGGTGTAATACTATAATAATACCAAAAATATACGTACCTGACAATTGCATCTATGTATATAAGCCCCTGTATCCCTTAAATATTCAGTATTTTTTTTACAAGAGTACATTACAGGCTTTTGAGGAATTTTGGAATTTTAAGTTAGTTTTAATATATAACCTAACCTATGTTTTTCTGATTGTTTTTGATATTGTTTGAATGAAATTAACTTTCATTCAAACCACATCAAAAACTATCAGAAAAATATAGGGTAATTGTGTTTTAAGTAACTCAGTCATTTTACACACCAAAATACATTTTTCTAGTAGTATTTGATGTGATTTGTTCAAATATGACCTCCATTTCCGTCGGAAATGAGATCCAACAAAGTTATAGTACTTTGAAGTTTGGCTCATTTTCAAGGGAAATGGAGGTTAATATTTGTTTTAATGCTTTGTTCGTTTTTGATAGAAGGAGACATTCTATGACAATTTAACATATAAATTCATATTCAAGATACCTTGAAACCTCAGGGAAACTGATAAAAATCAAGGAAATGTAATAATTATTTTTTATGGAAAAAAAAAAAAAAATTTAAATTTAGACGTAAAAAGCAGCCATTATAGGCCATTGACCGAGTATTTAGCTTTTAACGCTGTTAAAATTTTAACGAACGTCGCCCTCTCCAGTTTTATGGGGAGACATCTCGTGGCAAAATTAGGAAACATAGGTCAAAACAACCAATTAAAAATCGTTTTTGTTTCACGTGACCTTATCCGACCAATCAGAGACGTACATTTTGAATCTCTCATAATGCATACTCATTCAAGAATGCTTTTTCAGTCTGGTTTTCATTATGGTATGCAGAGGTTGTGATTGCCTGGGTTTTTGGTACCTTGGAACGCAGTTCCAAAAAAACTATGTTGGTTGGGTTCCTCAGAGAGACGCAACAACTCTTGTTCGCCTGATCCAGAACATATTAGGCCTGGGACTACAATCTATTCCGACGAGTGGCGTGCGTATTCTCAACTTGGAAATCTAGGCTACATTCACTGGACAGTCAACCATTCACAGCAGTTCGTGGAAGACACCATTCACATTCAAAATATTGAGCGTTGTTAGAAAGACGTGAAAAGCTGGATATTACAGTCTGTTTAGGTTAGGTCTGTTTAGGTTAGGTCTGTTTAGGTTAGGTCTGTTTAGGTTAGGTCTGTTTAGGTTAGGTCTGTTTAGGTTAGGTCTGTTTAGGTTAGGTCTGTTTAGGTTAGGTCTGTTTAGGTTAGGTCTGTTTAGGTTAGGTCTGTTTAGGTTAGGTCTGTTTAGGTTAGGTCTGTTTAGGTTAGGTCTGTTTAGGTTAGGTCTGTTTAGGTTAGGTCTGTTTAGGTTAGGTCTGTTTAGGTTAGGTCTGTTTAGGTTAGGTCTGTTTAGGTTAGGTCTGTTTAGGTTAGGTCTGTTTAGGTTAGGTCTGTTTAGGTTAGGTCTGTTTAGGTTAGGTCTGTTTAGGTTAGGTCTGTTTAGGTTAGGTCTGTTTAGGTTAGGTCTGTTTAGGTTAGGTCTGTTTAGGTTAGGTCTGTTTAGGTTAGGTCTGTTTAGGTTAGGTCTGTTTAGGTTAGGTCTGTTTAGGTTAGGTCTGTTTAGGTTAGGTCTGTTTAGGTTAGGTCTGTTTAGGTTAGGTCTGTTTAGGTTAGGTCTGTTTAGGTTAGGTCTGTTTAGGTTAGGTCTGTTTAGGTTAGGTCTGTTTAGGTTAGGTCTGTTTAGGTTAGGTCTGTTTAGGTTAGGTCTGTTTAGGTTAGGTCTGTTTAGGTTAGGTCTGTTTAGGTTAGGTCTGTTTAGGTTAGGTCTGTTTAGGTTAGGTCTGTTTAGGTTAGGTCTGTTTAGGTTAGGTCTGTTTAGGTTAGGTCTGTTTAGGTTAGGTCTGTTTAGGTTAGGTCTGTTTAGGTTAGGTCTGTTTAGGTTAGGTCTGTTTAGGTTAGGTCTGTTTAGGTTAGGTCTGTTTAGGTTAGGTCTGTTTAGGTTAGGTCTGTTTAGGTTAGGTCTGTTTAGGTTAGGTCTGTTTAGGTTAGGTCTGTTTAGGTTAGGTCTGTTTAGGTTAGGTCTGTTTAGGTTAGGTCTGTTTAGGTTAGGTCTGTTTAGGTTAGGTCTGTTTAGGTTAGGTCTGTTTAGGTTAGGTCTGTTTAGGTTAGGTCTGTTTAGGTTAGGTCTGTTTAGGTTAGGTCTGTTTAGGTTAGGTCTGTTTAGGTTAGGTCTGTTTAGGTTAGGTCTGTTTAGGTTAGGTCTGTTTAGGTTAGGTCTGTTTAGGTTAGGTCTGTTTAGGTTAGGTCTGTTTAGGTTAGGTCTGTTTAGGTTAGGTCTGTTTAGGTTAGGTCTGTTTAGGTTAGGTCTGTTTAGGTTAGGTCTGTTTAGGTTAGGTCTGTTTAGGTTAGGTCTGTTTAGGTTAGGTCTGTTTAGGTTAGGTCTGTTTAGGTTAGGTCTGTTTAGGTTAGGTCTGTTTAGGTTAGGTCTGTTTAGGTTAGGTCTGTTTAGGTTAGGTCTGTTTAGGTTAGGTCTGTTTAGGTTAGGTCTGTTTAGGTTAGGTCTGTTTAGGTTAGGTCTGTTTAGGTTAGGTCTGTTTAGGTTAGGTCTGTTTAGGTTAGGTCTGTTTAGGTTAGGTCTGTTTAGGTTAGGTCTGTTTAGGTTAGGTCTGTTTAGGTTAGGTCTGTTTAGGTTAGGTCTGTTTAGGTTAGGTCTGTTTAGGTTAGGTCTGTTTAGGTTAGGTCTGTTTAGGTTAGGTCTGTTTAGGTTAGGTCTGTTTAGGTTAGGTCTGTTTAGGTTAGGTCTGTTTAGGTTAGGTCTGTTTAGGTTAGGTCTGTTTAGGTTAGGTCTGTTTAGGTTAGGTCTGTTTAGGTTAGGTCTGTTTAGGTTAGGTCTGTTTAGGTTAGGTCTGTTTAGGTTAGGTCTGTTTAGGTTAGGTCTGTTTAGGTTAGGTCTGTTTAGGTTAGGTCTGTTTAGGTTAGGTCTGTTTAGGTTAGGTCTGTTTAGGTTAGGTCTGTTTAGGTTAGGTCTGTTTAGGTTAGGTCTGTTTAGGTTAGGTCTGTTTAGGTTAGGTCTGTTTAGGTTAGGTCTGTTTAGGTTAGGTCTGTTTAGGTTAGGTCTGTTTAGGTTAGGTCTGTTTAGGTTAGGTCTGTTTAGGTTAGGTCTGTTTAGGTTAGGTCTGTTTAGGTTAGGTCTGTTTAGGTTAGGTCTGTTTAGGTTAGGTCTGTTTAGGTTAGGTCTGTTTAGGTTAGGTCTGTTTAGGTTAGGTCTGTTTAGGTTAGGTCTGTTTAGGTTAGGTCTGTTTAGGTTAGGTCTGTTTAGGTTAGGTCTGTTTAGGTTAGGTCTGTTTAGGTTAGGTCTGTTTAGGTTAGGTCTGTTTAGGTTAGGTCTGTTTAGGTTAGGTCTGTTTAGGTTAGGTCTGTTTAGGTTAGGTCTGTTTAGGTTAGGTTAGGTCTGTTTAGGTTAGGTTAGGTCTGAACCAAAACACATTTTTCTGGTGTTTTTTGGTGTGATTTGCTCAAATCTGAACTTCGTTTCTTTGGGAAATGAGCCGTTTTTGAGAAATTTTCAATTTTAAAATTTCTCAAAAATGGCTCATTTCCCAAAGAAACGAAGTTCAGATTTGAACAAATCACACCACAAAGCACCAGGAAAATATGTTTTGGTTCAGAAAGGAGGAAAAGCACTAAAACGAATAATTACCGAAATGGAAGTCAAAATCTAAGCAAAACATCAAATATTACTAGGAAAATGTATTTTGGTATTAATTAACCTAACCCTGGCTAACCTAGCCTAGAGTATATTAAATCCTCAAAATAATATTCGCACCGTTCACATGTCATCGCCACAAACATCTATCAAAAACTAACAGAAGTAGACTAGCAACTTAAAAGGCCTAAGAACTTAAAAAATCTAGCTCATATATCATGTTCTCATGACGTCACCAATCAAAATATTGGAAGGGCGGGAAAAAAAATGCAAAAAAGGCATAATATTCAAATGTACATAATTTGTTAAGTACGCATCTGCGAGCATAGTGACTTATATGAAAATGATGAGAAAATTATGCTTTAATATTTGATAATTATATTTGCTTTTGATATTCTGAGTGCGATAAAACTCATATTAACCAAATATAGTTTTGATTTACAAAGCCTGTAATGTACACTTGTAAAAATTTACCCAAAAGTGGTGGTCACTGGAAGGTTCAGGCGAGGCAAATTTTGCACTATGGTAATGGTTTTAAAAATTTTACAAGACCTTAACGTCTGTCCAGATCTGGCAAATAATTATGTTGATTCTGCCGAATGAAACATTGACTCGAAGCATTTTCAAATACACTATAAAATTTTAGTCTTTCTAATAGAGTTGGCGTCTGAGAATCTGTAGTGGCCAATGTCAGAAAAGTTTGAAGCCTACAGAAAGCTTTCTTTGGGTGTTTGTGTCTTCAAATTTAACTTTCTAAGTTACAGTACTGAAAATACAAACCATATTGTTATTGGAGTGGAAATTCAGACAATCGATTCACGGTCAGAAAAGCAAACAGGCGAAGAGAAGAACAATTTTGACCTCGACATCCCCGCCATGATACCTCTTATGTATTGTTTATGAACTGTTGTTTACGTGCTACTTGCGTTCAAGTTCATAGTCTTACTAGCGATAGGACTGTATGATATATTTGGATTTTGTATTCCATGTACAAAATTTTTTTTTTAATTTTAAATTGAATAACCTTTATTGATAAAACAAACACAGTTCTATAATTTTTGTTGTTACAATAAGTTTAACATAAAATAAATAATTGTGAAACTTGCCTATTTACTTTATTTAATTTGGTCCTTATGAGCTTTAGGCTTCATCATTAAAAAAAGTATTCCAGGAAATTTTCTGATAACTGGAATTATAGCATTAATTTAATAACTTTTATGAACATGAGATGTTCATAAAAGAACAAAACTAGTTTAACTAAAGTTTAGCATTTGAAGATTTTTAAACAGCGTCCGTGTGTTTTATTAAAACGACCATCAAAACAAATAAGCAAATAAAATCTTTTATTCTTCTACAATAAGAAGTAAATTGAGAAGGTAAATGTAATGATATTAGAAGATCTTGCAAATTTAGTAAATACACAAGGATAGGTCTATTCCTTCAGGTATTTAAGTGTAGTGAATGCCTATATTAATTAAACCGAATAAACTCGTTGCGTAGCTCCATCGCCAACATCGAAAGAGAGCCGCGCGCCCTACAAACAGAAGCGAAGCCCAACGAAATAATAATGTATGGTAATTTCCTTTTTACCCTTAGGCAGCGCTAAATACCGAAGATATATAAATTAAACATTAACTAAAAAGAAACAGTACTTAACAAGGTCTTTTGAAGACCTCCTCAAACACAACTTTTTAACGAAAAGACGTAGGGTTTTTGTTATCAACTCTCCACCAATATCTGCTGGAAATTTCCAATGGATGAGGGTGACGGCACTCAACCATAACTCTATATAGTTTTTTTTTTTATATATTTTATAATCAGATTTTACAAAACAAATTTTAAGTCTGTTATTTACAGAGCTAACGAAGTCGTACATAACTTGAGCTAAAATATATATTGTTTACACAATTTACAAACTGTCTCTTTCATTCATGAAATTGTCCAATTTTACTTAAAACTAAATAGGGAGCTACTATTTACCACATCATATGGCAAGTCATTCCAAAAGTCTATTATTCCATAACTAAAAAGGTATTTTCGTAGATCTAGTCTACAAGTCTGTTTTCCAATTTTCCTATTACTGCACGCCCTCCAATTCTTCCGTCAGGCTGTAATAGAAAAAGTTAATTTCATCTAAATTGTCCAAACCTGAAAACATTTTAAACATCTGTTTGAAGTTTTGAACATTTGCTTAACCCACCCTCTTTTATGGAAAATTTAAATTGAAGTTTATTTCTAATTCATTTAGCTCGATTCTCAGCAAATGAAATATTTTACAAAATTTTCATGAAATTAATTCACATTTAAAATTCAGTTATACGTTTTCGCGCAAACATTATCGTTATCCACAAATCTGACTTGAAGTCAGTAAAAGAATATGACTTCAAGTCAAGAGTAAAAAAGTATCATGTTTAAAGCATACTCAAATAGTAAAATAAAAAGTACTAGTATCTCCAACATACTGTAACATTCATAATCATTACCTTGTAACAACAATAAGTTATATATTAATTATATTCATTAGGGAATGAAATAAATAATAACACATATGGCCAACAAACTTTATTACGAGCAGAACTGCTTATTTACCTTCAACAATAATTGGTTCTCAAAGGCGCGTGATTGGCTGCGTTAAATTCCCGTACTGTCTGCCTCCTCAAATTGACTGATTTAATAATGGAAATTTTCTAAACGTTTGGTAAAAGTACTTTGTACTTTACAGATATTAGTAAAAATGTACTTAGGTTAAAGTACAATATTTTCTCTTAAAATGTATTTAAGTAAGAGTAAAAAGTATTTTAAAATAACTTTACTTTCTACAAAGTGGATCCTAAAAAATGTTACTTGAATACAGTTACTAAGTACAATTACTTCACTACTGCACACCTCTGTTATATATATATATATATATATATATATTATATATATATTATATATATATTATATATATATATTATATATATATATGTTATACATGTTATATTTTGATTTATTATCGAAGTAAAGCCGCGCCCTGATGACACAATTATTTTTATGTAATTTTATTCATTTAATAATTCACACGCTAGTGTATGATTAATTTCCTTCCGAACGGAATTCACACGCCAGTGACCCAGACGGTTTCTTTGATTTCACCTGAGAAATACAATGGATTGTGAGACGCTCGCTTCTCCATAGTTCTCAGGTGACGTCAACCGCTTGCGTGGTGGCGTAGGCAGGTTCCGTTCCTTTGACTATATAAAGAGGGGCTCAACGCCCTTACGGCAGATTCCGAAGAGACGGATCTCCCGCTGTGAAAAAGAAACATTTGATTCACTATAATTGATTATAATCCATTTTGCTAAATTTGATTAAATTAAAATCCGCCGACGTATAATATATATTATATATATATATATAGCTGGTGGCCCCGCCTCTGGGCCTGGCTTGGTGGAGGAGCGAGTTGCGCTCTTGCGTTCTCCACCGCACATAGCCAGGTACATCCGGCTCATCTAGCACCGTCCTGAGCCAGGCATCTAGTCTTCTCTTCAAGACTTCAACTTTGACCCCTGTAACGTTTCTGAGGTCCTTAGGAAGTTGGTTAAAAAGTCTTGGCCCTTGACAACCAAGCTATTTTCCTTCAGTGTTGAGGAGGTTCCTTGTGGGGCCTTTAGTTTGGGAGCACTACATATTCGGCCTTTCCTATTGTCCAGCGTTGTAAGTGGTAATTGGTAATTGGGATTAGTTTGAGGTTTGGTACCAGTTTTTCGATCATTTTCCATATGTAGATTATGGTGTACCTCTCTCTTCTTCTTTCCAGGGAGTACAGATTTAGTTTACGTAGTCTTTCCCAGTAGTTGAGTTCTTTGCAGCCATCACTCTTGGCTGTGAAATGTCTCTGCGTTTCTTCTAGTTTATTAATTTCTTCCTTTTTATATGGGGACGTCAAAACTGAGCAGTATTCAAGTTTTAGTATGATCAGTGTTCTCAGCAGGGGAATCATTACTGTCTTGTCCCTCCTTTTGAACGTTCTTAGTACCTGTCCCGCGACTCTTTTTGCTTTGTTTATTGCTATCTGATTTTGTGTCTCGAATTTGGCATCATCGGTCATTATTACCCCCAAGTCGACCGCTTTCGTGCTTCTCTGAATTTCCTGTCTATCTGGAGCATAATATGCAGGCTGTTTAATTTCCTCATTTCTACCATATCTCAAGAGCTGAAATTTCTCGGTGTTAAATGTCATATTGTTGTCTTCTGACTATATATATATATATATATATATATATATATATATATATATATATATATATATATATATATATATATATATATATATTATATATATATCTATATATGAAAAATTATTTCACGAAAGTGACACGTGAAAAGTATTTATGATGAATAAAACCACGAAGGAAAAAAGAAACACAAAGGGGTGCTCAAGCGCTTTCGTCTAATGACATCCTCAGGAACACTGGAGTGAAAGGACAGATCAAGGCAATATATAGGTTACAAAAATAAACATACATACATACATATTCACATATATATACATATATATATATATTATATATATCTATACATATATACATATATATAGTAAGCATAGAAAAAAATTGTGGGAGGAGCCAACATTTATATGGTCACAGAAGAATAAAGAAATAAAAATAAATATATATATAAATTGAGAAAAAATTAATTACAAAATAGTGCCTTAGTGATATATATGTCACAGCCTAAATAATCATAAAGAAATAAACAGGCAAATAAAAAAAAACCATAAATATACATACATACATATATATATATATATATACATATATATATATATATATATAAAGACACTTTTAGCACTTTGGCCAACCTTCAATATAAATTCAATGGCTTTTTTATGGAACAGGTCACAAAAGAATAAAGAAATAAAAATAAATATAATATTGTAAGTGGAGTCTAAATTCAAGCTCAAGAGGGAAGTTTTACAATCGATTTAATAGATGCTGCCAAATTGCTATATATGTCAAAAAAAAAGAAAAAAAAAAAAAAAAAAAAAAAATTAATTATTAAAAAAAAAATAAAAAATAAAAAATAATAATAATAAATTGAAAGATAAATTTTAAGAGAGGCACACCAATTTATAAGGGAACAATTACCACATATGCATATTATAGTCACAAACGAATAAAAAAGTACAAGTAAATATAAATTGGAAAACAAAATGATGCCTAGATGATATATAAAGAACAATAAAATATATATACAACATATATACGGTATATATACGAAATATAAACGCAATATATACAGAATATATATATATATATATATATGCATAAGGGAAAAAAATTACCAAATTTGTTTTTATAATTATTGTCTGAGAAAACGGTAGGTCGCAAAAGAATAAAGAAATAAAAATAAATATAAATTGAAAAAATTACAAATAATACACGTACACATGTATACCCACATAACCAAATATATATATACATATACACACATATATACAAACACACACACACACACACACACACATATATATATATATATATATACAAGCTTGACCTTCACGAAATGAGAAATCATCCCGCAGAACCTTTGTGAGGTTGTAAGGTAAGGTAAGGTACATACACATATACATATATAATATATATATATATATATATATATATATATATATATATATATATATATATATATTTAACTGCATACATACATACATACATACATACATACACACATACATACATACATATACACACATATACATACAAACACATTTAACTGCAATGACCACACACATACTCACATACACATACATACATACACATACACGCATACAGCAAAAAATTGAAAAATAAAATTGTAAGGGAAACAACAGACAAAAACAAATTTTTTACCAAAGATTTAACAACCTGCCCTTTTTGTTTAAATCCATTCTGAAGGAATTCAGAGCAACGGGATCAAGTTGAAACAGACCTTTACTCATGTTAAGGTTATTTGTAAGTTGAATTATAGCCGACTCAAGAATATTTCTATTAACAATGTTGCTAGAGTGAAACAAAACTGAAACATTATTCCAATCAATACAATGGGATAACTCTGACAAATGGACAAAAAGGGCACTGGACAACTGTCCCGTTCTAACGGAATATTGATGCTGTTTTACACGCGTTTGCAAATCCTTTCCCGTCTGACCTATGTAAAAGGAATCACATTGCTTACACCCAATTTTATAGATAATGCCTAAATTATTGGTAGGGCTATTTTTTACTATGATGTTTTTCACAATATTGTTATATGAAAAAACTACACTGATATCCAAAAGTTTAAGTACATTAGCAATGCCTAAGAAGCCCGGGAAAAATGGAAGTACTAAAATATTCTTTGACAAGGTGCGAGTGTTATTATTCACACGATAGAAGGTTCGTTTAGCCTTATTAAGACAAGATTCCATGAACGCAGATGGGTAACACAACTCACTTCCAATACCGTTGATATTTTCCAATTCGGCATCGATGTATTCCGGACTGGCGATCCTAAGAGCGCGGAGAAACATTGAGGAAAATATGGCCTTTTTAATAGGGGTGTCATGTCCAGAGTAAAAGTGTACGTAGGACAAATTGTTTGTTTTTTTCCGATAGATACTAAACTTAAACCCGGGCTATCCCTATGAACACGCACATCCAAAAACGGGATTGAGTTGTCTTGTTCCACTTCTAAAGTAAATTTAATGGAGGGGACTTGGTCATTTAACTGAAGGAGGAAGTCATCCAGGTCACGATTCATGGGCCAGATACACAAAATATCGTCGACGTACCGCAACCAAGGGATGCCAACCCCCAGGATTCTCGGAATGTAAGTAATTTCAAAAAACTCCATATAAATATTGGAGAGAAGGGGCGACAAAGGGTTGCCCATGGCCATCCCAAAGACTTGTTGATAATGCTCGCCATTGAAAGTGAATTTACAATCCTTGATACAAAGCTTAATAAGCTCCAAAACAGTGTGTGCAGGTAATGGTAATGGTAATGGTAATGGTGTGTGTTTGTATATATGTGTGTATATGTATATATATATTTGGTTATGTGGGTATACATGTGTACGTGTATTATTTGTAATTTTTTCAATTTATATTTATTTTTATTTCTTTATTCTTTTGCGACCTACCGTTTTCTCAGACAATAATTATAAAAACAAATTTGGTAATTTTTTTCCCTTATGCATATATATATATATATATATATATATATTCTGTATATATTGCGTTTATATTTCGTATATATACCGTATATATGTTGTATATATATTTTATTGTTCTTTATATATCATCTAGGCATCATTTTGTTTTCCAATTTATATTTACTTGTACTTTTTTATTCGTTTGTGACTATAATATGCATATGTGGTAATTGTTCCCTTATAAATTGGTGTGCCTCTCTTAAAATTTATCTTTCAATTTATTATTATTATTTTTTATTTTTTATTTTTTTTTTAATAATTAATTACTTACAATATTTATATTTATTTTTATTTCTTTATTCTTTTGTGACCTGTTCCATAAAAAAGCCATTTGAATTTATATTGAAGGTTGGCCAAAGTGCTAAAAGTGTCTTTATATATATATATATATATATATGTATATATATATATATATATATGTATGTATGTATATTTATGGTTTTTTTTTATTTGCCTGTTTATTTCTTTATGATTATTTAGGCTGTGACATATATATCACTAAGGCACTATTTTGTAATTAATTTTTTCTCAATTTATATATATATTTATTTTTATTTCTTTATTCTTCTGTGACCATATAAATGTTGGCTCCTCCCACAATTTTTTTCTATGCTTACTATATATATGTATATATGTATATATAAATATATATATATATGTATATATATGTGAATATGTATGTATGTATGTTTATTTTTGTAACCTATATATTGCCTTGATCTGTCCTTTCACTCCAGTGTTCCTGAGGATGTCATTAGACGAAAGCGCTTGAGCACCCCTTTGTGTTTCTTTTTTCCTTCGTGGTTTTATTCATCATATATATATATATATATATATATATATATAAGGAGAGTGGAAAAGTTAGGAGTCAAAGGGTCATCATTGTATAAATTATAAATTTTTTAACTATAAAATAAATTTTTACTTAAAAATAATGTCGGCCATAGAACAAAAAACTCCATTCTCTCTGGTTTCTTTGACTCCTGACTTTTGCGCCACCCTGTATATATATATATATATATATATATATATATATATATATATATATACACACACACAAAGGTGGGCAGGACCGAGTTCCAAAAGGACCGAATTCCAGGAACTCGGTCCTTTTTAAGGACCGTGAGCGGGAAAGTAGGTCCTTTTCTCAGTGAGGAGCGACGGTCCATTTTTAAGCAATTCCGGACGGTCTTTTTTAGTGATTTTAGTGTGTTTAGTGATTATTTGAAGTTCTAAAGAAGATGGATCGTTTCCTCCAGAAGACTCAGAAAGAGACTGAGACTGAACTGAAACTTGTTTCAACACCTGGAGGAGACGAAGAATCTACTGATGTTGTGCTTCAACTTCAAGTCAAGCAACTGGAGCTCCTAGCGGAAGAACTGAACCCGGCAATCCCTGGCCGTACCTGGACAAATACTTTGAATACCTGGGCCCCAAGGGTGAGCAGAACCTGGAGTACAAGTGCTTGCTGTGCCTGCCGAACAAGAACATCCTCTCGACAAGCAACAAGAGCCAAAACAACCTCAAGCGACATGTCTCCAGGCGCCACCCTCACGTCCAGAACCAGTTCGACCAGTGCTCAAGCCGAAAAGGTCAGGGCTCAGTGACAGCCATTTTGAAATGCTAGTCTTCTTGAAGGGAAACTCAAGCATTTAACTTAATAACTCTTTTTCATCATTTATGTATTGTATTAATTATAATTTACGTTAATAAAATTAAAGATTTCCGGTGTCTTTAATTTCATTTTTCATTTTAAGCAAATTTTTCACTTATATTATATATAAGGACCGAGTCGTTCCTAGGTCCTATCTCCAGAAAGGACCGTGACCGGGACCGTCGGTCCAGTTTGAGGCAAGGACTGGGACTGTCGGTCCTTTTTGAGGCCCGGGTGCCCACCTTTGTATATACATACTAGAATGCCTGCTGCGCAAGGCGCAGCAAAGGGCCCCGACTCAAGCACAACTTAGGAGAGGACTGGGAGGGACAGGTGTATTACTAATACCTTCCTTGGTTCTCTCCTAATGTGTATACTAAATCTGGTGCAGATTATCCTAGCCTTTAGGCATGTATAAACGAATATAGAACGCAGTGGTGTGACTAGGCATACGCATCATACGCACGTGCGTATCGTTTGTTTAAAAAAAATTCACGACCGATTACTGGATAATACCTTTTCATTTATATTATGGTACTGAAAATCTCTGCATCTCGATTCTACCATTTTATACGAATATGCATGCGTGTTTATACGCACAACTTTAATAAGCGAAACATTCTCACACTAACGGATGGTGTGTGCTTTATCCCAAGACAAAGCCCGTGTCACCAGTTGTTATTACAACATTAATATCTATTTATTTTATTATTTATTCATTTGTTTATAAAAAAAATAGTCTTAATACATTTTCTTTTGACGCTTGATTTTTTTTCGATTTTCACAACATCGTGCGTATAGTTTTTTAATGTCTGGCTACACCCATGAAACGGACAGACAGACATTATCCCAAACATGCTGTATATAAACAAGATATACAGGATCGTCCAAAGGTCAGGAACGTCGGGAAATTAATTTATGTGAGGTGACCTGGACGACAGGGTCATGTTGAATGGCTTCATTAGGTCACCGCTCTAACGCCCCTTGATTTCTTTTTCTGGAGTCATTTGAAATCCGTCGTTTACAGTGATCGTCCCAGGTGCTTGAAGGAATTGAAGACTCAGATAACGGCTGAATGCTCCCTGTTATGTTGAAACGTGTGAAGATGTCACTCAGAAGAAGAAATGAGAAGAGTATCGAGGTCAATGAGTCTCAGTTTGAGCATTTATTATGAACAATTATGAAAAAAAAAAAATAATGCGTGAAACAGATTACTTATCTGTCATGACTTTTGGGCCACCCTATATATATATATATATATATATATATATATATATTGTTGACTATAATATATTTTTCTTTTAGGTAGGGGATGGTACGAAATTAACAATAGACGAGAGGGTGAGCTTGGTTTTAGTGTATGGAATAACAGGTACAACAAATCAATGAATCGGTACAGAATGTACCGATTCATCGATTTGTTGTACCTGGTATTCCATACATTAAAACCAAGCTCACCCTCTCGTCTATTATTAATTTCGCACCCATCCCCTACCTAAAAGAAAAAAATAATATATTATAGTAAATATTATAATAATACTCTTATATATGATACAACTCGAATGGTCCCCTGAAATAACTTTTCCGGAATACACAGACCTAATGTGCATGGAACCAGGAACTCTTCTGGGATAATTAAATCCACTATAGTCCGAATAAGTAATGGAGACCTATATGGCAAATACTAAAGTTTTTTCTTTTCATGATGGAAGCACATGGGCAACGGGTCACTAGCAAAGAACCCTACAATATAACTTCCTTCACCAGCTATCTGCTAATCAGATATGACCAGTGGCGGATCTAGGATTTTTGTTTGAGTGGGGTACTGGGCGGTGATGTAGGACTCGAGACCGGTCTCGAGACCTTTTTTTCTGGTCTCGGTCTCGGTCTCGGCCATGGTGGTTTCGACTCTATCACTGTGATGTTCCTCAAATGTAACGAACACTAATTTTGTTTTAAGTAGGCAGTTAACTGCTGAAAAATGTCACAAACTATGAATTTGTGAATAAATTACAAGTAAATTTTGCAATTGTCAAATGATAACCTCTTTAGAATCTTTATTCCTGAATGTGAAATACAAAGCTCAGGAATTATGCTGACATAATTATTTGTCTTTTCAGATCATTTTGTCCCAGGTTATAATCTGAATCATTCGTGGTGAAGGCCGCTATAGGCGCCACACTAAATCAGGAAGGCCGCCCGGTTGCTTTCTTCTCGCGATCGCTTAATCGCGCAGAAAGAAATCACTGCGCCGTTGAAAAGGAGGCCTACGTGATCATGGAATCAATAAGAAAATGGCGCCATTATTTGGTTGGAAAACACTTTACGTTAATAGCCGATCAGAAATCCGTGGTCTTCATGCTTGACACGCAACACAAGAGTAAAATTAAAAATGAGAAAATTTCAAGATGGAAGGTAGAAGTGATGCCGTATTCCTTCGATATCCAACATCGTCCAGGGAAACTTAATGTTGCTACTGATGCTCTTTCGCGCGGGTCTTGTGCTGTAACGAGTCACAGCGATCTCTTCGAGCTACATAAGTCGTTGTGTCATCCGGGCATCACTCGTCTGCTCCATTTTGTTCGTGCGCGAAATCTCCCCTACTCTGCAGAGGATGCGAAGCGTGTCGTGTCAACTTGCCATACTTGCAACAGATTGAAACCGCAATTCCATCGACCAGGGCCAGGGCAACTTACACGAGCCATGAGACCATTCGATCGTCTCAGTATTGATTTTAAAGGCTCCTTTCCCTCTAACATTAACAATCGATTTCTGCTAATCGTGATTGATGAATTTTCACGTTTCCCTTTTGCTTTCCCTTGCAGAGATATGTCGGCCTCCACTGTTATTGCATGTCTCACTACTTTATTCTCCATTTTCGGTTTACCTGGTTACTTGCATTCTGATCGAGGGACATCTTTCATGTCATCGCAGCTGAAATCGTTCTTGCATAACCACGTAGTTCCGACGAGTCGTTCGACTCCTTATCATCCGACTAGGAATGGAGAGTGTGAGCGATTTGTCGGGATTGTATGGAAGACAGTGACATTGGCTCTTCAGTCAAGAAATTTATCTGTTCGTGCATGGGAATCCGTCTTGTCCGACGCACTTCACTCACTTCGCTCGCTTCTATGCACCGCTGCCAATGCGACGCCCCACGAGCGTTTGTTCGCATTTCCTCGCAAGACATCTAGCGGACTCAATGTGCCTACGTGGCTTACAGCACCCGGAACTGTCCTTCTCAGGAGACACGTCAAAAATAAGGATGAGCCCCTGGTGGAAGAAGTCCGCTTATTGGAAGCAAACCCTAAATACGCTCACGTTCGATTTCCCAATGGGCGAGAAGACACAGTATCAATCAAAGATCTCGCTCCAGGGGTTGACCCGCTTCCGGTGGATCCTGAAGTGGGTTTGGAAGCCAGATCCGATTCTTTATTTGAGTCACTTGGGAGCCCTCGGGTTTCAAGCGAGGTTGTTCCTACTGAATGTTCTCCAGTCGGGGGCGATGTTACTCCCACTCCTCCTAGTTCCCCTGTTCTTGCCCCGTCTCCAGTCGCGGTTCCTCATCGTTCGAGCCGCGTAATACGTCCCGTTGATCATCTGAACCTATAGGTTTTTTTTTAAGAGGGGGCGAATGACATAATTCCTTTGTCTTTTCAGGTCATTTTGCCCCATTCGTGGTGGTGTTATTTCATTCATGGTTGTGTTGTGTTATTAAACCTGAAATGAGTCTCTCCTTTTCCGGCATTACATAGGCATTATACGATATTGAATACGTGCAGAAATTGCATATGGTCTCGGTTTCGGTCTCGGGTGCTTAAGTCTCGGTCTCGGCCATGGTGGTCTCGATTACATCACTGGTGCTGGTTGGGTTGGGATGCATTTCTGAACCCAATCTAAAATATATGCAACCCAACCCACAAAAACACTTGGTAATAAGTTTAATGTTCAATGATTACTAATTTATTAGAAGAACAGCTAATCTATAGTTCTTTTAATGTTCAACCGAATCCAAAAAACACGAAACTTACTTGACAATAGAAATAATGAACCGTTAATGTTTACCCTACTGCCCAACCAGACCCAGAAAAAAGAAGACTCTTGTTCGTTAATAAGATAACTAAAATTACATTTACATCTGCCAATCTTTAGCTTATCGCCATTACTGTAGATCTGAGAAACGATGTAAAATTACTGTAAATTATATAATTCTGATGAGTGAATTACAAAAAAATGTGCCAATAGATCGTCCCATCTCATAAGACTGCCAAACAAATTCTCTTCCCCTCAAGAGGATCCGCCGATTTTTTTTTTTTTTTTTTTTTTTTGACAAATATGTCTACAACTTTTTCCGGCATCATCTCCATAACACGAAATGACATCAATAGATTGGATGCGACCACAAAGATTCAAGATGGTCACCATGCATAAGCGGACACACAAATCTCGACAACTTTCAAGTTGATATCTTCGTCAGTTTGTCAAATATAGCCCAGAGCTTCATATCTCGGTATTTCTACTATCACACCGGTCTCTGGTAGAAAGTTTTAAAAGCTGGTTTTCAATGTTTATCAATGTGCTGAATTAAAAAATTATACTTATTTCCGTCGCAAATGATTTTGCGACGGAAAAAAATGGCGCTTCCACTGATTTTAATTTGAATCAGTTAGTGGACATGGCTTTGAATAATATTACGGGTTAGGTTGGGTTAGGTTGTTTTAGGTTAGGTTAGGTTAGGTTTGCTTAGGTTGTTTTAGGTTCGGCCGATTTTGAAAGTGAAATTTGTGTTTTTCCTATGGTGTTTGATGTGTTTTGTATTAATCTGACTTTCAAAATCTTCGGAAACCACTCGTTTTTCTGATTCTCCCCACCCAAAAACTCTCGGTTCCCACTGGGGGTCCCCCAGCTAAAAAAGGGTAAAAAAGGGTAGAAAGTTTTAAAAGCTTTAAGCTTCAATAACTCTTTAACAAATCATTTGCGACGGAAATGAGTATCATTTTTTAATTCAGCACATTGAAAAACATTGAAAACCAGCTTTTAAAACTTTCTTCCGAAGAAAGGTGTAATAGTAAATATTTACCCATATGATCTAGGCTGACCATACGTACCGTTTTGAACGGGACAGTACCGTTTTTTTTATGGGTTCTGTATGGGTTCTGTCACTGAAGAATAATTGTAAGCTCAATATGTTTATGTACTTACTTTTTCATGAATACAGAATATTACATAACCCCCGTCCCTTTTTTGCCATCCAAATGTCCCGTTTTTGTCTCAAGGAAATATGGTCAGCCTACCCATATCTCTTCTCAAACTGTGGCTGGAGGATGCCGAGGAATCACTGCGAGCGCATGAAAACTCATTTCATGCACTGAATGTGGAAAATGACATTCTTAGGCGGCTAGGCCTCGTAAATTGTGTAGCCTACAAACAAAACAGACGAGACAACCCCGAATTTACTCAGTCAAACTTAATTACCAGGACAACGCACGACGGTAAACTCACCTAAAATGGTTATCCGTAAGAAATAAAAAAAATTATGAAACAAGGTCAATCGCGCTAGTTTGTGTGAATGCTAGTCACAGCACAGGCACGATCACTCACGCACCCATAGAAATGTACCCACCCTAAAATGATATGCATTAAACGTCATATGTATCTCTACACACTTGTCTACTCAGGGAATGTGGTTGATTGAGACAGGAAACATCATTGGGAATGCAAAACCTCCCTCTCAATATGGAACTGGAGCGCCCTTAGTCCCCACTTGGATATGACTCATGTTTTGGGACAGGGTCTAGGGTTTAAAGCTAACCTAGACAACTACATTCAGAACCTCAATATATGCAAGAAACTCGTCCCAAAGCTGGGTCCTATCTGCTTAACAGACAGCTGGTGAGGGAAGCTACTTTATATTTTGGGATCTCTTTGCTAGTGACCCGTTGTCCACGTTTGGCTTTCATCATGAAAAAGAAAAATCTTTAGTATTTTCCATTTGCCATTACTTATTCGTAAAAGTTATCTCATGGGACCATTCTGAATTGTATCACATTAAAATGATGTGTTAAGTGCTTTGAAATTGGACGTTCAAAGTTGCCGGTCGAGGTTTATTTTTTGGATTTTAGCTAAAAATATAATAGTTACCTTTTTTATTTGACGTGAATTCAGTCCAACGTAAATACAACGAGTTTCTTAATTGCATATATTGAGGTTCTGAATGAAGTTGTCTAGCTTTCCTGTATACTCTAGATCCTGTCTCAAAGCTGAGTCCTATCTACTTAGCAGATAGCTGGTGAGGAAAGTTATATTTTGGGGCCTCTTTGCAAGTGACCCGTTGCCCACGTTGGTCCTCCACTTGAAAAGAAAAAACTTTAGTATTTACCATTATTTATTCGGACTGTAGTGGATTTAATTATTCCAGAAGAGCTCCTTGTTTCATACACATTATAATAATTATTGGTTTTGTTTAACGGAGGGGACCTACAACTTTTACGTGGGATCCGAACCACGGGTCGCTACATAGTCTGGACGCAGCGGACGGTCTCCCATCCTACTACTACCCAGACCCAATGTCGCTTAACTTCGCTGATCAACGGGAACCGGTGTTACAACATTGGTTACGATGAACAATTCGGGCAGAAGCAAAACCAAAGGTTACCAAAGGTAGCTATATATATATATATATATATATGATACACACAGACCGTGCATGGAACAAGGAACTCTTCTAGGAAAATTAAATCCACTATAGTCCGAATAAGTAATGGTAAATGACAAATACCATAGTTTTTCCTTTTTCATGATGTAAGCCCGACGTGGGCAACGGGTCACTCGCAAAAAGGTCCCAAAAATATAGCTTCCCTTACCAGCTATCTGTAAAGCAGACAGGATCCAGCTTTGGGACAGGATCTAGGGTTTAAAACAGCCTAGCCCAGCTACATTTAGAACCTCAATATAAGCAAAAGACTCGCTGCCTTCACGTCAGATTGAATACATCAAAGAAAAAGGGGGTAACTATTATATTTTTAGCCAAAAACCAAAACTTAAACCTCAACTGGCAGAGTTGAGCGTCCACTTTTCAAGGCACATAACATGTCCGTTTCATGATGAGAATGAACTCAGAATGGTTCCCTAAGGTTTTTTATGATACACATAGACCGTGCATGGAAAAAGGAACTCTTCTGGGAAAATTAAATCCACTATAGTCCGAACCCTAGATCCTGTCATAAAGCTGGATCCTGTCTGTTTTGCAGATAGCTGGTGAGGGAAGCTATATTTTTGGGACCTCTTTGCGAGTGACCACGTCGGGCTAGCATCATGAAAAAGAAAAACTATAGTATTTGTCATTTACCATTACTTATTCGGACTATAGTGGATTTAATTTTCCTAGAAGAGTTCCTTGTTCCATGCACGGTCTGTGTGTATCATAAAAAACCTCAGGGAACCATTCTGAGTTCATTTTCATCATGAAACGGACATGTTATGTGCCTTGAAAAGTGGACGCTCAACTCTGCCAGTTGAGGTTTAAGTTTTGGTTTTTGGCTAAAAATATAATAGTTACCCCCTTTTTCTTTGATGTATTCAATCTGACGTGAAGGCAGCGAGTCTTTTGCTTATATTGAGGTTCTAAATGTAGCTGGGCTAGGCTGTTTTAAACCCTAGATCCTGTCCCAAAGCTGGATCCTGTCTGCTTTACAGATAGCTGGTAAGGGAAGCTATATTTTTGGGACCTTTTTGCGAGTGACCCGTTGCCCACGTCGGGCTTACATCATGAAAAAGAAAAAACTATGGTATTTGTCATTTACCATTACTTATTCGGACTATAGTGGATTTAATTTTCCTAGAAGAGTTCCTTGTTCCATGCACGGTCTGTGTGTATCATAAAAAACCTCAGGGAACCATTCTGAGTTCATTCCCATATATATATATATATATATATATATATATATATATACCATTAAGCTCGAACTTCGGCACTACGGTATTACCAGATTAGGCTTGACTGTGCTTTTAAGTTTACCGGTGAAAAGGCGAACCTTATTACAATGTATTTATTTGGAAAATGTGAAGCCTTGTGCCTGTCGAGGTACTTCAAAACAAACTCACTGTCTGAACAAACAACCCTTTTCTCATAGATCATGTTAGCTTTGGACTGGGAAGAAAGATAAAAAAAGAAAAAGAAAATTGTATCATTTAGAAAATGGTACCAAATTCATATGGAACATGAACATAAAGTCTAGTGTTGAGATTCTCATATCAAGCTTGAAGTTTGGTAGAAATGACATGTTTTGAAAAGAAAAGAGAAGTGAAGTGGCTCCAAAATATTGATGAAATGATTCCAATTTCTAGGTTATAAGTTGAGAAAAATGTGGCACAAATAGGGGGCTTACCCCACGTAATAGTGCTATTACTATTTGCAAAATTTTATTATAAAGTTTAGCTTATGATTTCAACGACCTCGATAGGCCCAAGCGGCTTCATGTTTTCCAAATGAAATGTAATTAGCTAATACAAACTACAGCAACATATATTTATATAAGGATCTTGGGGGTTAATATTCGTTTTAGCACATGACCTGGACTTTGGGATGACAATAGGTTTTTCTTATGTAGAATTTAAATATGACTCTATTTTCTTCTATGGTATTTCTTGTGCAAATTGATATAAACAGATATATAATAAATTTTTGGATAGATTAAAATAGATTGAAATTGTATGGTGGTAATAATTCATTTTACCCTTGCAGGTTGATTTTGATATGAGAATAGGTTTTTCTGGTGTATTTTGGTGCATTTTATTCAAATATGACCTTCATTTCTTGTGCAAATGAATTATTGAATGCCTGGTTAGGTCAACTGTATGCCCTTGATGATTGGTTAGGTTGTTGTGGTATTTTTGTTAGTTTTAATGAAAATATCATGACACTAACCCAACTAATGAAAATATCAATGACCTAACCAATTGTCAAGAGCATACAGTTGACTTAACAGGCATTTAATAATAAGGGGGGAGAAGGGTTATGAAACAAGAGTAATTATTGAATGTTTCATCAACACTGAAATTAATATCCAAAATACATTTTTCTAATGTATTTTGGTGTGTGCTGTTCAAATATGACCTTCATATCTTGCGCAAATGAACCAAATGTTTTCCTATGTTTTGGTTCATTTTTGCTAGAAATGAAGGTCATATATGAACCAAACATGCTAAATATATATAACCTAACCTTAACCCGTGTGTTCTCCGATTGCGTGTGCTAACTGGGGGTGGGGTGGGGTAATTATTGAATGTTTCACCAACACTGAAATTAATATCAAAAATATATTTTTCTAATGTATTTTGGTGTGTTCTGTTCAAATATGACCTTCATATCTTGCATTGGTGAAACATTCAATAATAACCGAAGCAAGGTGGTAATTGAGAGAGGGGGGTAGCCCCCTGTTGCATAAAGGGGGATGAGTAGGTTTTGGGGAGAGGGAGAATGACCTCCCCCCAAAGGGGTACCCCTAACCTTTTGAGCTTCATATTCTGAGCCCAGTGGGTTAAAAATTTGTGAAGCTATATTTAAACTATAAGATAATATTTTTGTTTTCATCTCGGTACTCCGCGAAGGTGCCCTCGCCAAAGGCGAGTTTGTGAAGCACAAGCCCAACCCATAGGGCAGGGAGCTGAAGGCTCTGCTTGTATATATATAAAAAATTTGGTTCTACATAATTTAGGACCATCACATTATTAGTTAGAATTTAGGACCGTAAAAGCGAGGATGTCTGATTTAAGTTGAATAGGAATTCAGAAGTAGTTAAACATAGGTACAGAGAATTGATAGAAACTTTAAAAAATAGGCAGAGGAAGTGTTATGTTATTGGGCATTTTACCAAGGGTTGGGGTAAGCATGGAGTTTACAAGTAGAATTTTAGCTTGGGATGTACTGATATATCGTTATCAGTATCGGTGATATCAGTAGATTTTTAACGGTATTGGCCAATATTTCAAAAGTATGATTTTTCCAAAATTATGAATAAAAGACTATTTAGAAAATGAAATTTCCAATTTATTGTTTTATCACTTCACATAACTCGTTATTTTTTCATCGTAGCCTTTTATTTTATTTTAATCATACCCTAGGTCCTAAGAAATGTAGCATGCAAGTTTTACCCAATTTTCTTTTCAAACAGCCAATCAAACGAGTGTAAGTCCTTTGAGAAATAGATATAAAGCCTAGAAAACCAAAAAACTATCTTGTAGTCATAGCTCACAATATTAACCCAGCTAGCTGGTTAAAAACACATTTACTAAGCCCAACATAGGCCTGTAGTCCAATTGTATAGCAAACAAAACTATGACATCTAATGCAGTGTTTCCATCTTTAATGAAAAGGATTATTGCTTTGTTGCCATATTTTCAACACAGAAAATAAATTATAGATATGTTACAAAAATATGATAAACTAATAAATCCTAGCTGGATATCAGTATCAGTTATTGGCTGATACTATTTTTAATTATTGGTATCGGTTGTCAGCTAAAAGCTATATTGGTACATCCCTAATTTTAGCCTTAAATGATAGTTAGGATGCTTTGTAATGAAGGGGTAATCTTGGTAAATGTTAAGTTTAGAGGCATAAATTAAATTTAGGAGAAGTTTAGGGGCATAAATTATTGTTATCTATAATAGCTGTCTAATTGTTTTAAAACATTACTTTTTGTTTAGAACATACAAAATGGTTAGTATTTGCTTTACAGCATAAAAGTTTCTTAGTCATATTGCTTACAGGTAGTAATTTTGATAAATGTCCTGCTTTATCATGATTACAGGGCAATCTTTCATTTTAGGTATGTAAAATTGAGGCTACAAATAAGGTAAATAAAATATAGGGATGATCAGTAGTTTTGGATCTTTTCTTTTATAGCACTACAATTTCTTTTTTTCAGTTAGTACGGTAACAATTTTGACAGAATATTTTCATTAAAACTAATGAAAATATCATGACTTTAACCTAACCACTCATCAAGGGTATACAGTTGACCTAACTGGGCATTCAATCAGGGTTGGCAAAAACTCAGCAAAAACCCAACTGGTTTTTATTGGGTTTTGGGGTTTTTGCTGGGGTTTTGCCAACCCTGCATTCAATTAACCTAACTAGTTGGTAAGGTTAAGTTGTGATATTTTCATTAAACCTATGGGAAAAAATTATTGAATGCCTGGTTAGGTAAACTTACCCTATTTTCATCAATATCATAATTTATGACCCTAAACTTTTTTGAGTTTAATTTATGCCTCTAAACTAAAATATCATGACAACCAAACCACTCATCAAGGGCGTACAATTGACCTAACTGGGTATTCAATAATTTTCCCGTAGGTTTTGATTAATAAAATTAATCTAAACCTACAGGAAACTTATTGAATGCCCAGTTAGGTCAGCTGTACTCCCTTAACAAATGGTTAGGTTGTCGTGATATTTTCATTAAAACTAACAAAAATATCACAAATAATTGCCTTGCAGCCACAGTGGAAATATGTTACATGATTGGTTGAGCATGTGAATGAATAGCAATATTATATAAAAGTTATGTAGGCTACTTAGGTAATAATAAATAGTTGTATGCTAATTAGCTGACTTGAGATTGACATTTTGCAAGATTTTAAATGGTAAATCTAGATTGTAAATAGTGTATATTCTTAGCTTAAGTTATGTAGGCACTTTGGTAGTACTTAGTAAATAATTGTATGTTAATTAGCTGACTTGAGATTGATGTTTTGCAAGATTTTTTTATTATAAAATATAGCTCATGTCTTGGATAACTTCGATAGGTTCCAGTGGCTTCATGTTTTCCAAATGTAATGTAATATAACTTTCAGCCACCTCTCATGCATCACTCGGATCAAGTCCATGTTTACCCATGAATGCAATCATTCACTCTGTTCATCCTTCTTCTTGTTGGCCTTAAAATGAGTGAAAATGAATGAATGAATATATTTCTGAATTAGCGTAGTCTCAATGCCAACAACCAACTGACAAAACAAATGCACAAGTGTACAAACCAAGTTGACAGCAAGAGATGATGATTGTGTTGCTCCAGACTTGATTCAGCTTTTGATTCTATGCTCAATCCTACTCTTGATTCCATTTTGGATTTGTCACTTGATTATGGATTTGAGAGTTCTTTGGCCAAGGTTAAGAATAGTGGACAATTTTATTGTTTTATTTAAAAAAATAAATTGTGTATTAGACTTTTAATACAGCATACAATCACATGTAAGTGGTTTTTGTAGGTTAGGTTAGAGTAATTACCTTAGAAATTTTGCTTTCCTTTGCTAAACATTGGAATAGTTCATGTAGCATATATTAGATATTTAGGTGATTAATTATAGTAACCAAAATCCATATTGGATTCCAAATAAATCACCCAACTGAGCATACAACCACATATAAGTTTTTGTTTGTAAGTTAGGTTAGATTTGAATTATTTGGAGCCCAATATAGATTTTGGCTAATATAATTAATCACCCAAATATCTAAGTAGGCCTTGCCAAGTTGTGACTTGGAATGTATATATAGTAGACCCTTCACATTCATGGGGTTTATGTTCCTGGAAAATGCCACAAATGCGAAAACTGCAAATGTGAAAACCTTAAACCTATGCGAGAAAGGGGGTTAGTTGCACCATGTCATGGAAGGGAAGGTGTGTGGCAGCCACAAATAAACATACTGTACTATATAGTAATGTTCATTTTATGAAAAATATATTTAAAATAAATTAAATATAAGAACACAAGACTTTCCCCATAAAATAAATAACTTTGTCATACTCATTGATGATGATGATATGATTAATTTATTAATTTATGCCCCACAAATGCAGCACTTTTGACATGTGCAAAGTGATCTAATAACTCTACTTTTTGGCTCAAAAGCATCACACTTTTTTTGCCTCTTTACACAAAGCAGAATGCACTGGAGCTGGTAAAGAAAATGCAAGAGGCACCCCCACCATCACCCGCAAATATGCAAGAATTTATGTTGCAAATGTGAAAAAGGTACACAGGGTAGGCACCTGCGAATGTGGAAGGTCTATTATATACATATACCATGTTTAAATCTGTTTACAGTAAGGTTCATTTTTCAGTTAATTTCAATGGCAAAATAGCCTGTTCTTACAACTGGTGTTCTATATACTACACCAACTAGTCTCTTTAACTATTATTCATAAATTTATAGTTTCTATTTAATAAAACCATATATTCATGGCATAAAAGGCTATTTGGAATTTATTGATCAGTTTATTTTTCTAAAAAAAATTGTTCTCTTATTAACTTTTACCAGTTCTTTTATATTGTATTTGGGTTGGATAGTTTCGATTGTATTCTCAATTATTTATAATTATCTTAATATCAACCTTCATTTTTCATCGGTGCAGATGCTCCCCAGGTTACATAATCCTTGACTTACACAAATTCGACTTTACATAAATGCTCCCATAAATCCCCTCTGCATCATCTCCAAACTTTTTTCATAAAATCAACGTTAATTGTGTTGCAATAATGACTGGAAAGCACCTAAGTGATCGTAAGAGTGCAGGACAGTAAAGTACTTTGAACTACTTAATTATCTTTCTTTCGTATGGTTTTATTGCTACTATACTGTATTTAGTTTTTTAATTTATAAAAAAAGTGTTGTATCTTGTGTTCAATGATTACCTATGGAAGGGTCAATTCCGACTTGCGAAAAAATTGACTTGCATAAAGCCTTCCAGAACAGAACCCTTACGTAAGTCAGGGACTGTCTGTATTTCAATTTTAATAAATATCTTTTTATAGTTCGAGTTTTTTTTGCATTCTTTTATGATTCTAAACTTTACATGACATTTATTTGGAATTTTTTCATATTGCATTCTTTGGAGATTGGTAATTTAAACATAAGCCCAATTTAGTCTAAGAGTTGAACATCATTGGGGCTTGATAAAAAATTTTCGAAAGCAATTTAATGAAAGAATTGAGATTATGGCAGCCTGTTTTCCAGAATGAAAAGGAGACTTTTAAATTAAATTTATAGAAGTTTACAATAAGATTTATAAGAAAATTCATAGAAGAAAAATAGGTTAAATTCCATCCTAAATGAACCTTTGTTCTGACTGAATATAAATTAAAGGAAGACCATTTTAATAGTCCATATACTAGCCTGTTTCCTGCTGCAGTGGAGACTTTCTCCTATTTAATGAAGCATGTGTTGATTAATAACTACACTGCATACACACATTAAAACAAAGTATTTTCTGTATTAAACTTTAATTTGAAATATGTAAATTACTAAAATAATATAATACAGAGCAGTAGTACGAAATGTTAAAAATATAATATTAATGCGAAATAATATACTGCACTTTTTCCTCCAAAGCATTTGCAGCATAATTTAGTGTAAACTTGAATTTGCTGAATATAGATGCAGTTTGGAGAAAATCCATGAAAGATTAGTAATACTATATAATATGCCAAGGCCAGGATCCAGACTAATCCATCGGATGAGTAGCCCCAAGTTAAGCTATCCAGTGACTTGTACCTAAAACCTTTAGAAGTTAAAATTTGTTAACTTTTAGCTACCCAGTGGATAGGTCAGTTTAAAACACTTTATAGTCTTTTGGCATAATAACTGAAGTATAATGACAGCAACTACTGTCAGTACCCTACTATAGTGCCCAATTTTTCTGAAGAATAAGCAAATTGAACTTAAACATATATTGGTGGTGGAATAGCTACAGTAGCTATGGATTGAAGTGGTTACCACAGACTGAATAGTAGTAGTTTAGTGTTAGGTACAGCGTTAGATTATTTTGTTTTTTATTGCATATGGGAAGTTAAAACTCCTAAAGTCCTAAGGCTTGCAGAGAGGTCATTCAGGAATAAAATTAATAGGTAAGGTGCTCAAACCTAATAATTAAGATGAAGCGTATATTTATTTGATCATTACCAAAAGCACTTTCAGTATGACTAATAGAATTTATATTTGCCGCAGCTTTAAGTGAAAGTTTAAACTTTCGTTAGAATTAAATTTAAAAAAGAAATTTTAGCACATAGGCAAGTACAGAAATTAAATTGTGGTATAATTTTATTTAGATTTAAGCCTCAGATTTTAGCTAATGATTTACTGTCTGCATTGTAACTTTTAAAGCGGAGTAAATTTTAATAATTTATATTGTAAAATTTGTAGTCTTGTGCTTAGCAAGCCTTATAATTAGACTATATTTAAAGTTCTAGTAAATGAAATGAATATTTTCTGAATGCATTTCACGTATATATATATACACAGTGTGTATATATATAATATATATAAAAGGAATTTATATTTTTCAGTTTGATTCAGTAACTTGAACATTTATATAAATAAAAAAAATTAGGAAATGGAAGATGTTCCATTTAAAACTAGAGCCCAAGGAGCTGTTGACAGTGAACGTATGCAACTGCTCAGTATTATAGCTTATCACTGGGATGAACTAGAGAGTTATGAATATGGAGGTGGAACACAGAAGCAAAAGTGGGATTTATGGGAAGCAATTGGAAATGAGTTCAATTCACATCCCAGTGTAACTGTGACTCGTACTCCTCTTCAAGTAAAAACACTATTTAAAAATATGAAGACAAAAGCTAGGAAATATAAAACTAAACTAGAATCATCAAAGGCATGTGGTGTAATTGTTGAATCAGATCCTGTATCAGAAACTGTATTACAGCTTACAAAAGTTCAAAGTAAAGCTTCTCTAAAATCATTATTGGATTCTTTAAAGCATCTTTCTTATTTTGACCTAAAAACCAATATGCCAATAACACCCAGTGAAAGAAGAGTGATCAATTCACATGAATCTTCAGACTCATCAGATTGGAGAATGGTAAGACTCATAATTTGTAAATGTAGTTTTAACTTCTTTGATCACTCAAGTAGTAGATACAATTAAACATATTTTAGGGCCTAGCTACCCATGTCTTCTTCCCCCCCCACCCTCACACTAAATAAGCTACCCTGAATCTTTTTTTTTTAATAGTTGTAAATAAGATTATATTAATATATATATATATATATATATATATATATATATATATATATATATATATATATATATACACCATTGGTGGCTCGTGGTGAGGGAGAGTAGGAAGACACAAAGGGAGGCCCAAAATTGTCTATAATATATGCTATATAAATAAAATAGATTACAAAGTGTTAGATGCACTACTTTCTGCATGTTACGATCGTATAGAATTAATACTATGAAATAAAATCCTCTTTCATAGTTTTTAGTGGTAAAAACAGAGGAGGCCTGGTCTCCCATGCCTCCTCTGAAAAGCCGCGACACACACACACTCTCTCTCTCTCTCTCTCAACGCAGCCTAAGTGGTTCAATCGTGACATCGCTTCGGCTATCCGAAATAGGAAAGTAGCGTATAGGAGGGTGAAGGTCAATCGTTCCCATGAGAACACTGAAGCATATGTCCGCCTGTGTAGGGAAGTGAAGGCGAAGGTTAGGCTAGCGAAACGTAACGAAGAACTATGGGTGGCAAGCCTCTGCAAGAGGAACCCTAAGGAATTCTTCAGTTATGTTAATAGTAGAAAGCCCATTAGAAGCATGATAGGTCCGTTAAAGGATGGAAGCGGCGTTCTGCAGACCTCCGACGCGGACATCGCTAATGTGCTTAATGAGTACTTTGCGGGAGTGTTCACCAGGGAGGATACCCGCGTCATCCCCGAGCCAGGCGTGAGGCACGAAGGTGCTGGCCTGGATAGTGTTAGATGTACCACGACAGTCGTTGCCGATAGAATAGACAAACTGAGCGCGTTTAAGGCTCCTGGGCCAGACCAGTTTCTCCCCAGAGTGTTGCGAGAAGTGCGCGACCAGGTGGCTCCCCACCTGGCTACAGTCTTCAACAAATCGTTGGAGATGGGCCAGGTGCCTGGTGACTGGAGGGAAGCCAACGTGACCCCTATCTTTAAGAAAGGGGATCACGAAAGTCCAGGGAACTATCGTCCCATTAGTCTCACTTCAGTTGTAGGTAAATTATTAGAAGGGATAATAGCTGATAGGATCGTTGACCATTTGGATTCCTACAAGCTGCTTGGGGACTCCCAACATGGGTTTAGATGGCATAGGTCGTGTCTCACCAACTTGCTCGAGTTTTTCCACGTCATGTTGAGTGAGTACGATAAGAGTAGGGCGATTGATATACTTTATCTCGACTTTCAGAAAGCCTTTGATAAGGTACCTCACCGCCGGCTAATGGCGAAAGTGCGCGCGCTGGGTATCGGTGGGGAAATAGGTAGGTGGATTGAAAACTGGCTGAGGAATAGGCAGCAGAGGGTGGTAATTAAAGGGGCTAGTTCGGGTTGGGCCTCGGTCACTAGTGGGGTTCCTCAGGGTTCCGTTTTGGGGCTGCTGTTGTTTATCATTTACATAAATGATATCGACGGTGGCATCGTCAGTCGGATCGCCAAATTCGCTGATGACACCAAGCTTGGGGCCAATGTTGGGACGCCCGAAGCGATCGAGGAACTGCGTGCGGACCTAGGTAGGATAGGAGAGTGGTCCAAAAAATGGCAAATGCTGTTTAACTTGGGTAAATGCAAAGTGATGCACATTGGCTACGCCAATCCCAAGTTGGACTACTCGATGTTGGGTAGTAATATCGAGGTGACTGATTTAGAAAAGGACTTGGGTGTGCTAATTAGCAGCGATCTTAAGTTTATGAAACAGTGTGTAGAGGTGGAAAAGAAAGCCCAGAAACTATTGGGTTATATCAGGAGGCAATTTCAGTTTCGGAACAAGGAGATTGTGCTCTCACTGTACAATTCCCTTGTTCGGCTGCACCTGGAGTATGCTGTGCAGTTCTGGTCGCCCACCCTCAGGAAAGATATTGAGAGGCTGGAGCGAGTGCAGGCGAGGGCCACAAAGTTAATCCCTTCCGTTAGGCATATGGGCTACAATCGACGGTTACGCGCCCTGAACTTGTTTTCGCTTGAAACTCGGAGGCTGCACGGTCAACTGATCGAGGTTTTCAAGCTCTTACGTGGGTTCAACGATGTCGATTTTAGAAGTATGTTTAGTTTAAATGATAACCCAACTCGCAACAATGGTTGGAAGTTGGATTTGAAATGGTTTAGGACTAGTGTGTGTGGGAATTACTTTACGTATAAGATCTGTGACACATGGAACAGGTTACCTTCGGAAGTTGTGAACAGTTCCTCTGTGGATCAGTTCAAGAAAAGGGTAGACGAAATCTTGCACACTATTTGAGTGTGTAAAGACATTTAGGACCTCAGTCTGCGGAAATTTCTTTTCCTATAAAATAGTTAATATCTGGAACCAACTTCCCTCAGAGGTTGTTTCCAGTCAAAGTGTAAATGTGTTTAAAAATAGGCTAGACAAAGTACTGAATACTCTCATAGTTTAAGACTAAAACATATGAAAACTCTGCAGGAGATCGCTTGCACGGTGTCTCTGTGAGCAAGCTAAATATAGAGCTATTTATATATTCTCCACTTTCCTGTAAAATTTCCTTGGCTACTTTTCCAGGGTCAAAGTATTTTCTTCAACCTTTTTCCGTACCTGCCTCTGGCAGGGAGGGAGCAGAGGGTGGGGAGAGAGCCTTCTACTTTTCTATCCAGTTTTCTACTACTGCTAGGATAGTTGAAAGAAAAAGAAACTTTTACAAAATTTTCCCTGGCACCCGTTGCCATTGGTACCTCCTCGGTATGGGCCGCAAGGCCTTTTGAGGTACTTCTTTTCCTTGTAACTCCTTGTAACTCTCTCTCTCTCTCTCTTTGTGAGTGACTGTTGTCCATGTTGGGCTAACACCATGAAAAAGAAAAAACTATAGTGTTTGTCATTTACCATTACGGTACTTATTCTGACTATAGTGGTTAATTTTCCCAGAAGAGTTCCTTGTTCCAGGCATGGTCTGTGTGCATCATGAAAAAACCTCAGGAGACCATTCTGAGTTCAATCCCATATATATTAGGGTGATGCAAAAAAAATTTTTTTCAAATACCAGTGGGCTCAGCCTTTATTTCGTGCCTTTTGCTGAAAGATTAAGCCATGCAAAATTATAGACCTTAAAAATATTTAGAGGTTGCTCGATGACTAAAATTTACCCTCTTTAGTATAAATTTTGTCATTTGCAAAAGTTGCAAAAAAATTTAGTGTTTGTATATGTACTGTACCACTATCCTGGAAACCATGCAAGATCTGGGTAACTGAGGATATCTGGAGATTCTCCTGATATTGCCATAATGAAACTGTTTTTAAGCGAATCATGGCTTCAAGATCTCTATGATCAGTAAAGGCAACATGATGCCTCAGCCAATTACAGGGGGTTAAACTCGTGATGTCATCAATAAAACACTACATCAGCAGAAAACAGTGGGCTGATCGTAGTCTCACTTGACAGACTTTAGAGTCATTGAGGAACCTCTAAATATTATTTTTAAGACCTATAATTTTGCATGGCTTAATTTTTCAGCAGAATGCACCAAATAAAGGCTTGAGCCCCCTGGCATTTAAAAAAAAAAATTTGTATCACCCAAGTATATATACCATACCATATATATATATTTTATGTACAAAGGAGCCACAAGGGCCAAGAGCCAAGTGATTTTTGAGGTGGAAACTTTAGTTGAATAAGGAACAAGAAGACTAGTCCATATACAAACATTTAATTTATTTTCACTGATATTTGTCAACCTTTAAATTGTTTTTAATTGTGTGTATATATATATATATATATCCCAAGGATGATGGGGCTCGACCGTGCAGTCCTTGTCATCCTTGGTCTTTTTCCATTTCGACTGTCCCCTCTACCCTTTCTTTTTCCTCTGTCTTTCCTCTCACTTTTTCTTTGTTTTTCTGGCTGAGCTATGCCCTTTTAAATAGAGGCGAATCGGTTCTTCCCGAACTTTAAAAAAAAAAAAAAATATATATATATATATATAGTATATATCATTTTAGCACTGAAGATGACATTAGAAATGTCAAAAGCTCTGCATATTAAATGTTTGTATATGGACTAGTCTTCTTGTTCCTTATATATATATTTTATATTTTAGGCTCTGGATTCTGAAGATGTTCCTGACATTAAAGAAGAAGTAATCGAAGCCTTCGACAGCCCTTGTATTATTAGGGAAGATGATTCACCTATTTCATTTCCTTTAAATGAAGACAGAACTGAACAGTCATCAGATGGTCAGCTTTCTGGGTCAGATAACCCTGTACAGTTTCCTCACAGCACATTAGATTCATCAGAAGTTCACACATTTGGGGATATTAGTGTCACTCCTATTTCATGTGAGAAAAAGACTCTTCAGAATGGGCTAAAGATTGTATCCCCAGTGAGTTTAGGCCTAAGTATTAAACATCACAGTAGCTTAGTCTCTGATGCCTTAAACAGTGAGCCTAATTCAGTTTGTGAAAGACCTAGATTGCAACCTAAAACAATATTGAATGCTCCAATGGCGGTGGGCCTTCTGAATTTGTCAAATTTGATTGAAAGGGACTCATTAGATAGGGCCAAGTCAAACACTGACACTTCAAATCTCCAGTGTAAGTCAAAACCAAATCCTCCCTTAAGTACTCCTTTGGATAAGCTTGACAGTGGAAGGTCTTGCTGTTGTCCTGAATATCACAAACAGATGGTAAATTTAGCATATAAAGAGCATGAAATGAATCTCTCTCTCCTTAATGAAAGAATATTAGCAAAAAGGGAAGAACGCAGATTACATGAAGAGGAGAGGAGGTTTCGAGAACAGAATTTCCTTTTGAAACAAGAAGAAAGGCGAGCTTCCATAGCAGAACATCAAGCCAGAATGAAATTGATTGAATTAGAGTGTGAGGCAACTCAGAAACGAATCAAGAGCAGTGAAAGGACCAATAAGTTGCTCTTAAGGAGTGGTTCTAAAGAAATTTAAGGATGGTATTTCTCTCTCGTAGTTTTTAAGATTATTTTTATATTTTTATATGTTTTAATTTATGTATATATATACACGTTTAATTTATTAAATTATTTTAAATTATTTTTTAAACAGGCCAGTCTTGATAAATTAGCTTGTCTGTTTAACATAATGTATTTAATATTATTGATAAAACCAATTTTTTGTATTTTTATGAGACTGTCATTCATAGCCTGTTGTAAGTATTGAAACTTTATTTAAAATATTTTTGTATAGGAATCTTAACATGGGTTCAGTGCTTCATTATCTGTAGGCTGTAATATACCATACCAAATAATGTGCATTTGTATAATATTCTATTAGATTTTATAGAACTAGTGTAAGAAACCTCCTTAATTTTATTTGTTTTAAGGACCTGGACAAGAGAGTACTTTACCTAACATTTTATTACTCAAGGTTCGGTATGATCTGCACTCATTCTAAAACTAAGCCATTATGTGACTTCTAGCTTTCTACATTCCCGCAAATGAGGACCTACAGTTCAGCATGGAATCCGAACTTCATTCATTGAAGGATACTTGAAAAATACACTTAGATTTTAGATCTGATATTTTACAGAGTCATTATACACACCGAATGAGAAATCTTTGGATTTTAAAAGTAGCATGTTACCACTCATCCTGTACTGAGAATCTCGTACTGTAGTCTGATAAGAATTTGTATTTTTAGATTATTGCATAGGATAAACAGGATCATTCTCATTTGGTAGCTTCATCTTTTATTTTTGTTATAAATCTCTTGCATTTTCATATTTTTTCACCATCCACTTTTTTCATTTTTTTTCTGGAATCTTGTACAAATGGCATTTGATGAAATGATGCATCATTAGTATCCAGTTTTGGTATAATTCTCTAGCACCCTCTCTTAATGAAATTTAAATACTATTTTTATTTTTTAACTTAATTCACAGAAAATATGAGGCATTCAGGCTAATAGCGGCAAATCAACCAAAATCCTGAAGTGGTTAATTCTCCTCTATTTGCCTGAGTGCCTTATATGTATGATATGAAATTAAGAATGTATTTTTAAATGCAGTGAGGCTTCTGCAATGTTTTGCATGTCATGAAGTCAGATAAAAATTAATTTATAGTAAATCAGATTTTAGATAAACATGATTTGTTTATAGTGCAGCTATAGGTTAATAATATTTTCAGCCATGGAGCTTACTAGTCCATGGACATTTTATTTATTTATTTATTTTTTTGTTTTGTTTTTTAACTCAAATTTAAATGTCCCTTTTTTATTTTTTAAGTACTGTTTTGTGGTAATTTCCGTTTGAAGTTTTAAATGTTTTTAAAAAATCTGATAATTTAAATTTTGATAGTTGTGACATGGATTGAATCTGAATTAATTAGATAGTTTTAAGAATTAGCAGGCCTATCTCAAACACTGTCTGTTAATTAGCAAACGGGTCACTCTGTTTTGTTTTTCGACAGATGCTACATTCTCAACAATTATAATCGTAAGTATTATTTGGAAGGGAACTACTGTCCTCCTTTTCATTGATTTTATGTTGTTCCATTTGCAGCTTGGACCATCACCAGACATTTTGGGTGTGTTGGGTATTTCAAGGACATTCTTATTTTCAGGGTATCACACTGCCAGTTAAGGAAGGCTTTTGGTTGTAACTTAGTACTGTAGATATTGGTACTGTTGATTCATAAGCAGTACCGTATTGGTAAGTTTTGAAAACTCGGGGACTGGTCATTTTCTGAAGCAACCAATAAAAATTGATTAATTTAGAATTACCAATCGTGCAAGTTTTAAAAATTAGCCCTTAGGATCACGAACGTTTGGTCCCCCTAACTGCTTATTAATGCCCAGTGGTGTAGACACGTTTGTACGCGCTTTCTTTTTCTTTTCTGGGTTAGGTTGTGGCCACGTCCCAACGCCGCTTCCCATTAGATCAGCGAGGTTAAGCGACGTTGGGTTTGGTCAGTAGTTGGATGGGAGACCGCCCTCCGCGCGCGGATCATGTAGCGGCCTGTGGTTTGGATTCCGCATAAAGCCGTGGATCCTCCTCGTCAAATGATTTGTCATTACAAAAGAATTTAAACAACCCTTTCTTTAAACTTTTCGGCCCTTCTTTTCCTTCTGTTTCTTAGTTCATTTCTTTCCTTGGCTTTTATATTTCGAATTGTATTTTGTATACCCCCCCGCTTGTATAAAATGGAAATTGGTTGAAGGAAGTCACGTTCACCGAGTTTATTGTATTTTAATTCACATTATTTTAAATACATTTTAAAAGAAGCAAATTTGCATAAATTTAGGTGTTTGTGTAGAAAGCTTTTTCAATGTTTAAATGAAAGAAGCACAAGTATTTAAAATATGTAGTTTAATCTATGAGTCATTTTATATTGTTATTGAAATAATGGAAAAACCTTTTCAATCTAGTGTAATTACAAGCTATTTAAAATTGTATGTAACGTAAATTTACTTAATATTTTTAAGCTAGTGTAATATATATATATATATATATATATATATATATATATATATATATATATATATATATATATAAAATTATTTATTACTGAATAGAAATAGGTTGTAAATTAAGTTATTATAGTTTCATGTTAAAAGTGAATATTATCTTAGCAGTCTACTTTTCGTAGGTATTAAAAACCGAACCTTAAGTACAAATTTATCTCGATTTCCATGTCAGTTTGATACCAAAAACATAAAATAAATTATTAGTTGAATTTCGCACCTGAACCAATTATTTTTACTCCACTGTTAATGTCTTCCATTGCCATGATTTCTGTTTTGGGGATTAGATTTAACTCGGGTGATGTAAAATATTTTACTTTTTAATGCGCATATACGCGCGATTATTAGGCCTTTTTGTGTGTATCACGCCATACGCTGCAAAAGAAAAAAAAGGAAGTTAATATTGTTCTTTATTCTTTCATTGCCCAGAGTGGATCGTCCTTAGTTAACCTTGAATGGAATTTAGGGCCTTTGTTGGCCTGTAAATTCTGTGAAAAAAAAATTATATAATCTTGGGCAGATAATGACACCCTTTCTGTTATGAACAAACCAACCAGACAGTTTTTGCGTGCATGGGAGTGGAAATTGGAGACAATTGAGAAAGGATGTAGTAGTATGCCTCCCGCCAACCCCCACCACTTTCCTTATCTCCTTTCCCCACGCTTAACACACTCCTTTTCAGTTTTTCTCCATCAATGCGGTGAGCATGTGATTCAGTTTCGTAACTTTAGTCTACAACGCGTATTCTCGCGTGCTAAAATAAGGTTGAAAACAATATTGTCCGGTTGTGGAAGGAAATTCGCCGAAAAAGTGTTTGAAATTACTTTTGAAATTGTACATTGTTTTCAGCGAGATATTAACAACTTGCCAATTGATGGTTAACCGCCCACTCGCACCTAGAGTGGTACATATCTCGGCGAGACAGGGTGGGTAGTGTTGCTGAGATGGGAGTATTGATCTGAGGGAATGAAAAGGTTCAGTTGTTGGATATATGGGAGGTAGGGTATGAATTTAGATGCGGTGAAGTAGTTGAGAGGGTGAGGTACGAGAAAACTGCTTCCGCTGAGAAGTGGACGCCTCCGGCGAGTATGGACTCGGGGCATTCGGACGTGGGGATACGAGACAGGTAGGGGAAAAGACAATTGTGGCGGAGGTCAGACAGATTCGGGCATTCGACCAGGTGGTGGACGACGGTGAGGGGGGGTAGGGAAGAGCGGGGCCGGCAATTTAGCCATGAGGTGACTGTGCGCGCTACGTGTGTGCCTGAGGCGGAGACGGGCTAGAATCACTTCCTTATGACGGGACCTATGGAACGAGGAAGCCCAATATCCAAGCTGAGGTTTTATCCACTGGAGTTTGTTGTTTAGAGACTGGTCCCATTCCCGTTGCCAGATGGAACGGAAGTGGGAGCGGAGAGTCGGGGAAAAAATCCGTGAAAGGGAGGAGCTGGATGGAAACTCGCAACGAGCAAGCGGACTTCGCCTTACGGTCTGCCTCCTCATTACCCCGGATACCAATATGTGCCTGGACCCAGCAGAAGGTGACTGTCTTGTGTTGGGATGCCGTTAAGGAGTGGAAGGTTTGTTGGATGGTGCAGACAAGTGGATGAGGGGGGGGGGGAAATTTTTCAAGGGCGAGCAGTGCGTTTTGGGAATCCGAATAGATGACATAGGAGTTGACGGAGTGGGTACTTATAATGTCGAGGGCTTCCAGAATAGCTGAAAAGACAAAGGCCTCACGGGGAAGGGGAACGGCTCTAAAGAGCGGTTGGGTCACCATCACCGCTGAGGCAGTCGCACCAACCTCTGATCGGGAACCATCCGTATAGATGGGGACAGCGTTCAGGTGTCGGGTTACGTGTTCCTGGAAGAGCGACTTGTATACTGTAGCGGTCGTGGCAACTTTCGGCAGGGTACATAAGTCCCTGCAGAACCTGATAGGGGTGAGGAGCTAGGGAGGATGGGTATGATACGAGAGGGGGCATGTTGGAAAGATCCAGGAAAGAGCGGACCACTTCCATGAAGTACCAGCCCTGCCCCTCAGGTGGAGGTTCTAAAATTGCCGCGCACAGAAGTGACTAGGGCAGCCTCTGCGCACGAAGGTAGAGCCTCATGAGGAGCAGACCCCGTCGGTGGGTGAGAGGGAGGTAGTTACATTCTGCTTAGAGGCTGGAAGCTGGGGAGGATCGGAAGGAGGCACCAGTGGAGAGGCGGATGCCCCTGTTAAGTACCGGGTCCAAGATTTGGAGGCAGATCCGTATACAACACTCCCATAGTCCAGCTTTGACTGGACCACGGAAATGTAAAGACGGAGGAGCGAGCGTCGGTCAGCGCCCGACGTGGTGTGGGAAAGGTGGTCTAGGAGAGCGAGTGGACGCTGGAGAGTGTGCCTCAGGTGCCTGAGTGGGGAACCCAGTTGAGCCGTCGGTCGAAGGTCATGCCCAGAAACCGCGCAGTGGGCACCACCTTGAGGAGCTCGCCGCATAGTGTGACCGAGGGGGGCAGGTATGGCTGTGGATCTTCTGCTGAAGACCATACTTTTGGTTTTAGAGGTAGATAACCGGAAACCAACTGATGTCGCCCACCTCTCCACTCGATGGATGGCGAGCTGAATTTGTCGTTGGACGACGGGCAGTTCCCTCCGCGCGAACCATATCGCAAGGTCATCTGCGTAGATGGAGGAACGGACGGTAGATGGAAGGGATTTTGCTAATGTGTTCATTACTAATGAAAAGCATACGACACTGAGGATGCTTCCCTGTGGGACCCCGTCCTCTTGCTCAAAGGTGTTAGAGAGGACTGAGCCCACCCGTATTTGAAGGGTCCGGGAGGAGAGGAAGCCCCTGATGAAGGTCGGCAGGGCTCCGACGAAACCCAAATTTTGGAGCTCACCGAGGATGATACGTCGATGGGTGGTGGTGTAGGCCTTCTGGATGTCGAAGAAAGTGGACAGGACAAACTGTCCCCTATTGAAGGCGTTCTGTATATCCCGGCTGAGTAGTAGGAGGGGGTCTGGAGTGGAGCGAAACTGTCGAAAGCCAGACTGGGTAGCCGGGAGGGAGTCATTGTTTTCAAGGAGAAAGGAGACTCGCGCGGCGATCATTTTCTCAAAGATTTTACAGGCACAGCATGTTAATGCGATTGGTCTAATTAGTGGGATCAAGGGGGTCTTCGCCGGGTTCGGGGATTGGTATGACGTGGGCCTCTCCACCGAGAGGGGAAAGTGCCTTCAATCCATATACGGTTGTAGAGATCTAGTAGGAACAGTAGCATAGTAGGATGGATGTGTTGGATCATACAGTAGGGCAGGGGTTCCCAAACTTTTACCACCAAGGACCCCTAAATATTAATTCCGTACGAACATAGACCCCCCCACAAAAAAAATTATGAATTTTGGTATAAGAAAAAAAAATTAATGGAAATTTATTTTAATATAGTTAATGTTCCAAGAGCTTAGAGACCCCCTGGAAGCTTCCTACAGACCACTTTGGGAATCCCTGCAGTAGGGGATGCCGTCCGGGCCAGGGGAAGGAGACTGTCTAGAGGCCAGTGCCACCTGTAGCTCTCGCATGGAGAACAGCCGATTGTAGGAGTTGTCGAGGGATGGTGAGCAGCTCTTGTTAGGGGCCAGCACGTGAGCGCTGTCTGTGGAGGAGACAGCAGCAAAGGTAGATGCCAGAAGATTCGCCACCGACCTAGGTTCACAGAGAAGCCTGTCATTAGTTCGGAGGACTGGGGGGTCGGGAGGGGGTATGTCGTCTCGACACTCCGTACCTTTTTCCAGATGGTAGCCGATGGTGTGGAGGAGGTGGTACCTAATACAAACGTACGCCAGGAAGCTCGGCGCGCTTTCTTCACACGGCGAGCAACGACTCTGACCCGCTGCATCTCCATGCGATGGGTAGGGGTTCGCGTATGATAAAATCGTCGGGTAGCCCTCTTCTTGGCTCGAGTGGCCTCAGCGCACTCTTGAGTTCCACCAGGGCACCCGTCGGGCTCGGGGGTAGGCAGAAAATCATGGAATGCTGGTGCTTGCTGCTGCGACAACAGTCGCCTCAAAGTACCTGGCTCCGACCCTGATTGCCTTTATAGCTAAACTCTCCTTCGAGTGCCTCAACGACGGCTCTCCCCCACTACCACGCCACCGGATGCACCCCCGTCCTGTATCGATCTGTCATTCATCTCGACGGACGGCCTCCTGGACTTCACCTGGCAAGTGCTTCGAGATGGCCACTTCCCTGTTTGCCTCAAACTAAATCGGCACCACCAGACCATTCGGGTACCGGAGAAGTGGCTAACGGCCAGAGTTAACTAGCCACTTTTCCGGAACAACACTTTCACACGTTGTACGACGGCCCACTTTCCATCCTCCGAGGAATGCAGCATTCCTCGGAGGATGGAAAGTGGGCCGTCGTACAACGTGTGAAAGTGTTGTTCCGGAAAAGTGGCTAGTTAACTCTGGCCGTTAGCCACTTCTCCGGTACCCGAATGGTCTGGTGGTGCCGATTTAGTTTGAGGCAAACAGGGAAGTGGCCATCTCGAAGCACTTGCCAGGTGAAGTCCAGGAGGCCGTCCGTCGAGATGAATGACAGATCGATACAGGACGGGGTGCATCTGGTGGCGTGGTAGTGGGGGAGAGCCGTCGTTGAGGCACTCGAAGGAGAGTTTAGCCATAAAGGCAATCAGGGTCGGAGCCACGAAAGTGGAGGTCGTATCACCCCATAGGGGGTGGCGACCATTGAAATCGCCCAAGAGTAGGAAGGGCCTGGGGAGTTGTTGAACAACCTCAACCAGGTCATCGCGGGAAACTTGGGAGTGACGGGGGAGGTAGATCGAACAGACTGTGTACTGCTTTTCCAGGAAAATCCTGGCAGCAACCACCTGTAACGGAGATCTGATAGGGAGGTTGTGAAAGGGGACCGTAAGGTGGACGAGATGGCAGCCCCCCTTCGTGTGCAGGTAGGAGACGAAGAGGTAGTGCTAGAATATCCGGTGTGGCAGGACATTGGTCTGGTCCCCAGGGTTAGCTCCTGGAGACAGACACATACCGGACGAGCAGAGGCAATCGGGGAATTTTGAGGCCTTCATAATTTGCGAAGATTCCCCTACAGTTCCATTGTAGGATCGTCGCTTTTGGAGGGTCCATTGTTTGACGAGGGTGAAGATGCTAGGGAGTTAGACTGTGGATGGAGATCTAGGTTCATGATGGCGGGGGATAAGTCGGGGGTCTGTCAGGTCACCTGCTGTTCACCAAGGAGGGAATCGGCTGACCTGCCAACCCCTTCGGGGTTTGTCTGCGGTTTCCCGGGACACCCGGGGTGACGACAGGGGGTACCAGTAAAACCGGGCGGGTGGGTAGAGGACAATGTCTGGGTGGCCGATGAGGGAAGAGTCGGAGGTATGAGAGGGGCCGGTTCAATGGGAGTACAGGCGGATGAGCCAGTGTGTTCTCGTGGTGGGGTGGAGATGGCACCAGGGGATAAGGGTAGATTCATGAGGCTCATGGGTGCGGAAGAAAGGTACTCTGGTCACACCATGTAGGCGTGCCAGTGCTGCGTCCACTGGATCCTCAGATGTAGGGTTATCTGCCCCGTGTCTCGCTCTAGGCGGCGGCTCGTGCACGTCAGCAACGACTATCAACTTCTTCAGGGATGAGTGCGAGGGTGAGAGGGTAGGTGCTCGAGTTCTTTTTTTGGATTTAGGAGAAGAGAGAGAGAGAGGCTTGTTGGATGGTCGGTGAGTCCGGAGACTCACTCCGGCGTCTCCGTCTCGTTGATTTAGCCCGGGCGCTAGGTTTGGGTGTGTTCTCAGAGTGCGGTGAGAGCGGGATATCTGGGAGACAGGAACCGCGATTCCCGATTCCAGAGTTCTGGGAAGTTTGTAATTTTGGAGATTCATGGTGGAGGCGGGGAATGGTAGGGAGACAGGTGGCTGCCGGGTCCGGTGTGGGGCCCGATCGGGAAGGGAGATTAGTAGTCGATGGGGGTTTGAGTGGCGGATCCGGACCGCGAGCCGAGGGCTGCAGCATAAGAGACCCCCGGCCTCACCTCCCGACTCCGCACTGTCTCGCGCCTCTCGGAGGCTGATGAAGTCCGCCACCCGCAGGACCCCGGACCTCTTTCTCAAACTTAAAAAACATACATTCGCGAGACGAAGAAGGATGTGTGCCGGCGCAGTTTGAGCATTTACGCGAGTTGGGACATCGTTCTGGGTGGGGCGATATCCCCGCAACGTACGCACAGTTGTGGCTGTCAGCATACCGAACTGACGTGCCAAAACGTATTGCACTTAAAGCAACGGGTCGGGTCTGGAATGTATGGGCGGACCGAGAACTCGCATGACACGCGGTCTCCCATGCCCCACACAATACGACATGGAGGGACTAGGGTGTTGAACGTGAGGAGGAGACGCGGGGTAGGGGAGGGGGTATCTCCTTGATGAGATGTGAATCTATGAACCTTAATGATACCCTCGGGTGTGAGGTCTTCTAATAACTCGTTCTCGGGTATCAACAATAAACGGGTAGCGAAGATGAGGGTGAGGGGAAACGGTCACCGAGCATCTGAGGACTTCTGTGAGGGAGAGTAGGGCATTCGTTTCTGCCGCTGTTCGCGATTTTATAAGGAGAGAACCGTCCTTTTGTGTCGGACGTCATAACGGCTAGAGTTGCTGCGCGTGCGGATCGCCTGAAATGTCCTTTCAGAGTTAGACGGTAGAGACCCAGAAGTAGAGTGGATAACTAAAAATTTGTGAATACTGGGTAGGGATAGGGAAGCTGTTGGTTCGAGATGGACTGGGACATCTAATGGTCGATAGGACGGACGTCGCCGACTTCCCCGTCCGTCACGGGGCTCTCTCTTTGGAGAGGCGGGTCGACGGCGGTGAGGGGGGCGTACGGAGAGAGCGAGAGGCCTGGTTTTCGGGGCGAGTCTTTCGTAGACCCTGTTGGCTTGCTCGTAGCTGGGTGAGGGGAGCTTGGGTGGGACCCCTGCTCTAGAGGAGGTGTGTCCAAAGGCTTGTTTGAGGTACTGGTTGTGGTCGATAACGAGGGAGAAGAATGCGTGTGTTCCGTAGCCATAGAAGGGCCGACCCCCTCACGACGTGGTCTTCCAGTGGTAGAGGACTCGGGGGGGGGGGGGGGGGGGCGCCTACCACCCGAGTTCTAGGACAAGAAGTAAAAGTATCCATACGTTATTAGTTAGAGAAAAACGGACCCAGGGTCCGCGCGAAACCGCCTACAGGTGAGAAAGAGAGGCCGAGAGCAAACCGCCGGGGGCGGGGTACCTCTTCCCCAGGGGACACCGTCATTTTAAAAACGGGGCCCCGTGTTACGAAAGTTTGCTCCCAAACGGCGCAAAGACCCCAGCACCCCCAAATCCCATCGGTCCGGACACCCAATCCATCCACACAGTTTTTCACCTCTGGCGGACAGCCCGGGAGACCCATACTGGGAGCCAAAGACTTTAGTGGCACTTAGCCCGGTCTCCCTAGTAGCCTGCCCGGTATGGGTGACCCTTCTGAGGGCTAAGCCTCCGCCGACGTAGCCCACTGGGTCAACACGGGAGCCCAGCCACCACGGCAAGGTGGCCACAGAGGGGGGGGGGCGTCCGTACATGTAACATCCCCCTCGAGCGAGGGATATTCCTCTAGTTGATGATGTCTGGCATTTGCTTCTCCTACTTCTTATGAAGGGGGATACCACCTTTAACTTCTGTAACAAAGGAGGTTAAACAGCAACATGCATCCATCCATCTTCACCCGCTCGACTCCATTAAGCGAGAGCCTAAATATCAAAATCAAGGCCACTCAGGAATTTAATTACGAACACGAATTTATTATGGAGAACTAAATAACTATTTTAGTTGTGTTTAAAGGAAAAAAGTAAATCATGGTGTAAATACTAGTTGTAGGATAGTTTTAACTAGTTTGTGGTTTGCTAAATGAATAAGTGGGTCCATGGAATAAGTGTAAACTGGTGTAAAACTGTTCTTAAAGCATTTTCTTCAATTTTTTTTTCTAAGTTTTTGTTATTCTCTTTTGACTGGTTGTCAGTAACTTGCTTTTTTTCCTCTAAACGACTTATTTTACACTTTACTATCATAAACATGGTATTGAATGTTTATATAATTTAAAAACTTGCATCTTTGCGTTTTTCGGATAAACCTAGAGTTGGTCTTCGGGTCTGTTAGGGTGTAACAACTTTTGAGACCGCATAAATATTAGTCAAAATCGGTTGTGTCCGAATTTTGGACTGGATACAAGTAAGATTGCTAAAGGGGCCACACTACCACCTCAATCACAGAGAACCACAATTAGTATTCTTGAAAAGTGACGTCGGGCAACATGCAGGTCTCCATTTTTACAAACTTCACAAATCGTTTCTTTTTTCCTCTGTTCCTTCATGTTTGTACTATATTTATATCAATACGTTTATTCACTCATCAGTTACATACTTCTCTTTTATGATGCCTCCGGCAACTTATCGCTACAATGCACTCTCTATTCACAAGTTTTGTAACTATTTTTATTACTCCCTCTCCACACGGCCACACCAATGCAGCATACATTTTATTCTCGCATTCATTACTTTTTCACTCCGCTTTCCTGATCATCATCCTTCGGTCAGTTTTACGCCAATCATCACAATTGCTCTCACTTTAGAGAACAAACTAGCAACATCAAACGACCGTCGCACGTTCATGTTAAGCGTTGGCATTGATACACCGTGCAAATGTATCTATATTTGTACTCAACTCATGAATTTTCTTCCTACCAGAGTTGTTATTGAAGTTACATTGTGCCCTCTTCATTCTGCTCTGTTTCCGATGTGCTTGTAATCTCCTTTGTCGATTCGCCACAATGTTATATGTTAACTATATCTCGATAAGGACCGTTTATACGCACTTACTTTTGGTAATCTTCCACACACCGGCAAAATATCACTGATAGCCTTAGAGCATCCTGTGACTCACCCAGAAGTACCACGCTATCAGCATACATCAGATGTGACAGTCGTCACTTTCGCTTTCAAATTTATTTCCTTTTCCAGCATCCTTGTTTTCACCCTACTCATTAAATAGCCGTAGCAACAAAGCACAACCTTGTTATAATTCGATGTTACCAAACCAGTCGCTTTACGTACATTATCAATTCTGTTCACATAAACCTAATTGCGTTTAATGTACAACTGAAACTGTACGGCTTTTGCAGATGCCACAAGGCACACTTTCTCCAAATCCATAAATGTCATATCTCCCTTTTTCTTATCACATAATTTTTCATTCAAATATCTTACTGCAAGCACTTCATCAATACAGCATCTGCCATTTCCCACAGTCACCTTGTTGACGAACAAACAAGTGATTTTATCTTTTGTGGGCCGACCAAGGTCAAGTCGAAGTTAGGTTTTACGTCGCTGTTGTCGTAGTAAATTTCTATTAAAACGTATTAAATATTTATCTACGATTGTTGTTTTTTGCATCTTTAAGTGAATTATAAAACCTTGCATATTCACGAGGACACATTATTTTAAGTCAAATCGAAGACGACGCATTTTTGTTCATTTTTCGCTGACGTCGTCGTTGTAAATTTTTCTGAAAAATATAGGGTGTCCATAAATTATGTTTACAAATTCAATTCAATTTCACCCTGTACCTTGAATTGGAAAATTACCATTCCAGTTATTGCATATTTGGATTTTGTAATTTGTAGACTAAATTTTTTGAAAATTGAAGGCATGTTTTTATTCTGCAGTTTATACAGATATGGGGACTTTTTTTTTTTTTTTCAGCACGCGCACGCAGGAGTAAAGTACATTAAATTCCCAAAAGTACCATTATTATTATTATTATTATTATTGCATATTTGTGAAGAATTTGTAATTTGTTAAGGGTGAATTTTTTTTTTTAAAATTTAAGATACCCTCTTTATACAATTGTAATGAATATTTTTTCATTCCTAAGTGACAATTTAGGGATCAGACTGTACATGGTGAATTTAAAAGGTTTATTACATTCTTGAAAGCCTGCGTTTGCCGTTCAAGCCGTATCAGGTGTGCGCGCCCGCGTAGCCAACTGGCCATAAGTGAGGTATGTGTATGATAATTCATAGATGCAGTAGGGTAATTTTTTGAGAGGTAACACTGTTACCTCGGAACATTAAAAAACTTAGTCTTACATAAAAAAGCTAGAAACATTCTTATTGTAGGAGAAAAAGGTACGTTAGTCCAGATTAGCGAGTACCTCACTATTTAATTAGGGTTACCATATTTGAACTTTCAAAAAAGAGGACACTCCGGAGATGGGGGTGTATCTGTATCAGTATCTACCAACTCACGTTGGATTAATGTGTTATATATACTGTGTACTACATGTTGTTTACATTGAGTATCTATAAATAAGAACGAGTGTTATGGCCTCAAAAATCAGTTATAATTATTCAAATTTCCCGGACATGTCCACAAAAAAACCGGACGTATGGTAACCCTAATTTAATGATTTAACAGAAACCACCCTCCGTGCCCTGAGTTGTGTCCAAAACACTTATCACGCCATTTTCGGTTCAATGGCACTAAGGTTAGGTTAAATTAAATTTGGTTTATTTATTTTAGTGTGTGTGTGTGTGTGTTTAGATTGCGGAAAGCATTGATTGTATGTTAACACTTGCTCAAACTCTAAGGAAATTGTAATACAATGTTAGTTAAAAACATTTATTAAAATACAGGCAATCTTTCAGAACACCCAACATTTTATACAGAAAATGCAATAACAATCAACCCTTTAATCAATCGACAAATTGTCATTTTAAATAAAATTGGATAAACAACTGAATGAAATTCAGTGTTTGTGATTACTGTGTTAAGTTAAACCAACAAAATTTAACGAAAGGAAACTTAAGATTTAATCGATTTCTTCTTATGACAATACCCTAACACTATTCCATAAAAATTAATTTAATTCACAAAATAAAAAAGCTAAAAATTAAGGAAATTAAATGGTCATTACTCGAGCTGAATAAATGTACAGTCGCAGCCAAAAACAACTTCGATACCACTTTAAGACGTGTTACGAAACGACAAAATTAGTTTCTTTACGCCTCTGAAGTACACTTTCGTAATAGAAGTAGTAGAATGAGAAATATTAAATACTAAAATTAATTTGATAATAAGAGGAAACTGTTTGCAAAACCTCAATCAATCACGTAAAGAAACTACTGATAAAGCAAAAAGGTATACCAATGTTTAAGTTGACCAATTAGGGACCAGTATACACGGAGGATCACGTATTTATAAGACTCGTTACTCGTACAAGATATAAGGTCCTCTTAGGACACTGGAGGTTGGTCATAGCATACCTTTTAAAAATCAAATTCAAATTTAGTAGCAGTACAATTTTAGTAATTTTATAAAATTATTGGCATATAACTATATTTACATTTTTCTGAGTTATTCGAATCAGCTCCAGTGGGCCATCGCCTCAAAAAGGTTGGGAACAACTGTCCCAGGAAGAAGTGGCTAAGCGACAGAAGTAAAAAACGCCAGAAAACGCTTTATAAAATTGTACCAATTTGAAAGTGGCATAACTTTCGAACTTGTGAAGATATTTCGTCGGAATAGCTTTAAAAGTTAAGGCACTTTCAAATTGGTATAAAGTTTAGCTGCATTTTCTGGCGTTTTTTACTTTACTTTTGTCGTTTAGCCACTTCTCTCAAGGAGGGTCTCGTATGAATGAACAGCTATGAAAAGTTCAACAATAAAATGCGAAGGAAGCTCCAAATAATTAGACTTTTTTTTTTTAATTTCTTTGCAAAAGAGAATAAGTTTTTAGAATTGTACAAACTAGTAATTTTTGGTTCTTTGAAATTTTATTCGTTTCGGGAAACTTCTTTAGCGAGTAAAAATAAATAAATAAATATATATATACACATATATATATATTTATTTATTTATTTCCCATACTTTACCTTCAATGCCATATTATGTAACTTCATATCTGTGTTACACACAGGATGTCCCAGAAGTCCTGCCCAAAAGTCTGATATCACACTACATTATGGGACACCCTGTATTTTCTTACGCAATAAAATGATTTGCTAATAACGTTCACTCATACAAACCATTTTATAATCGCAGACTTTATCTTTCAACTACGACTGTGGGGAGTAGACGAAATTTGACCTACAAAAATACTGTAACCACTAACTTTCTCAGTGTGGTAACTATAAATTTTGGCTGCAAGCGTACGTGCCTCGCGAATAATTTTTTTAAAAAACTTTGGCGCATGCGCGCCGCATACAAACATTATTATTGTTTTAATAACAAAGGTGTGAAGATAGCTATATTGTATATAAATATTTAATGTCAATTATTAAAATTTACTCTTAAAACCAATTTACTTTTGATCTTAGAAAATCTATTTGATGTAACGAAGTTTATACGACGATAGCTATCAGTAAATGTGGAAGAAAAGCGCTACTGTATAAAAAACACAAAGCACGATCGTAACTCATTGTTTGAGCCTTTAAAGAGAAGTATAGATGTAAAATCAGTTATAATGACTAAATGCAACATTAAGAGGAAAAGCGAAGTTTGTAAAATGTTATTTGTTCAATCGCCAAAACGGTTTTAGGTATAATTTAAACGTTATCATTATTGTGTGACCATTTTTGTCTGTGTCGCGCAATAAACATTCAATATGGCACTGAAGAATGGCTTTGTAACATACTCAATATATGTAGAATACAACAGCAAGAATAAAATCTAAAATAATTAATAACATTAGGCTATTTTGTAATGCTACTTAAAAGGCAATATCACTAATTTTTAATTGAAATATTTAGCACAACAGTAAATCATTAATAAAGTGCGTTAGTCAAATAACAGCTTCCCTAAATACGAGTGTAGTTCTATAGATTTAATAGCCACCATTCAGTCACTGTAACAAGCTTAGTTCAGTACATTTTACTCCTACGACCTATATATATATTCTCTCTCTCTCTCTCTCTCTCTCTCTCTCTCTAATGAGAACCGGCCGCTAAGTTTAGTTTTAGGTCAGTTATATACACAGTATATCCGAGAAGTGAGAACCCAGGAATACGATTATGTTCAGAACATTGAACATATATTTCCAAGTACGTCCAGTCGTTTTAGAAACTATAGGTAGCCATCCTCAGCAGTATATATGACATGACGTGTTTCAAAACACCGCTGATAATGGAAGCTAATTTCCAAAGCGGCTGAACATACTTGGAAATAAATGTTCTCAACACGTGGTGGGTTCTACTTTTATTATTAGATATAATTAGCTATAACACCATGTTACTCCTGAGGAACAATATCGCAGAAAGTTCAAATAGACATCTACTGTATGTAGAAAAGTCTTCTTAAAATACACGTTTTAAAACGAAAACGCTAAATTTTCGAGTCAGCACTTAAAACAGAACAAATATTACTCCACCATTACAGTTTTAAGCCCCTTTTACTGTACCTTCAAGAGGATTTATGGATCAAAGGAACTGATTATAATTGATAATGACTGTCCAGTGTTGCGACTAAAAAATGAATGCAACACAAACTTTCCATTTCGTTTTATTATTCCTATATAAGCGCTACTTAACAACAATCTTTAAGCCTATATATACACACTTTGGTTTACCTTTGTTTTGTTTCCGCCCGAATTGTTCATTCTGACGAAGGTCGAGCTTAACGTGGAATCTGAACCACTACTCCACACAGGTAGTCAGAAATTACGAAGGCCTTCCCCGGAGTCGATTTCACGACTTCCCGATAAGCAGCCTAGCGTCTTAACCACTAGGACACCTAGAATACTTATTTTTATGGAAGGATGAACAGCTGGGTAAGCTGCGCGCCGCCTTCTCTCAGAGGGAATCGAGCCCGGGGTCGGTAGATTCGTAGTCAGCGATGCTAACCACTACGCCACTTAGACGCATTATGTATATAATGGAATACAGATTAACTGCTGCTTGAAAAGTGTGTTCTAATTATAAACAGGAACATCAGAGAGAAGATAAATCTTTTATAATTTTTAATATGGCCAACGTTTCTGAATTTGCTAACTCCATCCTCAGCAATCTACACACAAGTATCAAAAAATTATAATTACAAATTTCAAACTTAAAAATATACATATACACTATACAGTATATATTTATTGTTCTTTGATGCTTTTAACACTTAAATTTTAAATGTGTACAATGTATGTAATTGTGTGGTAAATCAGTCAGTAATTTATTTAGAATGGAAGATGAGTTAAATCGTTATAAAGAAATTTAAGAAAGATTACTCAGCAGTAGTTCTCAGACTCGTTTGCTTCGGGTTCTCAACCGGGCATTTCATATGGCTTACCTAAAATTCATAAAACGAACATTCCTTCCTTGTCGTCCTATTCTTTCGACTATTAACGCTTCTAATTATAAACTATCTAAATTTTTTATTAAATTTTTAAACTCTTTTTACCGTTAATGAATTCACAGTGAAAGACACGTTCTCGTTTGTTAGGGAAAATACTGTAGCTACAAAAAACTAATGGTTAATGGAAAACGATATTCTTTTATAGATGGTTGCCATGGGGGGAGGGGGACCTTTGGCCCCCAACCCTAGCTAATTTATTCCTGCGTTTCCACGATTAGAAATGGCTGGCTGGCTGGCTGAATGTTAGAATGATTTTAAGCCCCTCTATCGTCGCCATGTAAACGATACATTTCTCTTAAGTCACGCAATAACAGAGTTATTTCAGAAATATCTAAGTAATAATAAACATCCTAATATTAGATTTACTTCCGAGATTGAGACTTTTAACCCTTTAATTTCTTGATGTTTCTCTCACTTCAGTATAGCGTAAACTCACATTTAGGGGATTGAGTCTTAGATTTGATTCATTTGTCCCGTTGAAATAAAAGAAAAATTGAATTTTGACTATTACACAGAACTTATGAGATTTGTTCCAACTTTAAGCTTCGTCACAATGAACTTGAATTCCTCATGCATTTTTTACTTGGAAATGGTGTTCGTACAAAACTCACTGAATACGCTATTAACAGTTTCATGTCTTCAAAATATGTTAATAAGTTGGAAGTGGTTGATAGCGGAGTTCCTACAAAAATCATCTATTTTAAATTGCCAATACTATGGTCCTCATAGTTTTATCATCATGAATAAAATTACTAAACTAACAAATAGGGTCTATCCACAAGTTACTGTTTGATGTATATTCAGATCGGAGATTGGGCTCGTGTTTTAAAATAAAGGATAAAATCCCAAGCAACCCGCGTTCTTCCCTTGTGTATAGATAAATATACGTGTGACGGCTGCACTTCGTTCTATGTTGGGACAACTACATGTCAGCTTCAATTACGTATGGATGATCACAGGTGGGGAGTGGGGGAATACCGGTTCTAGAAATAGACTCGCTCACCCTTCGTTCGCTAGCATTAGAAATCATTCTTATAAATTTGAACATCGTATAAAAACTCAATTTTTCCATTATTGCAAGAACTAATAATTTAGATTTACCCCTCTAAGAATCTATTTCTATTTTTAATATTGAACTCGCATTAAATGAGCTAAATCCATTTAATTCTCTTTATACTAAAATAATCAACCAGTTAAATAAATATACATACTGTAACAACAACCAGCAAACAGTTCTGAATTTTCAGTTATTTTTCGTGCTATTATAGGAATGGATGATGTTCTTTGTCATGATCTTGATTTATATTTTGTTTGTGTATTCTGTAGTGTTGTTTATTATTAATTAGCGAATTACTTTTTAAATGATTTTATATTATAAGGTAAGCCTTTGTAACTGTTTTAATGGTCTAATGGTCTAATATTTGAACTTGCAGCCTCTTAATTATAGTCTTCATTTTATATTTTCTAACTACTGTATTTTTTCCGGTTCTAGCACTGAAGGCAGTAAGAACCTCACCGAAAGATTTGTTAAGAATAATATATTCATTCAGGAACTTGTCTTGCTGTTCCTTATTTTATATATATATATATATATATATAAGCTAGTGCTTTATAAATACGTCTTCATACTAACGAAAAAAGAGAACCTTTTTATTCAGCTGGACTAAACCCATAAATACAAGCTACCCTGTTCAACAATTCAGCCACCACCTGCCTCAGGTGAGGGTCATGGGCATGGGCAGTCAGAGAACGCATAGTGGGAAACACTAAGGGCAAGAGTGGGCGTAGTTCAACATCCTTCAACTGACTGATCAGATCGAACACAGTAACAACCATTTCAGTCCACACTTTCAAGTGAGCTTCACTGTCCTATGAAAGATTAACAGCAAAGTAGGTTACTTCAATCGATTATTTAATAGATTTGGTCAATGAATGTGCGTACGCATGAACGCGGAATTGATAAGAATAAGAATGGAAAAAGCAGCAATTACAGAAATAAAAAAATGTTGTAAACCCGCCCACTATTTCTACAGATCCATGTGGTTCTTTTTTATTAAATGTTACCATACTACTACCAATAACTACTATTACTGAGACTACAAAAACCTGCTACCACAACTGCCAAATTTATATTTGTTTACCCAATTTTGCAAATGAAACAGAACCATCTTACAAAAGCATCTTCATTTAACAGACAAAGCGAGTAAAAAATTACGTGCGCTTCATTAATTGCGTCCATACATAAGATGGGTAACGGGTATGAAAACCATTTTCGGATTTTACAATTTTAAGTGATCTTTTTTGGGTTCACAAGAATTTGGGAGTAGCATTTCGAGTCATTAAGAACAGAATACTACTGTTCCAGGGGGATTCACAAATTCATACAGGCTATCTATTACTTTCTAGTAAATTGGTCGTAATGTAAGCCCTGTAACCCTCAAACTAAAAATCTAATAATGATAATGATAATACAGTACAACCACGCTTCTCAAACTAGGGGTCGCGTAAATATTATTGGGGGTCGCAGAAACATTTGAAAATATTATTTTTTTCATAAATATACAGTGTTAGTACCTATTGCTTTTATGACATTGAGTGAAGGGTCGCGAAAAAATTTGTCTGATCCAAAGGGGTCGCAAGTGAAAAAAGTTTGAGAAGCCCTGCAGTAGAATACGCTGATAACGCAGCTTTTGATAATGCGGTACGCGAATAACGCAGCAAAAGAGTACAAGACAAATTTTCTGATTATGCGGGCCAAGACCCGAATAACGCGGTATTTAAGTTAAATGAGGAAAATTCAAGCCAAGCGTTCCAGCAGATTACAGTGGAGAGTTAACGACAAAAGCCATACGTTTTTTCGTTAGAGTTATGTATGTGGAGGTCTTTAAAGGACCTCTTTATGTTATTTGCATTCGGTATTTGCGCTGCTTAATGGTAAAGAAAGAAATTGCCTTACCTTATTATTTCGTTGAGCCTCGCTTCTGTTCGTAGGACGCGACGATGTTTTTCGATGTAGGGCCGCGGTACGATGGAGTTACGCAACGAGTTGCTTTGATGTAATTAATATAGGCAGTCACTGTATTTAAATACCTGAAGGAATAGGCCTATCCTTTTGCGTTATTAGGTTTATATCACATGTTATTCACTCAGAACTTATAGGAAGATAAAGTACATCTTCCTTGTTTAAAGCATCGCTGTAACATAAGCAAGCTCCGAGTGAGCCGCTCATATAAATCTTCGTATTTTATTATTTGCTGAATTTGCAAAGTTCGTTGACTCTTCTCTCGATGTAATTTTCATGAGTCAGCAGTGGAAAATTTTGAACACGAAATAATAATATTTTTCTTGTGGTTGGACGGGCCCAATGCCTTCATATTGGGTTCTATGTATGTATGACAATTATTTTCATTCCCAATAGACTATGTCGCCAATCCCGAGGCAATTTTGTAGATATTTAATTCAATAAATTAATAATTTGTATTTAATTACGAAATAAAGGTATCACATACGATACCATATTGAAAACATGAATAGTTTTTCCATCGTACCACAGTATATTACTCTAATATTTTGGATAAAAGTCGTATGTTTTTGGAGTTTTCGGAACCTAATCTATTTTTTCCATAAGCTCTTTAACAATAGATAACGCGGACCGCGATATCGGGGGTTTCTTAGAACCTAACCCCACGCTATCAGCGTATTATACTGTAATAATAGTGTATCTGTCACAGTCAAAAGCTGAAATCAGTCAATACGGGTACTGACCAATGCGTTAGTCAATACTAATGCACGTATTGACTGATTTCAGCTTTCGACTAATATATTGATACCTATAATTATAATTAACCATGGCAGCCGGGTTTTAACAGTGTTCAGCATTACACACAAGGACCTAATCATTTACCTTCATTAAGCTGCTACTTCTCTGTTCTTCTATTTCCGGAGGAACCGATTCTGATGGTCGGAAGCTTTGCTGATGTGGCGCCTCTACGAAAGGGTTATCCTCTTCTGAGGGAACTGGGAGGGGAGGGAGTGTCTATTCTTCCTCCTTCGGTAGTCTCCCATCAGGGCAGAGATGTCTCTTTCCGTGGCGATGGAGTACACGCTTTGCTCCATTCCTATCCCACAAAGTTTATACACATTAAAAAATTTGAAAATTAACTTCAATAAAAGTATTTACATTTTAAATAAATATTAAATTGAAAAACAATTTCCACAAATCTAATAAATCAAAACGTCTACGTTTGTTTATGAAAAACTAACCAACTGCACTTGCTACTCCTGAATCGCCTTCCTTTGTGCAGCTGGAAGTATCATCGTCATCATCATCGTCGTCGTCGTCTGAATTTAACGCTTGTACTAAATCAGAAAAAGAAAAGGGTTTCTTCTCTTCTTGAAGGAGAAATTCATTGTTTGCATCCTCGCCACTCTCAAAGGAAGTGATAGAAGCTCCTAAAGTCATCTTCGAAGGAAGTGAGGATGAAGAGCATTCGTTCAAGGAATCTTCTTTCTTTTCGTCTTCGAGTTTGTGTTGAGTGTTCACTTTAATTTTCATGTAATCTTTGTTAAATTCCTCCAAACTTTTCGTCCACTTTTCCAGGCTTTTGCGATGAGCAGTGGGGAATTCATCGGCAGGAATTGTAAGGAAAAAGATCGGCTGGTCGTCAATTAAATCTGACGCCGATCCCTTATCGGCTCGATTCAAAACCAGTTCTAAATACGCTTCAGATAATTCGGTAAATATTTTGCAAAGCATATGAATGTATTGTTGTGTATCTTCTTCGAAAAGAGTGATCGGTCTCTCCGGTTTCGCGCCGACTGACTCGGTATCGGTGTTTATCATCGTGTTGTTTCTTTTTGTCTCAGAGTCCAATACTAGTTTTACCTCATTCAAATCCAAACCGTGCTTCACTCGAGATAAAATCAAGTCAAATAAAGTAAGCATTCTCAAAGTCCAACTTGCGCCAGCTTGTTTATAAAGGTTGGCTGCCCTGTCTGACTGAGCCACTTTCTGAATCAGAAACTTAAGCCCAGGTCTTCGATCAAATTGGACTGAAGTATCGTAAGACAGTCTCAAACTATTGAGAAGAATCAGAATCTGACTATGAGTGAGCCACTTCAGCATTCCAGGCAAATTTCCTTTTATTTCGTCCATGCCTTCCGTTGAAGAACAAGAAAAACCGGATGCTTGCAGGAGGACATTCGCTAAGCTAAAATAGGTCAACAACAATACATTAAAATTTAAACGAACGTACACGCTAACCAATTCAAATTTAGTTTCATACGAATGTTTCAAGCAGTTGGCAATATCCTCGATAATGTCTTTTTGATAAAAACCAAAGGGTACGTTCATGTTACAAACCTTGGAACAACATGTGGCGACCCTTCTACGAGAAGCTGGCCGAGAGTTTGTAAAATCATTTGGTTGGCGAGAAGACCCACCACCAAAGATCTGAAGGGAACCCTGTAAGGGACGACCTCCCCTTCTGCTTCTCCCTTGTTCTCTGGGGAAACGGGGTAAAGAAGAAATATAAAGGAGCGATCTTCCGCGTCTGGGTTTTCCTCCACCGATGTCAATTCATTCCTTTGAGAATCCAGCAGAAACACCTGTCACAAGGATTTTATATACACTTTTCAATATACTTCATTTAAAACAACAACTTCCAAGAAAATGAAGTTATTTGCCTATACAGAGTTGACAAAAGTAAATAGACACCACGATGATAGTCCTCAAGTACAAACGGCAAAGCTCATTAATGAAACGCCAGAACGTGTGTCAACTTTACATAATACAAAGGGGGAAAGGAACACGATCCTAAATGGACTAATTCAATAAATCTTTTATTATTTATTGACTTTTATTAAATAAAAAACTGGAAAAACCGAAGGTGTCTATTTATTTTTGTCAACCCTGTGTATGCTATACACTATGTACTGTAATGATGGGATTCTTTAACCTCTGTCGCAACATGTAAGGTCATATGACAAAGGGGACCTACAGTTTTACTTGGAATCCGAACGCAAAGGACGGTCTCCCAACTCTCCCATCCAATCAGGGTTGCCATTCCAAAATTTTAAATAAAGCCATATTTTTTTCGAAATAAAGCTGTTTAAAATATATATATATAACCAAAAGTATTCGGACACCCCGCCACAATTACGTATTGTGGACTAGCCCATGCTCAGTGGCTTGGAAAGTCCTCAATATAAAGCCTGTATGTCTGCCTGGGCAGTAGCAGTGGATTAGTCGCCAGTATGCCGCGTGGAGGAACTTACAGACTTTCAACGTGGGATGGTGGTTGGATGCCACATCAGTAACCTTTCTGTGCGCGCAACTGCGAGCTGAACATTCCGAAATCTACTGTAGCGGATGTTATTCAAAGATGGAAGGCTGAAGGTTCCACTACAACAAAAAAACGGTCTGGACGGCCTCTCAAACGGAGAAGTGTTCGTACCTCACGCACGTCGTCTGCGGCAAACATCACGGCGGAGGTGCAACAGGCCATGGAAACATCTGTCAGCACGTCAACTGTTCGTAGGGAGCTGCATAGACTTGGATTTCATGGCAGGGCAGCTGCGCACAAGCCCAATATCACCGCCACAAATGCAGAACGCCGATTGGAGTGGTGTCGTGTTCGACGTTCATGGACTTTAGAGCAGTGGCAGAGAGTGGTATGGAGTGATGAATCGCGCTACACATTGTTTCGTTCTGATGGACGTATGTGGGTGTGGCGATTGCCTGGAAAACGCTTCTTACGGGACTGTATCGTCCCGACTGTAAAGTTCGGTGGAGGTTCTGTGATGGTATGGGGCTGTTTCAGCTGGATGGGACTTGGTCCGTTAGTTGTCGTGCCGGAAACCATGAAGTCCAAGACGTATCTGGATATTTTGGATAATTCTGCGCTCCCTACGCTCTGGCAGTACTATGGTAATGGGCCCTGCCAGTATCAGCACGACAATGCTCCATGTCATACCGCAAAGTGCATACAGGACTGGTTTATGGATAACAATGTCGAGAAGTTGGACTGGCCGGCTCAGAGTCCGGACCTTAACCCCATTGAACACCTTTGGGAAGAATTGGAGCCCGCATCAGACTTCGGCCAAATCGGCCTTCTTCCAAACCATCTCTGGGAGCGGCTTTGCAAGAGGAATGGAGTAGTATTCCGATAGACACCTACCGGAAGTTGGTTGAAAGTATGCCAAGGAGGGTTGAGGCTGTCATTCAGGCCAAAGTCGGCCCTACTATGTATTAGGTTTTTGCATTAAAGACCCTTTTTGCAACTACCTATGCGTGTCCAAATACTTTTGGTAATAGTATAATATATATATATATATATATATATATATATATATATATATATATATATATATATATATATATATATTATATATATAATATATATCGGTACATTACAGAAGCTGTCATGTCAGAACTTGTAAGTGAAGTTTATTTTTTTTATAAATTCCCTACGAACATGCCAAATGAAATTGAAGTAAAATAATTGGAACATGTCTTTGCTTTATATTTGTATATTTATCTGTTCTAATTGCCTTAAATCTGGTCATATGTCTAGTTAATTCTAGACATATGAAAAATATTAAAGTTCTTATTACATTTAAGGAGTGGGTACCATTCAAAATTACTGAAAAATAAAGGGAGCAAATTTTGTAATAAACAAATCAAAATGTGTCCAGGGTGTAAAGCCAGAAAATACTTAATTTAACTTCTACTGTAGATGTGATTTGACCAGAAAAAGTAAACGACATTTATTCAGAGGAATTAAGCTCTGGAATTAATCCTTTAAGCCCTGAATGTTTTGTAGGGTTAAGTTATGAATACGTGCACTTGAAACGTTAGCAATTTGTACCGTCAGTACTCAAAGGGTTAAGTTACCACTGTCCGACCCAATTTCGCTTAGCTTCGCTGATCAACGAGAAGCGGCGTTACGACATTGGCTACGACGTAGCCCTGTTATACACTAAACAGACAGAACCTGAGAGTTTTATTGTATTCTTACTATTGTACATCTGCATTGTAGACAAGCGCAAAATAGAGAAACTTAAAACAATTTTTGACATACACAAAACAGTATCAGCTTATTTCAATTTAGGGGGAAAAGGAATTACTTGATGTGAAATTTGGCGCAATCTATCAGTGTCTCGTCCAGTGCAGTCCCTCCTGGCAGCTACTTTTACCTGGCCGATGTCACCATAAAAGTTGGGTGATTCAGGGCAAAACATATGCATCAGCTGATATAATGGGAAGAGGGAAACCTGCAAATATCAAAAGCACTTAAATGAAGTTATAAAGAATTAATGTATGTATGGAAGATGAGAGCCACAATTTAACGAGACAAACGGAATGTATAATTCTTTGACCTCTGAATCAGCCTAGGTGATAACCAACTCTACCCCCGCCTCCTCCCGGGGTCTGCTATTAATGCAAGTACTCCCTTTTCTACTCATAAACGTAATCAAGAGAATAAAAGTATACATTCCATATATATATATATATATATATATATATATATATATATATATATAAGCACACCGGACAAAAAATTAGTCACCCCTAATAGCACCGATAGTAGGAAGTTCAAGGTCACACAGAGGACGCTGATGTAGCATTGGTAAGTGACAAGTAGCGGTGACGTAGCACACAGGATCAGATCTGTTTCGTGAGGTGGTGAAGAACAAAGTGTGTGTTGGATATAGTCTGCAAAATGGTCGTGAGGCAGACGTTACTTAGTGGCAAAAAGGAGCCATCGTGTTTGGCAGAGCCCACGGACACAAAATGTCTGAAGTAGCCCAATTTGTTGGTGTGTCAACGCGTACTGTCCAGCGAGTTTACAAAGAGTGGTGTAGTTCGCAATCAACTGACAATCGACGGCGTAACTGTGGCCGGAAAACAATTCTCGACAATAGGGGCCGCCGCCATGTTTCTCGTCTAGTAACTGCAAATCGTTTTCAAACCAGAGAACAATTGCTCCAAGAAACCAATGAGGTTCTCCAGCGACCAATTTCCGAACGGACATTGCGACGAGAACTGCATGCGATGGACATCTGGAGCAGGGTACCACGGAAGAGGCCGCTGTTAACAGCAAGTCACAAATTGGCACGTTATAAATGGGCTCAGAGGCACAAAAACTGGACTGCGGCAGATTGGAAACGTGTAATATGGTCCGATGAGTCCCGTTTTTGTTTGTTCTCCAATGATGGGAGGCGACGAGTACATCGCAGGTCCAATGAAGCCTTTAATCCTGAATGCGTCGAAGGTGTTGTTCAGGCTGGAAACAGAAAGTGAAGCGCAGGAATAGACACCCACGGACTCTGGCGGAACTTCGGGACCGGCTGATGAACGAGTGGCAGCAAATCGATGTTTAGTACATGCACAACCTCGTAGAGTCTCTGCCTCGCCGGATTCGTGCGGTTATCAAGGCCAGAGGCGCCGTCACACGTTATTAGGTACATTCTGAGAGGGGTGACTAATTTTTTGTCCGGTGTGCTTATATATATATAGTTATTTCGTCTATTACTATATATATCCCTGAAGAGATGTAATAGACAAAAGACCTCAGATTTGTACTTTTCCTTGCGGATGAATTCTCATCAAAAGATAATACGAGTGTCGGTATTTGAATGCAAAGTAAACGATTAAAAATACATAACTTGCGAGTCTACAGTAACAAGTAAATTGCTCCATCAAAATAATGAAGCAATCTTGCCTTCTGAACAGTTCAACTTTAGGGTCTATGAAATATTTCACAGGCCTATTTACGTGGTTACAGACGACATCTGTCGTAAATAGTGTAAACAGTTCAAACTCCGCTAGGTGCGTCAAAATCTTGAAAAGTCATCTACATCCTATATCCACTACACGAGCAAGGCATCCTTAACTTTGATCTGTATATTCTTTAGGGAGATGAAGAGTTCCGTGCCACATCTTTGTTATAACTGCACAATGGAAGAGAAGACATTATATTAAACCTCACCCTTGCGTACTCCAAATCCCTGATAGGTATGCTTTGGAGGGCCTGTAGGAGCATCTAGATCGGAAGCTATCACAAAGATATGGCGCAACTTCGGCCCAAATGTTATTTAAAATCTTGAGATTCTATTTCGCCCAGGGTTATGGCACTCGCTAATGCAAAGGGTGGTGCACAAGGTTGTAAATAAAATCTTCCCTTATTGTACTTTGCTCTTTCATAATACCTTTCAATAGGTAGCTAAATTATTTTGGTAGGTAACATTGGAATATCTCATCATCCTCATCCACCCAGACCATTCTAAAAGTATCTGAAAGTAATTAATGTATCGAGAATTTTTTGAGAGATAGTCCATGGACAATTTTCTAAAACAATAAAATTTGTTACCGTCGAAGGTGTAAGCACTTCTTATAAAGAGGTCCTACTTACAAAGAGCATTTAAGTCACAAAATTTATGAAAAAAAATTCTATGTAAAAGTACGTACACACTAAATAAAATTATACATTCGATTTTCTTTTCCAACACTGTTCATGTTCGTATTTAAAATACTTATGTAGTAAACCATGTTTGACCATGACACGTGAGGGGTTTGAGGGGCCCTAGTTTTACTTGTTGTTTTGAAAAAGTTGAAAAATAAATACAGTACTTTCCGAATGACTAAGATGTCAGTGGACAACCTCATTTACGAAGTTCATAAACCATAGCTTTATCCAAGCGTTGACTGACCACAGTTGGTCAGACCTAAATATCTAACACGTTAATAATTTATTCTCATCTTCATCTTTTAAGTTATGATTTAATTGAATATAATGTTTCGTGAGTTACAAGTGGGAAGGGTATCAGAAAATGTTCATACCTACACCGTCTCTTTAAATAACCACGTTTCTGAAATTTATTCCCAAGATAAAAAAAATTTTTTTTGAAATGATCCAAGTCTTTCGAAGGAGAACCACCTCCATCTTCTGGGTCAGACTCAAAACTAATCAAAATATAGAAATTAGAGATTGGTGAAGAGGAACAAATGAATATGAAAAGGATGTTTAAAAGAAATGGAATAGAAATAGAAGTAAACTAGATTCCAATGTATATTTAAAAGTAAATAGTATTTCTATAGTGTGTGGCTGTAAAATTATTTTAGAAATTTCAATGAAAGATTAGCGTATCATCATAATGTTTTATAAAAAATAAGTAAAGCAAAATAAAACTTAATTATCAACAAAAATGAAAACGAATAAAAGAAAATGATGATAACGGCTTGAATGCTAAAATACAATATAATAACAGATTCCTAGTCGATCTGAAGCCTTTTATCTACAACTGTCTTTCACTTCATTATTATTACTGGTTCATTTAACTCTATAATATTTAAATATTATCCTTATATTTCCTCCTCTTTTTTTTTTCTCTACAGGCCCATTAATTTTGTTGTAGGCAAACTTTTGGAATCAATAATTACTGCAAGAACGGTAGATCATTTGGAATAGCACAACTTCTTAACTGACTCCCAGCATGATTCCTGTAAGCGTAGGTCCTGCCTAACTAACCTCCTGGAATTCTTTCACATGTTTTCTGAATACGATCGCTCCAGAGCAGTAGACGTAGTATACTTAGACTTCAAAAAGCGTTTGACAAAGTGCCACATAAGCGACTTATGACAAAGCTATGGGCTCTTGGTACAAGTGGTAGCGTGGATTAAATACTGTCTTAACAATAGGAAATAGAGGGTGGCAATAAACGGTGGGGCCTCAGGGTGAGCATCAGTAACGAGTGGCGTCCCACAGGGGTCGGTACTCGACCGGCTTTCCTTTATTCTTTATTTACATAGACGATATAGGTAGATATGTTAATAGATACTGGGTGTCTCAGAAATCTGGACTCATTAACAGAATTTACTTTTTACTTTTAAAAACTGTTCAAATTGCTACGTGCCATTAACTTGCATACACATATCAATTAATAATCAATTAATAAATAACCCTAATGGCCTCTGAGTCTAGACTTCTGAGGCTGTATATTAAGCACCATTTCAAAATTCGCTGATGATACCAAGTTAGGCTCTCGTGTGGGCAGTGGGGACGGTGTACTGAAAATTCAAAATGACTAGGTTCGTGAACTGGTCGACCACTTGGCAAATGCCTTTTAACGTAAACAAATGCAAAGTAATGCACATTAAATTCCGAAACCGATGTACAAAATTATTCACTGTATGGACAGATCTTGCAACGACCAACTCAGAAAAGAACTTAGGCGTGCTTATAAGCAGTGATCTCAAGTTTTTCAAACAATGCCTCGAAGTTGAAAAGAAATGTAATAAAATACTAGATAATATTAAGATCCAGTTCGCTTACGAAAGCAAAGATGCTATTCTTCTTCTACAATGCGTTGGTTAGGCCCCACCTCGAATACGCTATGCAATCTTGGTCCCAATCTTTGAGAAAAGACATAGAAAGACTAGAAAATGTTCAAGCCAGAGCGACGAAACTAATCCCGGCTGTCAGTCACAAATCATACGTCGTAGACTCGCTGTTACTAAGTGGTAAAATCCTGATTTTCTTTCGATATTTTTTCTTGGTGACAGTAATAAAATTTCAAAAACAAAACCCAATCATTACTAATACGAATTTTTTTTATTTTTCGAAATTTAGTTTGTAGACAAACTTTTTCCCGAAACTGTACATCTACTTAATTCTGTCAACTTCTGATATTAGTTTCGTTCGAATCATTCACGGTGGCGAAAGTTAAGTGCGTTGTCCAACCTTGGGGAGACCTACAGTTTAACGTGAAATCCGACCCACGACTCCACCAATGAAGATTTAGACAGAGTATCTTAGTAACTGAAATCTAAAACCATTTAGTCGAAGCTGGGACTCAAACCCGCGTCCATTAGATTTGCACCCGGCGTCTACACACACAGGGTACTTACTTGAGAAGCTCGATGGAGTGAACAAACGACAATATCCCACATAGAAGAAGGCAACTTATTACCACAACTTAAGGCGATGTGTCTGCAAATTACAAATGGGATGAATTATATCACAAACTCACAAATCTGAATCGGACTTTCAAAAATTTATCAGTTGTATATGAATTCCCAAAAAGTTAAATTAGTACAGAAATCTTATACTCTAAGTTAAAAAATAATTAGGTTATTCATATCTTTGTCGTCCACCATTCACTGATTATCATTAATGAAAAATATTAGTTGACACTAATAATAGCAATAAAAATTAATAAAATTTTGAATGTACCTAATGCATGAACATCCGAGACGAGATATAACCTCCGACGAGCAGTTCACGCATTCCACCAACACGATAAGACACTGTTGTAACATCAAACGTCTCGCAACCACGCTCTCGGGGTGCCCTAATTTAATTATTATTATTATTAGAAAAGGGTACATTGAGTTTAAACGATATCAAATCGCGCCAAAACTCGAAGAAAAAGAAGTGGAGAGATGAAGCAACACAGGAAAAGTACTTAAAAAAATTACAAGCAGGTGAGGCTAGTGTAGTTAGATTTTGAACAGGTGCCAGATTTGTGTGATGAGGTTAACAACCTCATCACTAAGAACATCAGATTGAGACTTCATCAGATGAGAGAAACAAGCGAGAGAGTGACAGAGGAGCTTACATGACATGACCATGAGCCATGCGGGTATCCCACCGAGAGAACGAAAAAGGGATGGCCAAGGGTACGCTAAGTTTTAAGGCATGAAGCTTTTTGGACACGCTCTCAGGACTAACAGAAGTAAACTAACAAATCAGTGTGGCGAGAACAGTGCTGCGAGGTAAGGATGGGTTGGAACTGCGGCTGATGCTCATTTATTACAAACTAATCTAATCCTCAGATTCTGAGTGATCTTAATTCTATTACTAGGCAAGGAAAAGTTGGTTTTATCTTTTAATATTCCTACAACAAAACATCTTACCGTCACTCGCCGATCTCTGAAGATAATCCACAACCAAATCTGAAGTTAGTCCTGTATACTGCTTAAAAGACTGCGCACATTCCCAGTCTGGGTTCTGCGCATTATTAGACCGACGAAGCCATTCTTGCATTAAGGGAAGGAGGAGGTGATTGACGCAGTACAAGCCAAAGGTGGGGCCTTATTAGGAAAAGTAGTACTCAAATCAGACCAATATCTTATGAATCCAAGGTAATGGCAGAATAATATACAAACAAAAATAATAAGCAATATTAACTGAAAATGAATATCCTACAAATAGCCATGAAAAAAGGAACTCAAGAACTCACCTGGGCAGTCAGGCAATGACCGCATCAAACTGAAAAGGGTATCAAGGACTTGCGGTTGATGTCTCCTTGGGCAAGTGATGACAGAACCTGCTAACCCCTCCAGAAGGACGTACCACACCTGTAGAAGTCCAGAACCCTCATCCAACTCTTGCAAGCAAATTTCCCGACCTTCTACTTCTTCAGGCCAAAGAGGATAGTAGTCCACCTGCGAAAAATCGAATGCACCCAACTGTAAAACTGGTTACCTACCTCAAATGTACACGATAAAACCTTATTCACGTTTACGAAGACTATTTACGAACTATTCATTCTGATTATATAAGGAGAAAACCGCAATAAACACGGGGATTTATACAATGCCTGAAAACTGGAAGTAACCACAATCCAACAGTGTTCCTACCTGGCACACAAGAAAGTTGGATTGTGGTTACTTCCCTTGTGAACCAGTTTCGCTTTCCAAGTGCCGACTACTTGGGGACGTGATGCCCTTCAAGACCAGGGACCACTCCTACAGGAGTATTATTACTGGAAAATAATAAGGCTACTCCTACAGGAGTAGCCTTCCCCCTGTAGTAGAGAGGTGAGGACATGGACAGCTCTACTTTCTCGTGTGGCAGGTAGAAACATTGTTGGATTATAGTTACCTGCAGCTTCCAATAATTAAAATAAAATAATTATATTTATTTATTTACTTATTTATTTATTTATTTATTAGATCTCCTCATATCCGCCGCGAGTTTATGCTCCAGAAGAGCTTGCGGATATGAAAATAACATCTTATGCAGGATTCCATATATCCCATACAACTAAAAGAATTAAAAGAAGGCATTGTGTCGTTAACAAAGATTTTTAATGCGTCTATTTCTGAGGGGTGCGTACCAGAAAATTTCAAATTAGCAAATGTAACGCCTATTTTTTAAGAGAGGCAATAAAGTTGCGGCGGGAAATTATAGGCCAATCAGTTTAACGTCCGTTGTAGGTAAGCTACTGGAATCGATAATTAGGGATTGTGTTGTCGAACTCTTAGAACTGCATAACTTGATTAGAAATACGCAGCATGGTTTTAGGCGAAACAAATCTTGCTTAACTAATCTTTTAGAATTTTTTCAAAGTGTGGTTGAAGTTTAGGATAGTCATCAGGCTGTAGATGTAGTGAATTTAGATTTTCAAAAAGCGTTTGACACCGTAACGCACAAAAGACTCGTTGAAAAAAACTAAGGCTCAGGGAATCAGGGGTGTAGTAATAAATTGGCTAGAAGAGTGGTTGCGAGGTAGGAAACAGAGGGTGGTCGTTTTTTTTTTGCTCTATATTCGCGGTCAAGTTCACGGACATGAGTTAAGGTTCGGCTACACCAATATTTATGCGCATTTTAAATGTTCGTGGATACGGGTATGGCGGATTCTGATTTCGTGGATATAGCGGAATTTTCCGTATATATATATATATATATGAAAATAACCACGAAGGAAGGAAACGGAGAATGGTGCTCAAGCGTTTTCGTCTAATGACATCCTCAGAAACACTCGGTGTTCCTTAGGATGTCATTAGACGAAAGCACTTGAGCACCATTGTGTGTTCCTCTTTCCTTCGTGGTTATTTTCATCATAAACATTATTCACGTGTTACTTTCGTGAAATAATATATATATATATATATATATATATATATATATATATATATATAGGGTGTTTCACAACCAATCTGTCATACTTTGCGGGGTGATATCGAATAAAAAAGTTAATACAACATAGGTGCTATTTCCAACCGTTGCGGAGCTACGGACATTTTAAGGTGCACGGAAAAATATAATAGAGAGTATTAATCTGATGTATTTATTGCTACATTTTATGTGATACACCTTATAAATATGGTCCAATATCATGGTCCCCCGAGATCGGATCTAACCCGGTTAGATTTCTTTTTATGGGGCCTTATGAAAGAGATGGTCTGCAAGACCAGTACAAACGAGAGAGGGACTCTTGCGCGGATTATGGATGCTGCTGCTTACACACGAGAACACCCCGAAATGATTCAATGGGCAGTGGACTCTTGTTTGGAACGAGCAAGGCTATGCATTGAAAATTAAACCGAGGCGGACATTTTGAACACATATAAAGTGTATCTCTCAAAATGTAGCAATAAATACATCAGATTAATACTCTCGTTTATTTTTTTCCCTGCACCTTAAAACGTCCGTAGCTCCGCAACGGTTGGAAATAGCACCTATGTTGTATTAGTTTTTTTACTCGATATCACCCCCGAAAGTATGGCAGACCAGTTGTGAAACACCAATATATATATTATATATATATATATATGATACACACCGACCGTGCATGGAACAAGGAACTCTTCTAGGAAAATTAAATCCACTAGAGTCCGAATAAGTAATGGTAAATGACAAATACTATAGTTTTTCTTTTTCATGATGTTAGCCCGACGTGGGCAACGGGTCACTCGCAAAGAGGTACCAAAAATATAGCTTCTCTCACCAGCTATCTGCAAAGCAGATAGGATCCAGCTTTGGGACAGGATCTAGGGTTTAAAGCAGCCTAGCCCAGCTACATTTAGAACCTCAATATAAGCAAAAGACTCGCTGCCTTCACGTCAGATTGAATACATCAAAGAAAAAGGGGTAACTATTATATTTTTAGCCAAAAACCAAAACTTAAACCTCAACTGGCAGAATTGAGCGTCCACTTTTCAAGGCACGTAACATGTCCGTTTCATGATGGGAATGAACTCAGAATGGTTCCCTGAGGTTTTTTTATGATACACACAGACCGTGCATGGAACAAGGAACTCTTCTAGGAAATTCGCTTCACATAAAATTGGGCTTGATGAAGCAATTTGTGAAGGCCTTGGACGAAGATGGAGATTGTTTTAAGTATCTGTTGTGGTAAATTCCCAACTCTTTCGGAAGCAAAATTGAGCGAAGGAATTTTCGTTGGTCCCAAGATTAGAAAACTGACTTTGGATGAACACTTTGAAAGAACAATGAAGTCTTGAAAAAGAAGCGTGGATTGCTTTTAAGGATGTTGGCAGCAACTTTTTGGGGAACAACAAGGACTCAAATTACCAAAACATTGTGAACAACATGCTAAATAATTTGAAAAAGTTGGGTTGTAATATGAGTTTAAAATTACACTTCTTACATTCACACTTGGATTACTCCCCTGAGAATTTCGGAGCACTGAGCGAAGAACAAGGAGAACGGTTTCACCAAGACATCAAAGAAATGGAGAAGAGATATCAGAGAAGGTGGGACATCAGCATGATGGCTGATTACTGCTGGATGTTGAAACGGGATACTCCAGAATTATTACATTAAAGAAAAGGAACAGCGCGTACATTCGAGACTAAAAGGCATAAATGGATCTCACAAGAAAACTCAGGACAAATAAAGATGAATATGTAATTGACGTTAATAGTCTTCTTTCTTTTTAAAGTTGTTTGCATTTGTAATTAGTATAACAAAGCAAAATAGGTACCTGATGTAAATTGAAATAAATAATATTTATTTATGTTGTTGTTGTTGTTTTTCCCTTCCTGTTTACAGAAAATCCTTACGTGATAGAAAAAAAATGGACACCTTATTCGAAATCAGCATAATTGAATTATATAAAATTAGTTATTAGTAAGAAAACAACTCTTACAAGTTCACATTCGCAGGCCTGTGTTATTATATCAAAGGCTGTTTCTAAAAGAATGAAACATGTAACAGCAATTCTAGAGATTTTTATGACTAAATAGTTTTCATGACTTATAAAAAAAGAACACTTGTTGAAAATTAAATTTTGCCTGTTAACTGCAGAAAGCACATTTTTAATCAATGAAACATAAAAATGCCAATGGCAACATCAGATCGAGTCTAGCGACCACTCAAGCCTGAATTGGCGGCAGGAAAAACCTACACGTACAGATACAGGATTACCTCAACGTACGAATATGGGAATACTACTACTTCAAGGCTTAAATAAAACATTTAATGGTAAAAAGGTTTTGTACTCAAACATTTGAAAGTGAATACAAATCTCGCAACCTTTTGAATTTCTAAGCAATTCAGTATTCCTCATTTTAAAATCATTCCAAGGGAGTTAAAAAACTCGTTCTGCAACAGTAGGAGAGGCTGTTGTAAATAACTTAAGAGGCAAGATTAAGCGTAGATTAGACTATGTATGCACTGCATCCAATAGGCCTATAAGCTGTCTTGCCCATCCGCGTTCATAATTATGATTTTAATAATAAATGGACTAGATTTGATTACCTTTTAATTAAAAATATTACACGTATTTAAAAATAAATAACGTTAATTAATGTAAATTACTTTCATACTCAAGACTTCTTGACTGACTTTAGTTTTCTTTAGGTATTCAGGCTTTAAAGGGCCCACAAGTTAAATTTAATAAAAACTTTATCTGGAATGACAAGCATAAAAAAAAAGGCACAGATAACTATGGAAAATTGCCTTCACGTCCAATTTCAAGTATGGGTAAGGACGGAAATTTTAATAGCTTATGGCTTCAAAAAATTTGAGTACAATATGCCATCATATCACATGTTGTCATACTTACAGTATACCGTTTTCTGTTATTATTCGGAACAACAACAACTACACATCCCTTTCGGACCCTATTACCTTCTCCGATCCACAATTCAAAGTCTCCTCTATGAGCGTCCAAAAATAAGTTTCATCAATTCCAGGAATGTTGCAATCTACCAAATGCCGAGAACTGCTTACGCTTATTCTGAAAATGTGAAAATATTAACCCTTTCTCGCGCAGTGTGACTTTACTGATTTTGTTCTAGCTAACGCCAGACGATTTTATCCAGTCTCGGAAAGACCTCTGTGCAGTAAAGGGTTGAGAGGTTTCTTTAATCCTTTACTGCGCGGAGGTCTTTCCGAAACTGAATGAAATCGTCTGGCGTTAACCAAAACAAACTCAGTAAAGTTACACTGCCCGACAAAGGGTTAAAAGCTAAAATTAAGAACAAGACTCGGAAGGCAAAGGTCCCGAGTTTGACTCTCACCGATGCGCCTCTACTTAAGTTAGGCCGGCCACCTAACTCGAAATACTCAGGTTCGGGCGATTAAGAGTTCACAGTTGAGGCCCCTTCGTGTGGGGGAAAATAGAAGTTTAAGATGTTACCCGTTTTTAGCTACACGATACCAATTAACTAACCACAGAGGACACCAATTAGGGTATTATTTAGGGCAGTGGTTTTTAACCCCTGGTCGCCAAGCCATTTTGATTGGGTCATTAAATTGTCACTTATCATTTATTTATGTTATCTCTAATCATTTTATCATTAATTATTTATTTTATTATCTATTACGAGTAAACTGTTTGAAGGCATGAGTCGCCGAGCTAGCCCCGCGACCAGAATTTGGTCGCAGCCTAAAAAGGTTAAAAACCACTGATTTAGGGCATGAAAACCGGTCTAAAACCAATTTATGGTTCATAATTATTACGACGTAATCACATATTTCCTTTAAGTACAAACAATTGCAGTCTAACCTGTGGGCGGCGTGAAAGACGGGAGAGGCTGGCATCATATACATCGATGCCAGAATCGCGGCACACCTGTGAATGTACCTGAGAGCATCAAGGCATAGGTCCCCCCCAACCAGCTCTCCCCAACAGACCACAGTCTCTGTCACAAGTTCCCCTTCACCTAATTAGATTATGTATTAATCAGTAGTGTAGTTAAATTATAGGTGGTATCGTAACAGTATATTGCAAGCTAATCTGACTATCACCAAGTCTTCAATGAAGAAAAATGAACAGGTAACAATAGTAAAAGTAAAGTCTTCACCTTTGGGGGTGCGAGAATCTTATTTTTTTTTATATTTTTATTTATAAACAAAATAGTTAAAAAAAATAAAGAAGAAACCGTTAATGCGCAGTATTGCACGCAAGTTGTACGTAAATTTGTTTGAACAAAAACTTATTCGAGTTCATTTGTCGTTTCCCATGAAATTTACTTGGGCCTTTGACGTGTTTCAAGAGACACAGAATACAATCGAGAGCGGCGTTGGCGAAGACGAGCACGTTATCCGTGGACAGAAAGGCTTCGAAAACGTCTTTGACAACGCGCAGATGACCCACTGTCTCGTGGCAAGTGCCTGGGAAGAGGAGATCAACTAAATTTAAAAGTTATAAACGGCTATAACTCATATTCCCATTGTCCAGTGGATGCATGGAATGAATACAAGTAGACTCTAGACTGGAAAACGACACTCCAAATTCCAATATAATCAACCACACGCGCTTACCACCATCGAGACTATGGTATCAACCATCCCGGTCTAAGAGAGGAAGTGTTATTAAATACAAAACTGTCCATCTAAATTGGCGTCTGTCTAGGAATGTAAAAGCCAAAATGACAACTGGAACACTATTCTTTCCCACTGAAAAAAATATAGAGTGTATATATACTGATACAGGTAAATTTGCGCTGCCTTAAGGAGGAAACACAAACTTGCGGTGCATCTTGCTCCTCAACAATCATGCATCAGGACTGATAATAGCTGGGGGCGTTTGCAATACAAAATAACAAAAAATTCAATAAATTTAATACGAATATGGATATTGTTTAGACTAGACCAGGGTTGGGGAACCTTTTTTCATTGGAAGGCCGCATTTCATTTAACCAAGACCCTATTAGGCCGCATGCTGAGAATTTAACATATACAGTACAACAAAATGTCATATTTTAGTCTACAATCTACATATTTACTAATTTTAAATCAAACTTGATAATACGTGAGGGTTTTTATAATAAATAAAAAATTCAGCAAGTGCACATTTATTTTTTGGGGGGAATAATTGGCAATAGAACTAATATTAAGTGAAAAATGATATTAAGTGAAAAATGATATTAAGTGAAATGATGTTAATATTAAGTGAAAAAGTGATAAACCATTTAATGACTTTTTTGTGACTGCTTATTGCGGGACAGGAGTCGTACATTTGGTTCCAACATCGTTGACCGTAGTTTTAGTTGGTCCTCCAGGTGAATATTCGTCATCTGAGATCTCAAGCACGTTTTGATTTGAGTCACATACGAAAACGTTGATTCACAACAGTAGGTTGTGCCGAAACAAGACAACATTCGACGAGCATGTTGGCGCAGACGTGGGTATTCAACGGCATTTTTCCATATTTCAACAGGATCCTTCTTAGTATCAAATAGAGACTTAAGGATATTATCTTCTAATAGCTCAATCAACTCCATCTGTAAATCTTCAGGTGCTTTGGAGACATCAACCAGGTGTGGTTGGAAAGCTAGTTTCAGTGTGAAGTCATGTTTCTCAAAATCTTCAAATCTTTCATCGTATTCTTCAATCAGGAAGTCTAGGACAGCTGTGTATTCTTTCACATCGCATTCCCCTAATGATTTGCTTGTATCTTGATCAATTACCTTTGCCAGTTCAGGGAAGTGTTCAGCTGAAAGTTCCGATCGGGTAAGGATAGTTTTGAAAAAGCGCAGCTTCCTCCGAAAAGCCTGGATTTTTTTGTCACATTTCATATATGGATTTAGTTTTACCTTGCAAAGAAATATTCAGGTCATTTTGCTTTGACATTACGTCACACAGAAATGCAGCATTTCTGCAGAAATCCTTTTTGGACAATTCACATGGTTCACTGAGTTCCTCAAAACATCTTGTGATTTGTTTTCGCAAAGACAAAAGTTGTTCAAAGACTTGCCCTTGTGACAACCAGCGCACTTTAGAATGATACGGAAGATCCACACTGAATGTTTCATCATCAAGCATAAACATATTGCGAAACTGGCGATGTCGTGATGCATTTGCACTAATGTAGTTCACAATACGTATAACTTTACTTAATGTGTCACTTAAAACAGTAGATTTGGCACAGAGATTCTGTTGATGCAAAATACAGTGAAAGGAAATCAAGCTCTCTGGATTTAGCAGTTCTTTTTGTAGTAGCGCAACAAATCCTTCACATTTTCCTCTCATGGAAGGTGCACCAACTGTGCATACACTTACTAAATTACATAAATTCAGTTTCACTTCACGGCATTTTTCTTTGAAGAGAGACAAGCCGTCAATTCCACGTGTCTTCCCCGTAAGGGTACCCAAAGCCAGTAACTCCTCGTAGTATTGAAAATCTGCAGTTATAACACGAATAAAAAATGACACTTGCGCTGAGTCAGTAATATCAGTGGACTCATCCAAGGCAATCGAATAATAAGTATTTTCGCTTTGGCATATTGTATGAAGCTGTTCAGTTACATTGAGGTCTAATTCATGTTGCCGATCAGTTATGGTCCTTCTTGAAAGAGGTAGTTGTTTGTATTTGTTAACCTTGTCTGAATCTAGAGGCTACAACTTCAACAATGCATTCTTTTATGATTTCCACATCACTATATACTAGTATATAGCTTACCTCTTTTTCCAAGTATATATGCTACTTTATAAGTTGCTTCAGTGATTTCAGTCCCTAGGCCTGACATCGTTTTAAATACTTGCTGTTGTTGCTGCTTTTGAAGTTTCATCTTCGTAAGCATGGGCGCCCGCAGGTAGGGGCAAGGGGGGGCACTTGCCCCCCCCCCCCCATGGAAATGCCAAGAAAATATATTAAATATTTTCTAAGAAAATATTTATATCCTAAACTTGCTGAAAAGTATCCAACTGCCTCCTAAAGGGTGAAAATTTTTATTTGTGTGCATGATAAAAGGTTGCTAGCTTTTTATTTGTTCACCGGGAGAAAATCAACTCCAACAAAACTGATTTTATGGAAAAGGTTGTTCATAATTTTGGTAGTGACCGCAGACGACTACAATTCCTATTCAAATGAGCAGTGTAGGTGATGCTCGAAACACCGTTTTCAAATTAGGTACATTTACTTCAGTGTGCTTTTTTCTTCATTCTATCATGTTTCTGTTATAAATAAAATAAATGATTGTTATCATGTGCATTGTATGTATATACAATATATATTTGCATTTTCCATTACAGAAAATGCAACACTAAACTTGCTTAGAATTAACCTGCTGGTTCCTAAGGGGTTGAAAGTTTTTTGCTTGCTCCGGTCCCTACCTATTAATACATTAAATTTTGCCCCCCCTTGGAAAAAATCCTGCGGGCGCCCATGTTCGTAAGTGCAGACTTTCGGGGTTCTCCTTCCAATATAGCATACTTGTGGTTCTTATGAGTTGCATAATGCTGATATGCATTGTGTTTCTTCACTGTTGCAATTATGGCGTTGCAGAGCAAACACATCATTTTATCTTTCTTAGCAACTATGAAACACTGCAATTCCCGTTCTCTTCCTTTAATTTTCTTTTTACAGTTTTTGACGTGATTGGGGTATCAGAAATTTTTTAAATAAAAATGGTACACGAATTGATCAAAGATTTACAGTTTTAAAGGAAACAAGCGTGCGTGTGACTATCGGAGAATCGTCAGTAACTGTCATCCAGTCGAGTTGATCGTTGATAGGTAAGGGCGTAAGCCGTAAGGCAACACTGCCAGTTTCAACTGGCAGCGTTGCCATATTTCCTATTGTTCAAGCCATAAAGAAGGCTTGTATGTGTAAGAAGCAGTGAAGCTGAAACCATAATCTAATGAAATAGCCTAAAACACTAAAGGGGTATCAGTTGCTGTCCATTATCGTACGGTATGAATTCTGAATGTCAAATGGGCAGAAGGCCGCAACTAGTACCCCAAAAGGCCGCAGGTTCCCCACCCCTGGACTAGACTAACAAAAAGCATTGTTGCTTTCAGTAGTGATGAACCACGTACGAAAGTCTCGTAAATACTTTTACCCTCTATCTGCTTGGCAATGCTGCTGCGAGCTGCTCGTACCCTAAAGTGAGTGTATGGGCGGAATGGTACTCTATGTAAAAAGATGTTTACTTTTCATACTTCCACTTAAACTATGAATGCATCGATATATATACATATTTCTAAATAGCCAAATTCCTCCTGCATTTTCGTCGGTGGTCAGTGAAGTTACATCAGCTGCAACAAGTGATGTATTTAGTTTTACAAATTTTTAATCACCCGCGCTTCCACTGAAAACTTTAGAGAATGCGCTTTTTAACCGTATACAATGATTTTTTTCGAATTTCAGTCGCGTTACGATTTTAATTAAAAAAATCCATATCAAATTACTACTACTTGATGCTTCCTGAGGTTTTTACACACCCACTTGGGCTACGTCGTAGCCAATGTCGTAACACCGCTTCCCGTTGACCAGGAAAGTTAAGCGACATTGGGTCTGGGTAGTAGTTGAATGGGAGACCATCCTCCGTGTCCAGATTATGTAGCGACCCGTGGTTCGGATCCCACGTAAAGCCGTAGGTCCCCTCCGTCATATGACCTTAGATGTTGCGAAAGAGGTTAAACAACCCCAATCATTGTTATTATTACACACCCACTTTGGGGGGGAGTAACCTAAACTGAACCCCCCCCCCCCCCCCAATATCTACAACAAATTAGAAGTTATTTTTCAAGTACGAGGAAAGTGATACAAAAGATAGCACCGAATAGGAACTAATGTAACTTTCAGCTATATATATATATATATATATATATATATAATATATATATATATATATTATTATATATATATATATATATATATTATATTATATAGTATATGTTAAGCAAAGCCATAAATTAATGAAAATGGGTTGTTGTTGTTGTTGTTGTTGTTGGTTAGCCAATTCAGCCCACCCTGATCGAGCAAGCCGGCGGCACGAAGGTAACCGATCGCCCTCTCCGGAGTGGACCAGAGGTTCAGCGCACTAGTGATGTTGTGTTGTGTTGTGTTTGTGTTGTGTTCTATGTTGTGCTAGAGCAGTACAGTCTGGCATAATGTGTTCAATTGTTTGTGGTGTGTTCTGGCACAGGTGGCACGTGTCGTCTGTGGAGTTGTGTAGTCTGTGTTTATATGTCTGTAAGTTGGGGTGATGTCCACATCGGAATCGTGCTAAGCTAACTCGATCCGATCTGCTCAGGCTGGTCTCTGACCTGTCAATGGGTGAGTCGTGTCAGTGCTTTGTGGGTTAGGTATGTGTGTATGTGTTTTCTATACTGTGTGATGTTTCTGGGACGTGGTATGGAATGGAGTATTTGGTTATAATGTCTCTCTGGTGTTACCTTAATGGTGCGAGGTGTTGGTGCATGATTGTTCACGTAGTGGCAAGGGTGTTGTGGGTTAGTTGTCGCTGCTGCCAGAAATTTTGTCCCCCTCATGTCTAAATATTCCCTAACTTTCAGTATTTTTGTTTCTGTGTGCGGGTGTTCAATTGGTTCTTGTATGGGTAGATGGTTTAGCTGGCAAGTTCTCCTGGTGAGAAAATGTTGGAGGACTTCTAACATCGGTCCAGTCTTATAACATAACTGATGAGTTGTTATACTGTAGGTGGGCGAAGCCCAACTTAACAGCTGTTAACTGAATTCAACAAAAATAATAAACAAAAGTCAGGTGTTACTTTAGAAGAAAAATGTATTATTATTATTATAATCCCATAATTTTTAACGGCTTTCCGTGTAAAATCTATAATAATAATAATAATAATAATAATAATAATAATAAAAGGATTTGATTATGTCCCCAGGTTGTTGTTGTTGTTTAGCCGATCAGCCCACCCTGATCGAGCAAGCCGGCGGCACGCAGATAACCGATCGCCCTCTCCGGAGTGGACCAGAGGTTCAGCGCACTAGTGATGTTGTGTTGTGTTCGTTGTTGTGCTAGAGCGGTACAGTCCGTCATAATGTGTTCAATTGTTTGTGGTGTGTCCTGGCACAGGTGGCAGGTGTCGTCTATGGAGTTGTCTAGTCTGTGTTTATATGTCCGTAAGTTGGGGTGATGTCCACATCGGAATCGTGCTAAGTTAACTCGATCCGATCTGCTCAGGCTGATCTCTGACCTGTTAATGGGTGCGGCTTCGCACCTAGGACCGCATTCGGACCGAGTCGTGTCAGTGCTTTGTGGGTTAGGTATGTGTGTGTGTGTGTGTGTTTTCTGTACTGTGTGATGTCTGTGGGGCGTGGTATGGAATGGAGTATTTGGTTATAATGTCTCTCTGGTGTTACCTTAATGGTGCGAGGTGTTGGTGCATGATTGTACATGTAGTGGCAAGGGTGTTGTGGGTTAGTTGTCGCTGCTGCCATGAATTGTGTTCCCCTCATGTCTAAATGTTCCCTAACTTTTAGTATTTTTGTTTCTGTGAGCAGGTGTTCTATTGGTGTTGTTTAAGTGCATCCTGTAATGATACGAAGTGCGTTGTTTTGTATTGTTTGTAAGGTGTTTATGTGTGTTTGAGATAATGGGTGCCCAGCATGGGCTAGCATAGTCCATAACTGAGCGAATATATTGTTTGTATTTGAGTGATGTTGTTTCCTGCTGGTGTCCAAAGTTTGTGCCTGTTAGTACCCTAAGCGTGTTAAGTCTTGACGTACATTTGGTTTTAATGTCCTGAATGTGGTTTGCAAAAGATAATGATGTGTTGTATGTGACACCAAGTATTTTGGTTCTGTGAGTGTGTGGAATGTTGATGTTGTTTAGTGTAAGCTGTGGAATTACCTGGTGTTCTTTTGTGTTGTTTGTAAGCAAGGTGATGGTTGATTTTGTGGGCGCTACTTTGAGTCTATTGTGTGTGAGCCAGTCTTGTATACTGTTTATGTATGTTTGTAGGTTATTTGTAGCGGTGTCGATGTTGTTGTGGGTGGATGTTAGAGTGATATCATCTGCATATGATGATAAGGTAAGATTGTTATCTATGGGTGTTGGAATGTCATGCATGTATAAGTTGAAGAGTGTTGGTGAGAGAACAGAGCCTTGAGGGACCCCGTTCGGAAAAAGCTTGTTTTTGGATGACTTGCCATTAAATGTGACATGTGAGTATCTTCCTGAGAGATAGTTGCTCAGCCACCTTTTGGTGTTATTGTGCATGTTTGTGTTGAGTATTTTGTTTATGAGAGGGAAGCGTGGGATAGCATCAAATGCTTTACTAATGTCTATTGTTGCTAATAGTGTACGTTGAGCTGGTCTTCTGGAGTTGATGCCATCCATGATGTGCTGCGTGAGGTTAGTGAGTAATGTCGTGGTTGAGTGGTGAGGTCTGAATCCATGTTGAGTAGGCGATAGTGGTACGTGTGGGTTGGTGATTTGTAAGATTAGTCTTTCTGTTACTTTGGAAGGTGTGCATAGTAAAGTAATGGGTCTATAGGAAGCTGGTTCTGTTGGATTTTTGTTTGGTTTGAGTAGTGTAATAATTTTACCTTGTTTCCATATGTCAGGAATAATACAGTGTTGGTATGAATATGCGCTGATATTTGTGAGAGCTAGTATTCCTTGTGGGCCCAAGTGTTTAAGGTGTATGTTAGATATGTTGTCTGGTCCAGTAGCCTTCGAATTCTTAATGTTTTTGATGATCTTGGTGGTCTGGTCTGTATTGAATGGTGTAATGGTCGTGTCGAGTCTGTAGGTTTTCTTGTGTCTGGCTGTTTGTCTGTCTGCGTGTTTCTGGTTGTTGTCTCTGTTTAAGTGACTTATCTTTGCGTAGTGATTAACTAGAATGTTAGCTTGTTGTGTGTATGTTGGGATATTATTTTGGTTGCGACAGATAGCCGCGTGTGGTGTGTGAATGCCGCTGTTAGAGTGGGTAATGCTGTTTATGGTCTTGTGTAGCCTGTATGTATCTGTGGAGTGGTTTAGTGTTGTTATGAATTCCCTGAATGTTTCTGTTTGTTTTTCTTTGAGTTTGTTGTTTATTTCTGTGTTGAGCTGTTGTATCTGCTGTTTTATGGCTTCTGTGTGTGGTGTTTGTGTGTTATATTTGAGGTTGTTACGTTGCCTTATGAGGTGGGCTATTTCTCTAGTGTAATTTGGGTTGTATTTCCTAATGTTGCCCTTGGGTATGTATTTGTTTGCATTATTGATAATCTGATTAAATGTCTTGAGTGTTGTATCGATGTTTATGATGGGTGTGCTGTTTAATGTGGTGAATTGTTCCTCAGTCTATATTTTGAACTGTTCCCAATCAGCTTTCTTGTAATTTCTGTAAGTGTGCCTAAGGCTGTTGGGGCAGAGTGTAGAATGTGTTGTAATGATGATGGGCAGGTGGTCTGATGACAGTTGTTTTTCTGTTCTCCATTGTGTATGTGTTGCTAGTGAGGGGGAACAGAACGTCATGTCTGGGGAGGAGTTTGAGTATCCTGCTTGATGTGGTATGTGTGTATGTTCTTCTGTATTATTAAGAATGAAGAGGCTGTTTAGTTGTGTGGCTATGTTGGCGCCTCTATGTCCCCAGGTTGTGCACCTGGGTGTTAATAAATTAAATAATTAAAATTACTGGGCCCGAAGGCCCCAGCACCGCGATTAAACTACAGAAAAGAACGCAGTCGTGAAAATTTTGAGCTTCACATTGTGTCAAGATTTCTGAATATTAAGATTTTCATGACTATAGTTTTACTGACCAAATAATTGAACCCCCAATTACTGTCGGTATGACAGTTACAAACATGAAAGCACACACACACACACACACACACACACACACACACACACACACACACACACACACATTGATTAGGTCCCGAGGTTGTGCACCTGAGTGTTAATAAATTAAATAATTATTTTTTTAAAATTAAATGACGTCATCAACATCATTACGTATATATATATCATTATATATATATATATATATATATATATATATATATATATATATATCGAAACATATGGTAAAATTATTGAATACCCGGTTAGGTTCATTGACGCCAGGTTAGGTCATCTGTACGCCCTAATTAAAGTTAGCTTTAACGAAAATCTCACGACTTAACCTCACCAATCGTCAAGGGCGTACAATTAACCTACCCGGGCATTCAATTAATCTAATCGGGCATTCAGTTGACCTAACCGGGCATTTAATTAACCTAACCGGGCATTCAGTTGACCTAACCGGGCATTCAATTAACCTAACCGGTCATATATATATATATATATTGGTTTCATTTAGTCATATATCAGGTCATCCCATAAGTAATGTCGTTTTTTACGATAAATTAAGTTTAAACTAGTCCTACTCGGTTTAAGCATAAATTTTCCGAAGGTTATATCTAAGAGGAGATCTATCGTGTTTCGCTACATACTTTACAGATCTTGACCAGTGAAGACGTGTGTTTTGCTTTATGTGAACCCCTCATAAACATGGCGGTATCAGAAGAGCATATCAGGCATATAATGCTTTACGAGTTCAAAAAAGGGAATAGTGCTACTGAAGCAACGCGAAACATTCAGGACGTTCATGGCAACGATATTCTGCATGTGAGGAAATGTCAAAGATGGTTTCAAAAGTTTAGGAATGGTGACTGCTGTTTGACAGATGCAGCACGCTCTGGACGTCCTGCTGAGTTTGATGATGACCCGCTGTTAGCCGCACTTGAAGAAGACTGTTCAACAACTGTCGAAGAATTGGCTCAGAAACTCAATTCATCCCCGTTCACCATCCATCGACATTTGCAACAACTCGGGAAAGTGCCTAAGTTAGGAAAATGGGTGCCACATGAATTGTCGGTCGACAATCTGAGGGTGCGGGTAAACATTAGCACAGCTCTTCATTCCCGTGAACTCCAAGATCCGTTTTTGCACCGTTTAGTGACTGGTGATGAAAAGTGGATACTGTACCAGAATGTTAAGCGCCGTCGACAGTGGGTTTGTGCCGGAGAACCAGCGACACCACAGCCAAAACCAAATCTTCACCCTCGGAAGGTGTTGCTTAGTGTTTGGTGGGATAAAGGTGGTGTAATACACTTTGAAACCTTACCACACAACCAAACAATCACCGCTCAAGTCTACTGTCAACAACTGGATCGATTGAACACTGCACTAAAAGAAGAGAGACCTTCTTTGGTTAATCGGAAAGGAATCGTGTTCCACCACCACAACGCACGTTCTCATACCGCTCGGATCACTTCCGCGAAAATTGAGGAGCTTGGGTGGGAAAAACTTCCACATCCTCCATATTCTCCAGACCTTGCGCCTTCAGATTATCATCTCTTCAGGAGTCTGCAAAACTATCTTGACGAGAAACAGTATACTAGATTAAAAAGTTTCAGTTGAGTTTTTTTTTTGTCCTTCAAATTCCGATCTAAAAAACGACATTACTTATGGGATGACCTGATATATATATATATATATATATATATATATATATATATATATAGATAGAGAGAGAGAGAGAGAGAGAGAGAGAGAGAGAGAGAGAGAGAGAGAGAGTGAGAGAGAGAGTGAGTGAGAGTGTGTGTGTGTGTGTGTGGTGTGTGTGTGTGTGTGTGTGTGGTATGTATTTTAGAACCGACGGTCAACTCGGGGGACTAAATAGCCTAAAACAATGATCATTTCAATTACACACACGAAGATAGAGAGAGATCACATCCATCTTACTCGCACTTTTTTTTTATGTAGGAAGAAGGGATGAAGATCGAACAAAAAAAAAAAAAATTACCCCTTCATAGAAGAAGAAGGAGAGAGCCGAAATCAAGGTCTCCGAGGCACACACTATTACTGTACCGTAACATGCTTTTTACAATTTTATCATTATTCAGTCTCTTCACATAATCATACCAATTTAGGATATTATTCTATTTCCACATCCAATGAATTTTCCACCCCACACACCTTTCCCAACCATCCTTATTACTTATACGGTAAATCTGTTTTACACCAATCGTACTTCTTAAATCATTCATCTCGACTGCTCTTACTTCTGAGGATGAATTATCATTTGCGAAACAAGATTTCACTTCATATTACCGTACTTATTATTCCCTCTTTCAAATATGCGTGTATTCTTCACGAAAGCCATTTCAAAACTAACGCTTCATAAACCTGTTAGACGCCGATGAATACATTTTAACACTAACTTCAAACGAAGTAGAACACTTATTTTATTTTATATAGAGGATATATATATATATATATACATATAATATATATATATACACACACACACCCACACACACACACACGAGGGGCGGTCAGAAAATAAGTTTATACGGCGTATAATTTCGTAACTAAAGGATTTACTTTGATTATGCTTTTATCAGGTGAATTCGTTAATCATTGTTGGCAACACTGCATGTCGATTCGGCTGCCATCTACCGTACATGGGCTATACGAGTCGGGTGAACATGGCGGCTTGACTGGAACAATGCCCTGTCATTTCTGCAACGATATTCAGAGTCTGTCAGTGGTCAAGAATTTCTCGAGCGCATTGTCACGGGAGATGAGACATGTGTTCATCACCGTACTCCGAAAATAAAACGTGCCAGCATGGAATGGAAACACCCTGGGTCCCCGCGACCAAAGTAGTTCAAGATTGTGAGGTCCGCTGGCAAAGTGATGGTTATCGTGTTTTGGGACCACAAGGCGTTTTGCTCCCGGACTTCATGCAAAAAGGCACAGCAATCAATGCAGCTGCATATTGTTCAACACGAACGTTTACGAGCGGCCATTAAACGTAAACCTCCTGAACTGCTCTGTAGGGCATGGCACTGTTCCAGTCGAGCCGCCATGTTCAACTGACTCATATAACCAATGTATGGTAGATGGCAGCCGAATCAGAGTGGTGTTGCCAACAATGATTAACGAATTCACCCGATACAAACATAATCAATGTAGGTCCTTTAGTTACGAAATTATACGCCGTGTAAACTTATTTTCTGACCGCCCCTCGTGTGTGTGTGTGTGTGTGTGTGTGTGTGTGTGTGTGTGTGTGTGTGTGTGTGTGTGTGTGTGACGTACAGTCAGGGTAAGCGGGGCATACGCCGCCTACCCAGTTAAAAGTCAAATTACAAAAAGTCAGTATATTACTACAGTAATCGAAAACTAAAAAAGTTATGATGCTTGTATAATGTATATCTTCTTCTTCTGCAGCTTAAATCCCATCTCTATATGGGGTCGCTGTTCTTGATGAGTCTCCTCCATTCTCTTCTGTCACGCACCATGTCCTCGTCCAAATTTTTCTTCCGGATATCTGCCGCCACGCAATCCCTCCACCTCGTCTTCGGTCTACCTCTTCTCCGTCCCGGCACCTCCATTTCCAGCACCCTACGTCCCACGTAATCCTCCTCTTCTCATCATGTGCCCATACCATCTCAGTCAGGCTTCTTGGACTTTTCTTGACGCCTCTACTACTTTCACCGTTCCTCTAATGCGTTCGTTTCTGATTCGATCTCTTCTAGTTACACCGCACATCCATCGCAACATTTTCATTTCAGCCACATCCATCTTTCTGTCACTAGTCTTCTTCATTGGCACCGTCTCCATTCCGTACAACATGGCTGACCTAACCACTGTTTTGAAGACCTTCCCTTTCAGCTTCACCGGCATCCTACGATCACAGAGAACTCCCGACACCTCTCTCCAACTCCTCCATCCCGACTGTATCCTACGATTCACCTCTCCCTCTGCTCCCCCCTCTGCCTCGATTGTTGATCCCAAGTATTTAAAACAATCTACCCGTTTGATCAGTTCACCGTTTAACATCACTCCCCCTCCTTCACCGGTTGTACATTACATCTCAGATATTCAGTCTTCTTCCGACTAACTTTCATACAGTGGTGGGCACCGTTAACCAAAAAGTTAACTTCGTTAACCGCTAATCCGTTAACCAAAAAGTTAACTTCGTTAACCGTTAATCCGTTAATTCGTTAAACATGTAACGGAAGTTACCGATAAACTGTTAACGTTAACTTTTATTATAAAAAAAAATGAAAAACACAATATATATATAATTTAATTTTCCCTCTTCTTCTCGTTCTCCATTTTGTCCATGAGATGCATGTTGCCCTTCATGAAAATTAGCATATCAAAGTTTTCATCAGACAGGGATGATCTCTTGGCCCTCAGGATGTCCTTGCCCATAGAGAACAAACGCTCCACTGCAGCACTGGAGGGGATGGCTGTGTTGAACTTGATGAACAAGTCCACCAACACTTGCTCACCCAAGAAAGTACCGGCAGGATCAACCGGGTAGAAAAATAATTATGGAGATTTTAAAGATGTGGTACCTAGAAGTACCGCCAGGACATAAAGGGTTAAGGTGAAAACGCTCCCATTGTAAGACATCAATTGACTTAATTTATGTCATCAAAGTGACATGAGAATTTAAATCTTACCTGATCAGTTTTATGGTTCTTGAAATGTATCAAGGAGACTACTAATAAGGTACTCACAGACATATTATAAATATACATGACTTACTTGACAACGATTATTTTTAAATATTCACTAGCACAAACATGTTGCGCAAGAGACAGACTGCAAATGAAACGAATGTAGTTATTTGTTGTAATTGTTACATATATATATTGAAAGTGCCTTAAAATGCTCGTGATATTTCTTGAAAGAAGTTGAAACATTCAACTCAAATGGCAAATCTTTCCGCCTGATTTTACAGTCGACCATGTTTTGCTCAAACCAATGCCATAAATAACTACCATATTTGGTAAGACACAAATTGTGGCGACGGAAACAAATATATCGCCTGATTTTGCACTGCGGAAATGGAAATTCGTTCATCACTATTAACAGTGGCGGATTAATTGCGCACCTGCTCAGCACTGAAAATAATAGAAACTTTTAAACGTTTATTTATGAATTTTTGGGGTTAACGGACTTGAGTTAACGGAAGTTAAATGTAACGGAAGTTAATTAGTCCGATAATGATTTTCAAAGTTAACTTAAAAGTTAAATCGTTAACGAAAAAGTTAACTTCGTTAATTAACGATTAACGGATTAACGGTTTGTGCCCAGCTTTGCTTTCATACCTCTACTTTCCAATGCCTCCCTCCAATTTTCTAGCTGTTGTTCTACCTCCTGTCTTGTCTCTGCGCACAACACTACATCATCGGCATACATCATGCACCAAGGAGCAACCCCTCTAACCTCCTCAGTCAACACATTCAACACCACGTTGAATAGGAATGGACTCAGTGCTGACCCTTGATGCAGACCAACCCCAACACCAAAACTCTCCGTCACACCAACACTACACCTCACTTTCGTCGTAACCCCTCTATACATTTCCTGAATCAATCTGACGTACTTCTCTGGGACCATCTTCTCCCTCAGGCACCTCCAAACCTCTTGTCTCGGTGTCCTATCATACGCCTTCTCTAAGTCTATGAAAACCATGTGCAATGCCTTTTGTCCTTCCCTGTACCTTTCCTCCAACTGTCGTAATGCAAAAATAGCATCAGACGTACTTCGTCCGGGCATAAAACCGAATTGCTCTGTCGACACGCCTGCCTCCTCCCTCAGCCTTAAGTCCACAATTCGCTCCCACACCTTCACGGTGTGCGATATCAGCTTGATACCCCTATAATTTGAGCATTCCTGTATATCCCCTTTCTCTTTGAATATGGGTACTATGATACTGGCACGCCATTCCTCCGGGACCACCTCTTGGTCGCGGAGCTTTTCCGTAAGATCATGCAGGAGATCCACTCCTTCATCGCCAAGTGCCTTCCATACCTCTGCCGGTATCTCATCAGGACCCGTTGCTTTACCACTCTTCATTTTATCCAACGCCTTCCTCACCTCCGCCCTTTCCACCTTCCTCGTCATTGTCATATTCGGTAGTCCATCCTCATGGACCAACCTAGGGTTTTTCTCATTTAATAGTTCCTCAAAATATTCCTTCCATCTAACCTGTATATCTTTCTCTCTCCGCAGTACTGTCCCATCCTCTCTTTTAACCTGTTTCACTTGAGTAAAATCCTTTGTGGCTTATTCCTGCTTTTAGCCAACCTGAATATTTCCTTTTGCCCCTCTCGAGTTTCTAATTTCTCATACAGATCACGACATGCATGGGCTTTTGCCAGTGCCACCGCCTTTTTTGCCTGTTTCTTTGCGTTCTTATATACTTCCTTCCGCTCACCCGACCTAGTTTCCTCCCAGAGTTTCTTTGCTTGTTTCTTACATTGTAGGGACTCTTGGATGTCATCATTATACCACCATCCTTCTTTATCTTTCCACACTCTACCGGATGTTTCACCTAATACAACCTTTCCTACGGTTTGTATTACATTTGCATTATGTTGCCACCAGTTTTGTACATCTTCTGGCGTACTGGTCTCGCTCAGCACCCGCTCTTTAAACTCTCTTCTCTTCTCCTCTTCTTTCAGCTTATACCACTTGATCCTCTTAACACACGTTTCTCGTGTCTTTCTCGGTCTCCTCAACATCAGCTCCATAACTAATATCCGGTGCTGTGGTGTTACATGGTCTCCTGGAATCACTTTACAGTTCTTAACTTCATTCAATTGTGACCTTCTGTAGAGTAGGTAGTCAACCTGTGACGTTCTACCTCCGCTCTTGTAAATTATCAAATGTTCGTTCCTCTTTCTGAAGTATGTGTTTACAATTGCCATATCAAAAGAGACAGCCAGGTCCAACACTCTCTCTCACCTTCCCAATTTGCCTCCCCCAAACCATGTCCTCCATGTACTCTTTCCGTAACATCATTGTTATTTCCTACGTGTCCATTCAGGTCAGCACCAACTACCACTCTCATTTTCTAGCACACTCTCCATTTCTATTTCCAGCGAACTCCAGTAGGCTTCCTTCTCTTCTTCTGTGCATCCAATTTGCGAGGCGTATGCACTCACTATATTGAGCGCATGATTCCCCCAGTTCAGTCTCATAGTCATTAGTCTATCACTCCTCCGGTTTATCTCCACAATACACTCACTGAGCTCCTTCGTCAATATAATACCCACACCATTTCTACCTTCGACCGACGCTCCGCTGTAAAACAGTTTATACCCTTCACCGAACTCTCTTGCCTTATTTCCTTTCCAACGCGTTTCTTGTACGCAGAGCACATCTACTCTTCTTTTCTTCATCAAATCCACAATCTCCCTTGTATAATGTATATATAGATATAAAATAAAAAAAGGTGGATAGGAATATATATATACACACCAGGACAAGGGGGGCACAAGAGAAGACCAGGAGCAAGCAAAAATGTTGATGGCTCTCTCAAATGAGTTTATGCTGACACAGGAGATAACAGAAAATACCAGAAAAAATAGCTGCCTGGACCTGGTATTCACGAATAACACGAACTTGATTGCTGATATAAAAATAACCCCAACCATTATCTCAGACCACACCTTAATCGAGATATCAACAAATATGACGACAGCATTAAAAGACAATACACATATTGAGGAAAGAAGCAAATCTGGGGCTTTTAATTTAAACTCCAAAACTATAAATTGGGAAGCAATCAGATCGCACATGGCCCAAATATAGTGGAGAACAATTTTCGAGAATAAAACAACTGAAAAAATGCTAACAACCTTGGAAGAAAAAACGCTGAGAAATTTAGAAAAATATGCTCCGAAATCACAGCCAAAAGGAAAGAGGAGCTGGCTAGAGAGGCAAAAGAGAAGACTATTCCGCAAAAGAAAGAGAGTGGAGGCGAAGTTATACACCTGCGGAGAAAATGACAGGAAAGTAATACAAGAAAAACTGGAGGGTATCGATAGGGAAATACAAGCCCTGATTACGGACCATACAGAGAGGGAAGAGGAAAAGGAGGTAGAAGCAATAAAGGAAAATCCAAAATACTTCTATAGCCATGCAAAAAGGAAAACAAAAACACGCACTACTATCAGACCCTTAAGGAAAGGAAATAATGAACTAACCGACAATCCAAAAGAAATATCTGAAACATTGAGAGCCCAATATGAATCAGTTTTCAGTACCCCAAAAGGTGACAAAGCGATACCTGACATAGATGCATTCTTTGAAGAGGAATTGCAAGGAGAGTATATAACAGACTTCGATTTTACCCGAGAAGATGTAGCGAAAGCTATAGGACAAATGAAACTACATTCAGCTGCAGCTCCGGACAATTGGAACGCATTATTGATTAAAAACTGTAAAAATGAAATAGCTACACCTTTATACTGGATATGGAGAAGATCCCTAGACACGGGGGAAATACCGAGCATCTTGAAAAGAGCAAACATTGTCCCTATATATAAAGGAGGGGACAGATCTCAAGCAAAGAACTATAGACCAGTGTCATTGACGTCCCACCTCACCAAAGTATTTGAGAGAATAGTTAGAGAGAAAATTTATGATTTCCTGGAGACACAAGAAAGATTCAACGAAAATCAGCATGGATTCCGATCAGGTAGATCATGCCTATCACAACTAACAGAACACAACAACAATATCCTAGATGCACTGGAAGGCAATGACAACTACGATGTTATATACACAGATTTTGCTAAAGCTTTCGACAAATGTGATCATGGAATAACAGCACATAAAATGAAATATATGGGAATAACAGGCAAAGTAGGAAAATGGATCTACAACTTCCTCAGAGAACGTCTGCAGGTCGTCAAAATTCAAGGTATATCATCATCAGAATCGGAAGTACGCAGCTCAGTACTGGCCCCACTCCTGTTCATTATCATGCTAACAGACATAGACAGCGGAGTAAACAGCAACAGTATAGTAACATCCTTTGCAGACGATACAAAGATCAGCAGAAAAATCAGCGATGTAAATGAAGTGGAGGCCTTGCAGAGGGACACGAACAAAATATACAAATGGTCAGAAGACAACAAGTCATTTAACACCGATAAATTTCAGCTCTTGTGATATGATAGAAAAGAGGAACTTAAACAGACTGCATATTATGCTCCAGATAGACAGGAAATTCAGAGAAGCACGAAAGCGATCAATCTGGGGGTAATAATGACAGATGCGAAATTCGAAACACAAAATCAGATAGCGATAAATAAAGCAAAAAGAGTCGCAAGACAGGTACTAAGAACGTTCAAGAGAAGGGACAAGACAGTAATGATTCCCCTGCTAAAAACACTGATTATACCAAAACTTGAATACTGCTCAGTTTTGACGTCCTCATATAAAAAGGAAGAAACTAATAAACTAGAAGAAACACAAAAACATTTCACAGCCAAGATTGGTGGCTGCAAAGAACTCAACTACTGGGAAAGACTACGTAAACTAAATCTGTACTCTCTGAAAGGAAGAAGAGAGAGGTACACCATAATCTACGTATGGAAAGTGATCGAAAAACTGGTACCAAACCTCAAACTAAACCCAATTACCATTCAAACAACGCTGGAAAATAGGAAAGGCAGAATGTGTAGTGTTCCCAAATTAAAGGCCCGACAAGGGACCTCCTCACCACTGAAGGAAAATAGCTTGGTTGTCAGGGGGCCAAAACTTTTCAACCAGCTTCCAAAGGACCTCAGAAACGTAATGGGGGTCAAAGTTGAAGTCTTCAAGAGAAGACTGGATGTCTGGCTCAGGACGGTACCAGATGAGCCGGGCGTGCCTGGCTCTGTACGGTGGAGAGCGCAAGAAAGCAACTTGCTCCTCCACCAAGCCAGACCTAGAGGCGGGGCCACCAGCTTGACCTCCGTGTGAAGAGAGACCAACGCACGAAACAACATAAGTTCATAAGTTCTAAGTTTTACATATTTGCAGCTACCGCTTACCCTGTGGACACACCCACCGCACGTCACTAATATATATATATATATATATATATTAATTAGCTGAGGTACCCGGCGTTGACGGGATAAATTTCACATTAGATCCCTAGTTTAAATAAAATAAAGTTTAAGACAAAAGGCTGAATTTGATTAAAATGATTTATCTTATCCCGTGCCAAATTTGGTAGCTCTAGGTCAAACGGTTTGAAGTCGTCCTAAAAAATAATTATATGTGAAGCTCAAGATTTTCATGATTGTGTTCTTTTCTATAGTTTTATTGACCAAATAATCAAAATTTTCACGGCTGCCTTCTTTTCTGTAGTTTCCTAGAGCTACCAAATTTGGCACGGGAACCTCTTATGGGATGAAGAATGTCAACACAGAGTCGGTCAGCCTGTCTGTCTGTCTGCAACGCCGGGTACCTCAACAGGACGTGTGTGTGTGTTCCAGCATAACTCCAAAATGGAAGCAGTTACAAACATGAAGCTTCACACACATATTGATTAGGTCTCCAGGTTGTGCACCTGGGTGTTAATAAATTAAATAATTAAAATTACTGGGCCCGAAGGCCCCAGCACCGCGATTAAACTACAGAAAAGAACGCAGCCGTGAAAATTTTGATTATTTGGTCAATAAAACTATAGAAAAGAACACAGTCATGAAAATCTTGAGCTTCACATATAATTATTTTTTAGGACGGACGACTTCAAACCGTTTGACCTAGAGCTACCAAATTTGGCACGGGATAAGATAAATAATTTTAATCAAATTCAGCCTTTTGTCTTAAACTTTATTTTATTTAAACTGGGGATCTAATGTGAAATTTATCCCGGGCAACGCCGGGTACCTCAGCTAGTATATATATATATATATATATATATATATATATATATATATAACTGCAAACACGCAGTATAATTAACGTAAAGAACGACGCTTGTATAGGAGATATTCCGCGCAAGACGAGAGAGAGAGAACGAAACAAATGAAAAAATGAGGTAACCACCCGGGAATCGAACCCGGGATCTTCCGATTGCCGGTCAGATGCGATAACCATTACACCATAGGCCTCACTCTTCCAAATGCCGTAATTCTTCTACATACTCGCAGAAACCAATGCCCCAAGGGGGCACCTCCCGCATGCCGTAACATTATATACATTTAACTGCAAACACGCAGTATAATTAACGTAAAGAACGACGCTTGTATAGGAGATATTCCGCGCAAGACGAGAGAGAGAGAACGAAACAAATGAAAAAATGGTAACCACCCTGGAATCGAACCCGGGATCTTCCGATTGCCGGTCAGATGCGATAACCATTACACCATGGGCCTCACTCTTCCAAATGCCGTAATTCTTCTACATACTCCTATACAAGCGTCGTTCTTTACGTTAATTATACTGCGTGTTTGCAGTTAAATGTATATAATGTTACGGCATGCGGAAGGTGCCCCCTTGGGGCATTGGTTTCTGCGAGTATGTAGAAGAATTACGGCATTTGGAAGAGTGAGGCCCATGGTGTAATGGTTATCGCATCTGACCGGCAATCGGAAGATCCCGGGTTCGATTCCCGGGTGGTTACCTCATTTTTTCATTTGTTTCGTTCTCTCTCTCGTCTTGCGCGGAATATCTCCTATACAAGCGTCGTTCTTACGTTAATTATACTGCGTGTTTGCAGTTAAATGTATATAATGTTACGGCATGCGGGAGGACAAATAATCTTAAAATACAGGGCGAGTCAAAAGTCCTGCTTCAAAATTCTTTATTGTATAACTATTTTTCAGGCAGGACTTTTGACTCACCCTGCAGAACAAACAACGTCAACTGGACTATTTATTTTATTTAATTTAGCTCCGCGGTTAAAACAGCGGAAGGAACTTTTACAAGACCAATGGACCTGTCTCGAGACGTCGAGAAATTTCTCTCGAATGTAAAATTGCTTGGATCTACCAAAGACGAAGAAACGTAAAATGATTTAACCTAACTTATCCAAATTTTATCTAATTTAAGCTAACTTAACCTAACCTATATTTACAGACACTCTTATTAGAAATTTCTTATATGATACAATAAAAATCGAATGAAATATTACTCGACAACATTGAGAAAAATTCTTTTTCCGTTTTTGCTTTGTAATTCTTTAAAATATAATTCTCCCGTTAAATCGATATCAGACCAAATTCAATTTTATCCGCGTCATTTTTAGATTTTAGATTCACCTTGGAGAGCATCTCAAACAGTTATCGTACTGGCAACCTCAAATCCTTCATTCAAGTATTCGAAACCGCCCACGCAATGCTCATTATTTGGAATTCTCACAAAGCCAACCTATATCTATGGTCCACATTCGTATTATCAAAGCCTACCTGTATCTAATCAGGCCACTTTTGTTCAAAACTTCATAATCACTCGTGAAATAGAGGAAAAACCAGCCAGTCCATAAATTTGCAAAAAATTTTGAGCTCCACAACCAAAGGGGCTACATAGTGGCCAGTGTCGTAACACCGCTTCCCGTCGATCAACGAAGTGAAGCAACATTAGGTCTGGATAGTAGTTGGAGGGGGGACCGTCCTCTGCCTCTAGGTTATGTAGTGACTCGTGGTTCGGATCCCACGTAAAAATGTAGGTCCCCTCTTTCGTATGACCTTATATGTTGCGGAGGAGGTTAAACAACCCCAACATTACATTCACACCCAAAGCCAGTGCGACCAAAGTTGCGAAGCTGCTGTCAAAATCTAGATGACTCGTGAGCTTAAAGTAAATATTAAGGTCCCGCTGGCTTAAAATTTTCTATTAAAAAATCTCTTGTATGAAATCATTTACACGTTAATCCAGTGAGAGCATAACATTTACTGTAAGCTCACGAGCCACTTAGACTTTGGGTGCAGCTTCACAACTTTTGACTCGCTGGCTTTGAATGGGAAGCTTAAAATTGTTGTGTTATTTCAAAACATTTATGGACTGGCTGGCTTTTCCTCGATTTCACAAGAGTATAAAATTTTGTACAACCACAGGCTTAGATATATAGATATATAGATATACTAAAAGAAATATAGGTATACTAAATTGTATAACCACAGATATACTAAAAGACATACTAGGGGCACACAATATACCGGGTGTCCCAATAAAATGTTTACACATCATATATATATATATATATTAATATATATATATATATATCAACATGCACACTTTAGATGATAGCAATATGCACTGATGTATTAGTATATTTATAGTACTTAGTAATAGTAGTATAGTAATGGTGTATTGTACTTAAATAACAGTAGTATCCCTTGTTACAGGAAATGTCGGCATTGCAGTTATCGTTTGAACAACGTAAGTGGATTCTGAAGCACTACTGGAAGACGGAGAATGTGGCTGAGGTACAGAGACATTGGAGAAATGAGTTTGGAACATTACCACCATCACGGGTAACAATTACAAGATTACTTTATAAGTTGATAAGTTTGAGACTGACGGAACAGTGCAAAACGTCAACAAAGGCCGATCTGGAAGACGTCGCACTTCAACTGACAATGAAAGTGTCGAGACCGTGTTACAGGCCTTCACAAACTCTCCAAATAAGTCTATAAGGCAATGTTCTCGTGAGACTGGTGTTTCTAAATCCAGCGTTCATCGCATTTTGCGACGTGAAAAGTGGAAATCGTACATACCTAGACTGCTCCATGCAATGAATGAGGACGATCCAGATCGTCGAAAAGAATTTTGAGAGTGGTTTTTGCACGTGTGTGATGAAAAACAATCTTTTCCCCGATTTCATTGTTTGGTCCAATGAAGCCACTTTTAAACTTAATGGTACTATCAATCGACACAACTGTGTGTACTGGGCCACCGAAAATCCAAACGTAACAGAAGAACGAACACTTAATCAACCAGAAGTGTCAGTGTGGTGTGGTCTGTCTTCCAGAGGACTGAGAGGGCCATTTTTCTTTGAGGACACTGTCACAGGTGCTGCTTACTTATCAATGCTGCAAGACAACATTATACCTTCAATTAGAGCTCTTTTTTTGGAAGAAGAGTGTTACTTTCAACAGGATGGTGCGCCACCACATTACCACAATGACGTTAGAAATTTTCTCAATGTTTGTTTTCCTAGAAGATGAATAGGACGTAGGGGATGTATGGAGTATCCACCACGATCTCCTGACTTAACACCCTTAGACTTTTACTTGTGGAGCACTCTGAAGAACACTGTGTAGTGTGTATGCTGGAAAACCAAAGACACTACAGGCCTTGATACACGAAATTGAAACAGCCTGTGCCAACATTCCACTCCGAACAATCCGAACAGTATGCCGATCTGTTGCGCGCCGTTGTCAAGAATGTATTGATGCTAGTGGCGGACATTTTGAACATTTAAAACATTAAAGTAAACAGCACAACCATGCATTTAAACAGTAAAGAAGCCTATTTGCTATCTATTTACTATCCGCCTATTTTGCTTATTGATATAAGCACACCGGACAAAAAATTAGTCACCCCTCTCAGAATGTACCTAATAACGTGTGACGGCGCCTCTGGCCTTGATAACCGCACGAATCCGGCGAGGCAGAGACTCTACGAGGTTGTGCATGTACTGAACATCGATTTGCTGCCACTCGTTCATCAGCCGGTCCCGAAGTTCCGCCAGAGTCTGTGGGTGTCTATTCCTGCGCTTCACTTTCTGTTTCCAGCCTGAACAACACCTTCGACGCATTCAGGATTAAAGGCTTCATTGGACCTGCGATGTACTCGTCGCCTCCCATCATTGGAGAACAAACAAAAACGGGACTCATCGGACCAAATTACACGTTTCCAATCTGCCGCAGTCCAGTTTTTGTGCCTCTGAGCCCATTTATAACGTGCCAATTTGTGACTTTCTGTTAACAGCGGCCTCTTCCGTGGTACCCTGCTCCAGATGTCCATCGCATGCAGTTCTCGTCGCAATGTCCGTTCTGAAATTGGTCGCTGGAGAACCTCATTGGTTTCTTGGAGCAATTGTTCTCTGGTTTGAAAACGATTTGCAGTTACTAGACGAGAAACATGGCGGCGGTCACTATTGTCGAGAATTGTTTTCCGGCCACAGTTACGCCGTCGATTTTCAGTTGATTGCTAACTACATCACTCTTTGTAAACTCGCTGGACAGTACGCGTTGACACACCAACAAATTGGGCTACTTCAGACATTTTGTGTCCGTGGGCTCTGCCAAACACGATGGCTCCTTTTTGCCACTGAGTAACGTCTGCCTCACGACCCATTTTGCAGACTATATCCAACACACACTTTGTTCTTCACCACCTCACGAAACAGATCTGATCCTGTGTGCTACGTCACCGCTACTTGTCACTTACCAATGCTACATCAGCGCCCTCTCTGTGACCTTGAACTTCCTACTATCGGTGCTATTAGGGGTGACTAATTTTTTGTCCGGTGTGCTTATATGTTAGTATGATGTGTAAACATTTTTTTGGGACAAACTGTATTTTGCCCCACCATTTTTTCTTAGCTAAATAATAGGCCATGGGGCTGAAATGTCTTTTGCGCCGTAAGTTTGAACTTTCTACGTTTCACATAACTGGATTTTTCCAGTTTAAACCTCCCCTCCTTGTATAAAACCGCTTTTAAACGCCCTTGTATAAAACCGATGGTTAACGCAGTTTCGAAAATGGCGTCTGACAGTGATGTGCGTCGTAAACAGAGAGCTGTTATCGAGTTCTTAACCGCAGAGAAGGAAACAGTTGGAAATATTCACAAACGTCTACAAAACGTTTACAGAGATGCTGTTGTTGATCGAAGCACAGTTGGACGCTGGTCTAAACGTGCGAGATCATCGAGAGAGGGAGAGCCACGCAGCGGTCGCCCGGCATCGGCTGTGACATCTCACACTGTGCAACATGCTAACAGCATCATTCGATCAAATCGGCGCGTCACATACAAGGAGCTATCACTGGAGCGAAGAATTAGTGAAGGAAGTGTGAATACGATAATTCAGCAACTGGGATACTCAAGAGTGTGTTCACGGTTTGTTCCTCGCCAACTGACTGAAGATCATAAAGCCCAAAGAAAAGAAATTGTTTCCGAGTCGTTGGTTCGATACGAGACAGAAGGGAATGACTTCTTTCACGCATTGTGACTGGGGATGAGACTTGGGTACTATGAAAAAACTATATAGGGCTATGGGTTGATTGCCTGTTACCTCGCATCCGTTGGAAATTTCTAGCAGATTTTGGTGAAGAGTTAACGACAAAAGCCCTACGTTTTTTCGTTAAAGAGTTATGTATGTGGAGGTCTTTAAAGGACCTCTTTATGTATTGTTTTTATTGGTTAATGGTAAATTTATTTGCCTTCGGTATTTTAGCGCTGCCTAATGATAAAGAAAGAAATTGCCTTACCTTATTATTTCGTTGGGCCTCGCTTCTGTTTCGATGTAGGGCGCGACGATCTTTTTCGATGTAGGACCGTGGTACGATGGAGTTACACAACGAGTTTATTTGGTTTAATTAATATAGGCATTCACTACACTTAAATACCTGAAGGAATAGCCCTATCCTTTTGAGTTATTAGTTTTATATTATGAGATATTCACTCAGAAATTATAGGAAGATTAAGTACGTCTCCCTGCTTAAAGCATCGCTGTAACATAAGCAGCTCCGAGCGCCGCCAATATAAATCGTTAGGAATTCGCTGATTCTTCAAAGTTCGTTGACTCTTCTCTCGAAGAAACTTTCATGAGTCAGCAATGGAAATTTTTTAATACGAAATAGTAAATTTCCTTGTTGTTAAGTGGACCCAATGCCTCCATATTGGGTTCTATGTATGACAATTATTTTCATTCCCAATAGGCTATGTCGCCAATTCCGAGGCAATTTTGTAGATATTTAATTCAGTGAATTAATAATTTGTATTTAATTAAGAAATAAAGGTACCACATACGATACCATATTGTAGGCATGTATAGTTTTTCCATAGGTACACCACTTTGAACCTGGAACAAAACGCCAATCCATGGAGTGGCATCACGCAGATTCCCCACGCAAGAAAAAGTTCAAAATGGCTCCCTCTGCAGGAAAGGTTATGGCCACCCTGCAGAGACTCCAGAGACGTATAAAGAGAGTTCGACCGGAGAGAAAACTGGAAGACGTCCTTTTTTAGCACGATAACGCAAGACCGCACAACAGTTTGCAAACAAGAGAGGCCATCACAAAATGCGCTTGACTGTGTTACCCCACCTTCCATACAGCCTGGATCTGGCACCTTCAGACTTCCATTTGCTTCGGCCAATGAAGGATGCTATTCGTGGAAGAAAGTTTCAGAGTGACGATGAGGTTGTTGTTGAGGTTAAGAGGTCGCTCCAGCGGAACCCAGCGGACTTTTACTAGCAAGGAATAAAGGCCCTTGTTTCGAGGTGGACGAAAGCCGTGGAAAAGGATGTGGAAAAATAAAAACTTGCAAAAAAGGTATGTAACTACTTGTGTACAAAATTTCTGGAACTTACAAGGAAGCTTGGAAAGAAAGAAAAAAAAAAAGGTGGGGCAAAATATATTGAGTGGGCCTCGTAGATATGCTAAATAAATAAATGTATGTAGGCTTTGCTCTCACGACTTTCACTAACATCAGCGATTTAAGAATCTTCATGAATCTTTTACACATTTTTTCAAATAGCTTTTTATTTGATAACAAAAATCCATAAATAACAACAGATTTATTGAATCAATATATTTAGAATCGTGTTACTTTCCTCTTTGCGTTATGTAAAACAGATACCGGTACACGTTCTGGCACTCCATTGTTTTTAAAGGCAATCATCGTGGTATCTAGTTACTTTTGTCAACCCTCTATACGTTTAATTAAACAAAACATCTTAGGAACATCTACAGTGCCGCTAATGAATATTTGCTGCGTGCAATTCATGTTAATGATAAAAATCACCCTTTAACCTTGGTCACAGAAAAACACCAGAACAAAACAGTGAACCCGACAACTCAACTTTTGACCAATGTTTTCTATATTCGTGACCTCGACTTTTGGTGCAAAAACCTGGTTCATATTTGCGACACATCATTTTGTGATGATACATATGCGTGGATGAAGTTTCATCAATTTATGTTCAGTGGTTCAAAAGTTATGGCACCGACTTCCAATTCACCTCTAACCTCTATTAGTGATTTGACGGTCGATACAACCACCTGATTCTTTCTCGCGACACATCATGTTGTGATGATATATACGTGTATAAAGTTTCAGCAATTTATGTTAAGCGGCTCAAAAGTTATGGCGCGTAGTACGGATATGGAGCATCTGACCTCTGATCTTTCTGCTATATCTGATTGGGGCAGAGAAAACATTGTGGCTTTCAATGCCTCAAAAACTCAGTTCCTCCATCTGTCTACTCGTCACAACCTTCCACACGACTATCCCATTACCTTCAACAACACACAACTCAATCCTTCCTCTTCTCTTAACATTTTTGGCGTTTCCTTTTCTCGTGATTTTTCCTGGAAAGATCACATATACTCTCTTTCTAAAACAGCTTCTAAGAGGTTAGGTGTGCTGTACCGCCTCCGCGGTTCACCCCAACTCAGTTACTGTCTCTGTACAAGGGTCTTGTTCGCCCCTGTATGGAATATGCTTCTCATGTGTGGGGTGGTTCAACCCACACAGCCGTACTTGACCGGGTGGAATCAAAGGCTTTTCGTTTCATCAATTCCCCGCCTCTTACTGATTGTCTTCAATCTCTCTCTCTCTCTCTCTTCGCCACAATGTTGCCTCACTCTCTCTTTACTATCGCTACCATAACGAACATTGCTCTTCTGAACTCTCTAACTGCATGCCTCCTCCTTTAAGGAGAGCACGCAGTACCAGACTTTCTACACTTTCTCATTCCTTTTCAGTCCAATTATCTAATGCAAAGGTTAATCAGTATTTTCAGTCTTTCATCTACTCAACCAGTCAACTCTGGAACAATCTTCCTCATTCAATCTTTCCTCCTGTCTATGACCTCCCATCTTTCAAACGCAGTGTCTAGGCATCTCGAAAACCCTGAACTTTGATTTTAGCTCTTCTTCTTCTATGGGAGGAACGCTTTTGCGGGCATTTGCCCTTGGCCCCTCCTTCCTGCATAAAAAAAGACAAAAAGGTTATATTTAACCTGTGACTTCTGTGACCTTGACCTTTGATGCAGTTATCTGCATCTTGCTCAAGAAACATCGTCTTGTGATGATCCATGTGCATAGTTTCATCAACTTATGTAGTGCAGTTCAAAACTGATATGGCATGGACCTATTTGTGACCTTGACCTTTGATGCAAGGGTTTGTTTTGCTCAAAATACATCTTAGGATCATTCATATGCGTGTGAAATTTTATCAATTTATGTAGAACGGTTTAAAAGTTGTGGCATGAACCTTCAGTTGACCTTTGATACGGGGACTTCATTTTTGTTTATAACACTTCGTCTTGTGATGATCCATATGTGAGAAAGTTTCATCAATTTATGTTGGGCAGTTCAAAAGTTATAGTGGTACATAAACACACAAAAAAACTCTGCTCAAAAGTGGGATTCAGTCTACACATGACTTTTAGACAACGAAAATATGGTACACTGTCACACTATGATATTTGCATAAACTGGCCTGCAATGGACATGCGACTCCGTGAAACTCCCTGCTTACAGCTGGCAGTGTAAAGCAAAGTGGCAAGACGGTTATGTATAGACTATGGCATTTTGGAAGTCCGTTCTCTTCTCGAACGAATGTCAGTTTAATCAGCTCACGCTGAGTAGGCACACAAGGGTATATGGAGAATGGCTAATGAAGCCCTTCATATATCATGTCTGTAGCCTTAGGTCAAAATGTTAGCTTTAGTATTATGGAGTGGGTAGCGATTTCGAATCGGAGAGATTGATCTATTACTTATCGAGGAATGTATGAATATATATCCATCCTTGAGAACCATCTCCCACTGTTCCAATAAGTGTTTAATGATCAAATATATTATATGCTTACGAGGATTGTGCCACAAGTCACTTACCCAAATTCTCCACTCAATGGAAGAAGCAAACGTGACTGCAGGTTCGTCTTGTACCTTAAAAAACCTGACATGAACTCTACTGCGATAACACCACCTTTAACTTCTGCGGCAACTCGAAAAGAAAATCTGAACTATTATGGCAAATGTTTGACTATGTTATGATACAAAAGTCATTGTTTCTATGCCAGACATGTTCAAGCATAGAGAGAACTAGATATTAATTGACTGATTTCCTCTTCTGTCTGCTCCTTAAAGGCATGTTACGCGTCATAATAAATTTAATTCCGTTGCAGGGTTAATTTTAGAAAGATTCTAAATGTAAGCAGTGGGCATCTGGCCTTGAGTCTAGAAAACGGACTCCTCTTCACATTTATTCCTCATGACTATTCATTCCAATGATCTTCAACACTTACACCTTATTTTAATCCGTACAACTTGTAACATTTAAAAATTAAATCCTTGTTATTGTAATACCTTTAGGAGGATAATCCGAAGGTGGCGCCAGAGGCATCGCTCTCACACATCGAAGGGCGCCGAACAAAGGACGCCATCCAGACTTTATTTCTGAGTTGCAACTCTCAACGAATTCGCAGATACTGCTCACAATCTGAAAAATAATATTCATATTTTTGTAGCTCGTACGGTAATGTGGAATGTTAGGTGTAGAAATGAGGCTACAAAGAGGTGCAAGCAGTCAAGATTTGTCGGGATGAGAGTTGAACCTGTGCCTGCAGTGATTGGGAAGCATGGCGTACCCAGAATGAATGATGATAATGATAAAATAAGAGAATCATGTGTGGAAGAAAATCTCCGTATTAGAAGCATCTACTTTAGGCGCAAGGACATCCATAAGATACATGGTTTGGAGAGAGAGAGAGATGAAACGGTGTTAGTGAGTAAAGATATGCTGAGGGATGTACTGTGTCATACAAAAGCTGTTGGGGGTTGAGCGGAGGCTTGTCAGACTATTTGATTGTATTGTGTAAAGTTGGTTTGTTGTTTGGTATAAAAAAATAGATACAGAGTGGACAGGCACAAAATAAAAGTTGAAAGACCGACTTTGAAAGAGGTGGCAACAGAATATAAATGAAGAATAGAACAAGTCCAAAGTCCATGGCGAGATAGATGAACAAATGGATGTACAGAGTATAGAATGTGTATAAGGAATACTTAGTGAAGATGGCATCTAATGTATGTGTAGGAAATGGAATGAAAAGAAAGGCGACAGCATGCTGGGACGATGTGAAGAATGTAGTGAAAAGAAATAACAGTCTGGGAAAAATGTTACGAACTCAGCCTGGCAGTGATGAAAGGCTATGTAATGAATTTTACAAAGAAGCAAGAAGAATGTTAGGCGAGTGATAAAAACATTTAAATGTGAAACAAAACATACAGTATATAGCTAAAACCATAGACAAAAACAAAAACAACAAAAAGTGAAGCTAACAAAAATTAAGAGAGCACAAACAATCGAACCAGATCTTCACCTGATCTTGAACTTCGATGTCACACAGTTCCAAACAGAGGAGATTCTCAAACGGTTTAAAAAGGGCTTCATTAAAGTGGAAGTGAGGCAGTTCTGTTTGGCTCCCCAACAGAGCATTTACCACATCATGAATACAACAAACTGCTTTCTTGCTTACTGTTCCATCTTTGTGGCACGCTGCCTGAACGGAGCAAAAAAGTTTGAAAATAAACAAAAAATTAAAAATGTTTTTTTCTTAATGCGATGAAAAACTCATTAATCTTCATTCATTTAAAAAAAAATTCTCAATTACACTAAGTTAGATGATAAACCTTTTCGTACCTCTAAAAAATGAGGTCCAGCCACAGCCCACGCTTTCATTATATGAATTAGAGGTCGACCTGACCTCACTACCTTCAGCATGACCTCTCCCAGCCTATGAAGCAACAATGCTTCTTCAACCAGTCCAATTTCCATCAAGTGGGACGGGCTTTGGCCTTTCTGTAGACGTTTAATGGTATTTTATTATCTCCTAAAATTCACTGACAACAACTCTAATTTCAATGGAATAAAAGCTACAATGAAAACGGATGATGTATCAGGAGGCACAAGCTATCAGTCAAAACTATACTCATTATTCGACCGGGGGATGGGCACAGTTTTTAACAAAAGCTCGTCTCTCTCAATAAATCTTTTCACTTTTGCATCAAATTCGAACATAATTAACTCAGAAAAAAACCCTAGAAATTACTAATAAACAATTAGGAAAATGTATACTCTTTTTTTTCTAGTAATATTCATGATGACTGACAAATGCTACACTGTAATTTCAATCATAATGTAAATAAATATACGAATATACGAAAACAAACATACAGGGTGTCCGAAAGGTCAGTACCGAAAGGGAATTAAATTAATTCATTCATTACATTAAAATGCTTTGAACTGAATGGTAAACATTTTGAACATTTACGAAATAGTTCCAGAAAAATGTATTTCTCATCAAGTTACGAGTTTCAATGTATTTCTCACTGGGTAGAGACTTACGGATACCCAGTGAGTGAAAATAAAATCACTGAAATACTAAATTGCAAATATTTTACAAGCTGAAACTAACGGTTTAAACATCAATCTTCTCGTACTTCTCCTTAAAATAAGAAAGAGACAAAGTCTAACTTTTCATTGTCATGCAGGCTTTTATTAAATTTCAAAATTATATGAAAACAGGAAAATCAATCGGGTGCTAACGCGCAAGAAATGCGAAGCCAGTTTTCAAAATTTTGACATCACATTTAAAGCCAACGGATCTACAGAATGTCGGTGCTTTGTGTATTCAAAGTGAATAACTACCCGATTTAAAGATTTAAAAATGCTATACAAGTTTTACATTTTCGTTACATATTAATAATGCGAACGCAGAGACGATAAACCCCTTTCACATTCACAGTGATGCAATTTATGACATACCGTATTGCATCATACTATTTGACTGGCAAATGACAGTGGAATTCAAAAGAGTATTATTACTGCCTATAAACGCGGAGGCAGTATCTTCCGATAGACAGTAAACAGTAACCTTCAATCTAGGCCAACTGAGGAGTCCTTTTTTGGGGGTGCAGGGATTAACTCTGGAGAAAAGCTGAATTTGAGAAGCTTTGCAAAGTTCTTTCAGAAAGCTCAATAAGGCATTCAGATTTAGCTGCATAGAGGCACTGTCAAAAAACCTGAAATAAGTTATTTTTAGTCATGTTATTTTTACATTACAATTACTTCGAAATTAACACACTTACGCAACTGAGCAAATAAATGAACTAGTTAAGAATCGTAATAGGCCTCTACGGGATATAATTATATTTAAAAATTACAATTCTTTTTAAGTTACGACAAGCTTTTACAATGACATCTTTATACCTACTTGTCAACTAATAGTGTAAGACTGCAGAGCGCTTTGCCTGACAACTGTGTCGATAAAAATCCGGAGTTGGAGAGATCATCTTCGCAGTCTGACATTAAATCCTCAATTGTAACCGACATCATTTCACGAGTGAAATAAATGTTAGCAGGAAAGTCACCACTTGGAAGAAGAAAAAAAATTAAAACTGGGCCTTTCCGGTTTGAAGTTCAAACTATCCGCTTTACACCACAGAAAATTAAAAACATACACAGGAAAGTTGAATATACTGCATTTAATAATAATAATAATAACTTAATCTTTACTGGTAAAAACAAGTATTGCAATTTACATTACATTACATTTTTTTAAAACAACACACATTTATTTTTTCTTTGTAGTTTGGCCCTTAAGTTTTAGGCTAAGATGATAGGGCGAAGTTCTGGCTTGGTTATGTTAGACACATTAAGGAGGGAATAGGTTAAGTTAGGATTAGTCAAAGTTTGATTTTGTGAAAACAGACAAAGGCCTTCAAAAACAAGCAAACATGTAACATATTATATATGCATAAAGTAAAATGATTTTGGCTCTCTCCTTTTTATATGGAGGGGGAGGGCATTTTTGCGGGTGCTCACCCTTGCCTCCTCCTTCCTATATATATATATATATATATATATATATATATATATATATATATATATATATATATATATATATACAGTGTGTGTATATACCGTAAAGTCGTTTAAGTGAACCCCTGCAGGGCTAACTGGGCCCTACTAAGTTTAAGGTAAATTTCGTTATACAAGGTAATTCATAAATGTATTTCACAAATCGCAGGGTGTATTCTCGAGACAAAAGTAAAGAAAAATGACCATATAAACATAGGTCGAGAAACCCGTAGGTTTCGAGTTACAGCACGTGACAAAAAAATGAAACTCTTACGTTTTTTTTACATTTTATGCAAATACACAGTGTAATACATTTGCCAGACCTTGCCAGTGCTACTTGAAGATGTGCCTATCAGAACTCGACGACTAATGTGGTTCATGCATGGTGGTGTACCAGCTCATTTCGTCCGTTTAACGAGGGAATATCTCAATGCTGTGTATCCTGATAGTTGGATAGGGTGCGGTGGTCCTATTCCGTGGCCACCTCGGTGACTATATTTAAATCCTCTTAATTATTACTTGTGGGGTCATTTAAAAAGCCTAGTTTGTGTTACAGAAGTCCGAACACGTGATGAATTGTGGCAACGAGTTCGAGACAATTGCGAAACGATCCGCAATACTCCAGAATTTTTTGAGTGTCAGACAATCACTGGTACGACGCGCTGAGGCATGCATTCAAGAAGTAGGAAACAATTTCGAATATTTACTTTAATGAAACAAATGTATCACACTGTGTATTTGCATAAAATGTAAAACATATTTAGGAGTTTCATTTTTCTGCCGCGTGCTATAGCTCAAAACCTACGGGTTTCTCGACCTATACTTATGGTCTTTTTTCTCTACTTTTGTGTGTGATCGAAGTCCCGGCGTTTCTGGCCGTAGACTCTATCTTTGATTATACCCCACATTGAATAATCACGTCACAGTGATTATTCAATGTGGGTTATAATTAGGGTTGCCAGATTTTAAAAAATTTTCCGGGTTTTTTTTCAAGACCAATTTTTTTTTCAAATTGAAACTAGATTTCTTCAACGGTTACAACAAACAAAATTAGAAAATTTTTATTAAAACAATGCTTAATAATGCTTGATTTTTGGATCAAATGTGGGACTGTCCCGCAGAATGCGAAACGTCTGGCAACCCTAGTTATAATCAAAGATAAGAGTCAACGGCCAGAAACCTCGGGACTTCGCTCACACGATGACTTTGATACGCCAAGAGTTCGAGACGTTGAATAATAACAAAGAACTGTACTGCCCTATTTGTTGTTCAGTGGTTCAAAGATGCAACGTGTGTATTGAACATGATGGAGGATACTTTGAACAATTTCTGTAATAAGTATTATTCTTCACAAGGTGATTCCATTATTCTCGGTAAACCGACTTATGCCGCACCCGGTATTATATATATATATATATTTTATTATACCCAAACGCACTCTCCCACCGCAGTGAGGTCGCGTCAGGAACAATCCTCAATCGCTCACATTCACTTCATCAGCTGACATGACATAATGCACCTGCCTCAGGGCAACATTATCCACAGCCCAGCCCCACACACTACTCCGCGGTTTACCCAGACCGCTTCATACACCCTGAGCTAGCACATCAATCTGAATAGTAAACATCATGCCCATCTCACAAATGAACCTACGCATATTTCCTCGACACTTATTACTCTAACTTAACCTAATGTACCTAAATTGGCCTAACCTATGCTAACTTAACTGAACTTAAGCTGACCAAACCTAACCGCAGGACGCCTGTCGGTGAAAGCTATCCCGTGGGCATCACAAACAGGGTAGAAGGGGAATGTATTACGGACGAATACAATGACTACCTGAATATAGGAAATCAAATCGGGGTAGTTTTGTGACTAATGTTCCCTTTCAGTTACCACGTGTGACAAAAGCAAGACTCGAACCCAACCTGAAAATCTCTTCCGAAGACGTAGATAACCGCCGTTCCCTTTTACCACCATTCAAGTTATGACCAGAAGAGAAGTTACCGAAGGAGATAAAACTCTCTGATGCGCTAAAGAACTTCCTTTCTAGTTCTGCTAAATACAAACAACACCTGCAAAGTTATTATTATTATTATTGTCCACAAGAAACTATAAAATTAAAAAAAGATTCAAGTCCTACTTTAAACCAAACTCTCTCTTACGTTGGACAAGACAAAATATACATACAAAGAATGAGCACTGTGTAACTCTCCCACTCTACCCTTCCCTAAATTCTGTAAGTATGCTTGTACCGCCTTGCCTGAAAAGGTGACTCCAACAATCCGACGCGTGAGACCCCAATTCGAGACCCGCCGACATCATGACGTGAAAGGATAGGACGTGAGCCTTGTGGAGCTTCAAAGGTCTTTTGGCGAGGGACGGGGATCGAAAACGGTTCTTCGTGGGAGTACCAAGAGGGTTCCTCTCGTCCTTCGGCAGACACGCGGAAGAAAGGAGAGAAAACACCACCCCACACCTCTTTTGAAGACCTGAATTAAATAAAAACGAACTTTTAATTACTTTTATTTTCCTAATGTATTTTTATTATGATATCCATTCTACTTTTAATTTTCACTTTAACTTCATTTTCCTTTTTGACTTTTAACTTTTTATGAAAAATTCAAAATGTAAAAGCCAAGGTAAATATCGAAGTCAAAATCTAAATGAAAAATTTAAGTTCGAATGAAGTCGAATGTTGAAATCGGAGTTTAAATACGTGTCTCACCCGGTCTCTGTTGCTTCACCCGAGATAAAGAAGTTTAAAACTAAGAAAAGCCATCAACTTCGACTTTCATAACAATTTGCCACAAGTTCTACACTAATACTACTTCCCTTAAAAGTAAGTATTAAAATAGTGGATTAATATATGGATATAATTTACTCTTCAGCACCAAACACTTAAAAAAAAAATGCTCAATTACAAAATTTAGGTCACCGTCGGGTTTTTTTTAAATACCTTGCCCGCTTTTTGCATGCGCCAAAACTCCCCACCAGGATTAAATGCTGTCCAGTTTCAATCGAGTGCGGGGGGTTAATACGTAAAAGTGCTAGTGTTTTTCTCGGGTAATGAAAATGTGTCAGGCTACATTGAATTTTACACTGTCGTGGATTAATGGTCAGCGCCCGCGACTCCGAGGTCCCGGGTTCAAAGCTTGGTGAGGGATATATATATATGTATAAAACAACTGTAACCTACCCAATACATTGGCTAATCGTGCCGTGGACTGTAGTGAGTTGAGACACAAAATGAGCGTATCTTGTCCTCTTCTTGCTTCATCTTTCCGCGAATTCTCGCCCAAAAGAAGTAACCGAATGGGGGCTAGGATTCCCCCTTCCCCCTCCAAATGCTTGAGCAAAGTCCCCAGAATGGAAAGGATGCTCTCCCAACAACAGGTCAAAATGCGGCGGCAGAGTTTATGTCCTGAAATGCAATCAATTTATTACAAAAGCTTTGGAAGCCTTAAAGCCTGCCCGATGAGTGCGCAAATCACTACCCTTCGTGAATCGAGTGAAGAGCAACGATACCCGAACTGAAAGTTTTAGTCCAGGTACTGTTACTTTTATCAATAGGTTTTAGTCTAAGGGGCCATTAAAAAAACACGTGGTCCTTAACCCTTTCGCTCACGAATTATGACATAGGGTAAAAAAGAAATTTACCTTTATGTGTGGTTATATAAGAATCAATATGGTTTATTTTTCAGCTATACAATTGTCTACCAAGTGAATGAAAGGGTTAAATGGGGAAAGGGGGTTCCTTATTTGACCACCAAGGGCCACAGGGGGGAGGAGGGTCTTGACATTTAACCACGTGGCCAATACTAAGCATTAAAATATCCTGTTTATAATATTATGTTATAATGTTTCAAACTAACAAAGACCCTAAGATTCAATCATGGCTCGTCTACCTAACTGTGGTTGTAGTTGTGTATTGCGCATGTCCTCCGTGGTGGCGGAGGGGACCTACAATTTTACGTTGGTTCCGAACTACAAAAACCTTAATTTTACTACTTTAAACTATACCCAATCTATCAACATATGCTTCTAATCGATTTTTGAACGTTTATAGACGTGCTACTAATTACTTCTACCGGCATCTAACTAATGATTTATAAAGAAGAACAATAATATTCCTGTTCGCCTTATTGACAGCTGCTGTACTTTGTTTCGCCACTTTTAAATCACCAGTGACGATAACTCCTAAATCTTTTTCCTGTTCTACGCTTGCCAACTCCTTCCCTGACATACTATACGCAAAATTACCGTTACGCGAACCTATATGTAAAGTTTTGCACTTATCGACGTTAAATCTCATTTGCCATGTGACTGACCAATCAACGATTTTGTTCAGATCTTCCTGGATTTTACCTCTATCTCCCTCATTAATTGCCCTACCACCCAACTTTGTGTCATCCGCAAACTCTGAAACTGTACTGACTAGGCCGACATCTAAATCGTTAATATATACAAGAAAAAGCAAGGGGCCCAATACAGAACCCTGAGGAACGCCGCTCGCTACATTAGCCCAAGACGACTCCGCTTCATCAACGGCCACCATCTGTTTCCTCCCTCGCAGCCACTGTTCTATCCAATTTATTACTACACCCCTGATTCCATGAGTCTTAGTTTTTTCAACGAGTCTTTTGTGCGGTACGATGTCAAGCGCTTTTTGGAAATCTAAATACACTACATCTACCGCCCAATCATATATATATATATACCTACTCCCAATAATAGAAAAATCCTCAAAAACATACGGAAACTCTCGGCCGACCCACAACAACCACATCCATTTACACCCCAAGGCACAGCTGCAGCCATAAATCCCTTAAAAACTCCCATGCCGAAGGCCCAGACCACATTTCAAACACCTTGGTCCAATTGCTCTTGCAGCCCTCACAAACATATTCAATTACTCCTGGCTTCACAATATCATACCCTCTACCTGGAAGCTGGCACACATCATCCCGATACTGAAACCCAATAAACCCCCCAACCTACCTGCTTCATACCGGCCAATCTCCCTTCTCTCAACCATTTCCAAAGTCCTCGAAAAACTGATATTAAGACGCATACAACCACACATTACATTTTCACAAACCCAACACGGCTTCAGGTCCGCCCACTCCACCACAACGCTTCTTACAAACCTAACCCAACACATCTTAGATGGCTTCAGCCAACTATCCCCCCCTGCCCGCACAGTCCTTGTTGCCATCGACATCAACAAAGCTTTCGACACTGTCCCACGCCACATTCTTGCACAAAAGATTATTGATCTCGACATCCCCACCAATGACAAGAAATGGCTTACTAATCTCATTGCAGGCCGACTTGGCAAAGTCATACACAAACAACACTCATCCAAAACCTACAGACTATACAATGGCGTCCCACAGGGCTCCACACTCTCTCCAATCCTCTTCAACCTTTTCATGCACGACCTCCCACAACCTCTCTCCCCCCATGTCCACGTCTCCTCCTATGCAGATGACCTGACCATAACAGCACAACACCATAACCGTAACACCGCCACACGCCTGATCCAGCAGTACATTACCAATCTGGAACTCTGGCTGACTAACAATAGGATGTCAGCATCCCCTCAAAAATCCTCCATCACCCTCCTAACCTCAGACCGCCACGAATCCCAAGCACACCCGAGAGTCACCCTCATGGGACATCCCCTACCTCTAAACAAAACCCCAACAATCCTTGGCCTCACCCTAGACACACACATGTCCTTTTCCCATCACATATCAAACATTTACTCCAAAGCAACAAAAAAACTCAACGCTCTCAGAACACTCACCTCCACAACATTCGGTCAGCAGAAGGAATCCCTTAGTATCCTATACAAACAGTTTGTACGTACTACCCTAACTTACGCTGCCCCCGCCTGGTCCCCGTCCATCTCCCACACAAACCAGAAAAAGATACAGACCACACAAAACAGAGGTCTCAGAAGCATAACTGGCTGCCTCCGAACCACACCCATCCCACATCTACATGCAGATACGAAAATACTCCCCATCGAACACCACATGAACATGACAGGGACTCAATTCTTCTCCAGAGCACTGGCCCCAGACGACCCCTGTCACCATCTCACATTACACAATCCCCCACCCCGCAACAAAAAACGTACTCCTGCTGCTCACTATTCGCAGCTACTGAACAATATCCCCCCTCCTCCCCTAAACATCAACCCCATAAAACATCTCCACACAGAATTTACCCGGAAATACCTACTCGACCAACCACACAACACTGTCCTTCACGATACTCCCCCTGTAGTCCATCAGAGCGAACAAACCCTCCCAAGGAAAACAAGAGTTACTCTGGCCAGGCTCCGTTCAGGCCACCACCCCTCCCTCCAACAATACAGACACAGACTCCACCTAGCTGACACCTCCACCTGTCAAAAATGCTACCTCCACCCAGAGGACACAGAACACCTACTCTTACACTGCCACACTCTCTCTCAACAAAGACACAACTCCAACATTACCTCTCTACGAGATCTATGGACCCGTCCCACGGTGGTCGCGGGATACCTGAGTGCCGCCGGGTTCGCATAAGAGAACCCGGGGGCTACGAAGTAAGAAGTAAGTAAGTAAGTATGTATATATATATATATATATATATATATATATATATATATATATATATATATATATATATATATATATAATTATATATGGTGGGCCGAAAGTCTGGATCCATAGGAAAATATTTATTTTAATACATAAATTACAACAAATGGTAACTACTTAAAATGAATATCAACTTTAACTCGTAAATGCGTATCCGTGATACTGTACAGTAGTTCGTACTCCACTATAAATACTCAAATACTTTTTTTATTTCAGCCCAGAAATGGCTTCGAATCTAACAACAGAAGACCGGGTAGAACTTGTGCTCATGTACGCAAGACAGGGCGCTACACACAGAGAAGTTGCTACCGAATTCAATAGAAATCATCCTGATAAGCATCCAGTAACACATGCGACTGTTGGCAAGTTGTTTAAACGTTTCAAAGAAACAGGAAGTGTACATGATCGACGGCGTTCTGGTCGTCCAAAAACTGCAACTGATGAAAATACCCCTGCAATGGTATGTGAAACTTTAACGAATAGTCCAGTAAAGTCAACAAGAAGATTATCAAATGAAACACGCATCTCGAGAACGTCAATTCGAAGAATTATTACAAATCATAAATTCCATCCCTAAGTGTCTCGATGTCAGAGGCCGCCAATTTGAGCATTTGTTATAATTTGTTGTTTATACTGGAGTACGAACCACTGTACAGTATCACGGATACACATTTACGAGTTAAAGTTGATATTCATTTTAAGTATTTACCATTTGTTGTAATTTATGTATTAAAATAAATATTTTCCTATGGATCCAGACTTCGGCCCACCCTGTATATATATATATATATATATGAAAATTATTTCACGAAAGTGACACGTGAAAAATATTTATGATGAATTAGACGAAAGCGCTTGAGCACCACTTTGTGTTTCTTTTCCCTTCGTGGTTTTATTCATCATATATATTATATATATATATATATATATATATATATATATATAATATATATTATATATATATATATATATTATATATATATATATAATATATATATATATATATATATTATATATATATTTCGTAAACTCCAGAAAATTCCAGAAGACTCGAATCTTATAAACACAAATTCGGTGTACCGTGTACCTTTATTTCGGAAAATTCTAGAAGATTCGAATCTTTAACGTTCATGAAACAAATTCGCCACACTTTTAATTTGATTATTTTTAATTTGCTTTATTTTAATTTGCATTTTAATTTACATAAGATTAAGAAAGGGTGGGGGTGACATCAGAAGACCACGTGGCTTTGGAGGGGGGTTTAAGTCATTGGCCACAAATGACCACAAGGGAGTGAACGGGTTTGAAAACCACTCGAAAAAGGACCACGTGGTTTTTTAAGGACCCCTAAAACCCATTAATAAAAGAAACAATTGTCAGAAACAAATCTCATTTATTAAATACTTTCAAAAGAAACTGACATTTCAATATATAATGGAACTGTTTGAGTACTTTGCCCATAAACTTCTTCATGAAGGTGATTCTAGTTTGAATAAAGCAGAGTTCCTTTGGGAATTATTTCTCGTTAATTACAGTTTCTCCAAGGTGAAGCAAACTAAAATTTCAATATTTTCCCAACGTCTTTCTGAGAAGTCCATAAATGCTATGATATTTTACCATGTCTACGTCTGTAGAGAGGCAATATATCATGTCCAAAGATTATAAGGTATGTAAATATAGACTAAGTAAACTATACTCAGAATAAATTTAAATTTAATAACCCTTTCAGTACCAGTGGGACTGTATGTCCCACCAGAAATAATAATATATCGTACTAAAATGCAATTTTTTACGAATGTTTCCACATGTTTATACAGGTTTAGTTCAGTTGTCGGAAAAGGAACCCAAAACACGTGTAATGTAAGTGATTAGTTACTAAAATATTTTGAACAACAATAAATCTTATGCTTTTTGGTTTCAAGAAAATATATTTGTTGACGATAGAGATATGATCTCAGATATGTTCTACGAGCCTTGGTAAATATATAGCTATTATATTTCATTAGTAAAAGTTTAGTACGGTACTACCCAAGAAAAAGTTTTTTCAAAATTGACTACTTACTGCAAAAGTAATCACATACTCATCAAAAGCACTGTATTCTATATGATGATAGTGTTTGAGGCTGTTTATTAACCTCCTTCGTAACAACGTACTGAATGAGCTGTTCCCATTTACATCGTTTCGTAGTTGAATACTTATATTTCGTAACAGATTAAATGGCATAAAAGCATCCGAGAGTGTATGCAACATAGATATCGCAAATTTATGTATTTTTTTTTTTTTTTTTTTTACACTGACCTGCGTCCTTGGAGGCACTTTTGGGGACATTGATAGCAGCCCTTTCAAGACGTCGATGGTCCGACAACATTTGACTGCCTTTAACCACGCTTCCTAAGCCATCCAAATCTGGAAAAGGAGGCAACATTTTCATTGGAATCTCAAACTATCTTGACACTTGCTTTCAGATAAATCTCACTACCAATAAAAATTAATATCTTTTGTCTGTTTAGGGCAAACCATGAGCATTCTGAAGCATTAAATAGGACGAGTGTCCAGAAAGTTTTCGCAAGCAGTTCTCGAGACGTAAATTATTATTGGTTGGATTGCAACTTAGGTTACATAATGGTAATTATAATTTGAACTGTATGTTCTTGCCACTCAATAGTCAGTCCTTTGTTAGTTGTCAATGTATCAAGATGGGTGTGATCAACTCGGGTATTAAGCAGCAGCCTGAGGTTTGTTTTTGGATTTTGAAATTGTGAAAGATGTGGAAATTCACACGTGTCTGGATGAGATGTTCAGTGGCGCTGCAATCAATCAAAATAGGTATGGGAATGGATACAGGAAGTTCGAATGTCAGTATAAAAGTTCATCAAAATCTATGTTGATGGATTGACAGTTCAAAAATGCAGGGATGGGGAGTCGGCCAAAAACAACCGACTCCCGAGTCGGTATTTTTAAAAACCGACTCCGACTCCCGACTCTTTCCTTATCATGCTGATCTACAACCTTATAAATATTGGGATGCTTGTTTCGTAGATGGCGTTTCAAGTTTGAGGCTCTAGTTGGAGCATTAGCATGTTTCCCAGTGTAAGCACTAATTTTTGCATTACACTCTTTACCATCCTTTTCTACTTGACAAATAAAAATACTTTCATCCTCATTTAGCTTAAAATATTGAAAGACTGCTGATTTTCTACTAGGCCCACGACTCATTACCAATAGGGGCTAATTAAATTAATAATTAATATATTGCTAATTTTTATATGGTACCTAGTATCCTAAAATAGAAAAATGAAATTCATTTGCTAAGATTTACCAGAACAATAAATCAAATGTGGAAATGTGAATCTAGAATTAGTTCAGGAAGATATTTATTTTGGGCAGAGTAATATTCTGGTAAATTGTTGGCATATAGAAATTGAATCAGAGAGTCGGGAGTCGGTCGTTTTTACCGACTCCCGACTCCCGACCTCTGCAAAAATGACTGACTTAGGAGCGGTAGGAAACATGTTCAGACATGTAGCACTAATCAGTCATTGTCTGTGCCACGTTGGAGCCTTGGAGGTTTATATTACATAAAACTTTACATCAATTACAAAAAAAAAAAATTTAACTTAAACATTTACATATATTTTTTTTAGAAAAATTGCCCCCACCAGGGTTTTAACCCACCACCTCTTGAAGAGAAGGTTAGGGAGTGGAATAAAAGTTAACACAACCTGTCATATATTTAAACAACCAGGTCGTGTCCAGATGTATTTTACGTGTTAACCCTCTCGCACTTGAGGTAATGACCAGCATTTCACTCAAATTTCACTCAAATTATATGGTGCAACGCTGAGGTATGACATCCAGCTTTCTGCTCACGCTAACTCCATTGTGTAACTTTCGTTACAACTCAACCAATGAATTATTTTTATAAAAATTTTACAAGATACTGTCCAAACACCCTATATACGGGGTGTTTCATAACATGTGGGACGCACTTTTAGGATGGATTCAGGACCTGAAAACAATTCAAAAAGTTTATATAAACATATGCCCGAAATCGTTTTGTTTCCGAGTTACAGCCTGTTATGTGTTCCAGCAATTCTTTCCGCAAACTGTTTACAAACACTGCTTGTGAGCGTGTACGAGACTTATTTCATGTATGGCCTTGCCAACTGTAATGTTTCATATACTATATGACATGTTCCAATATCGTTGAGTGTAGAGCCATCAGTCAGTCAGAGGTGCATCGCGGTGTTTCACTGTTCGTATTCGTAACTTCTTACCATGAATAAGTGCAGTCCAGTGAAAAAAAAACTTAAAAGTTTTTGTGCTATTCAGTGATAGTGTGCATTTGAAGTGAGAATGGAGGCCTATTCAAACAGAGAAATGGCAGACATGTATCTCATGTATGGACTTGCCGAGTGTAATGCGGCCGCAGCAAGACGTCTGTGTGCGGAAAGGTTCCGAATCGCCGTCTGCCAGATAAGAAGACCTTTCAGAATAGACGAGTATCTTGGTGATACAGGATCCACTCAGATGGTGGTAGACCAATCAGCGCCAGAACTGTTGAGTTGGACGAGAGGGTCCTGAATCGCGTGGAGGAACATCCTGGTGTCAGCACCCGAAGGATACCAGCAGCAGAGGGTGTAAGATACACAAGTGTGTGGAGAATTTTACGGGAACAACAGCTTTACCCATATCACATTCAGAGTACAAGGCCTTACTGAAGCTGATTTGCCACCACGAGGGGCTTTTTGTACTTGGTTCCTTCAACAGTGTGCTCGCGATCCTCTTTTTCTATCCTCTGTGTTGTTTTCTGATGAGGTTGCCTTCACAAGAAATGGCGTGATCAATTTTCACAACACTCATCACTGGGCCGAAGAGAATCCGCATGCCATCATCCAGTCAAGGTACCAACAACAATTTAGCATCAATGTATGGGCAGGACTTATAGCCGACAACTTAATCGGTCCGTTTGTTTTGCCTGGAAGATTAACAGGAGAATCCTATTCCAATTTTTTAAGGAATGATTTAAGCGATTTACTAGATGAAGTTCCTCTTGGTGTCCGACGTTGTAAGTGGTTTATGCATGACAGCTCTCCGCCTCATTTTAGTCGAGTAGCCAAAGACTATTTTGATGACCATTTCCCTGATAAATAGAGAGGCCGTGGAGGACCCATTGCGTGGCCTGCTGGTTTCCCGGACCTGAATCCACTCGATTTTTACCTGTGGGGTTATCTGAAATCCATCGTTTACATGACACGAGGGATGTACCGATATATCGGTATCGGTGATATCGGTAGATTTTTATCAATATCGGTATCGGCCGATATTTCAAAAGTACGATTTTTCCAAAATTATGAATAAAAGACTATTTAGAGGATGAAATTTACAATATTTTATTGTTTTATCACTTCAAATATTATATATAAATTATGCTATTAATACACATCTTTAAATAGGTCAAGATATGGACATAGACAGGGACAAGTGTAAATCCTCTGAGAAATAGGTATAAAGCCTACAAAACCAATAAAACTATCTTGTAGTCATAGCTCACAATATTAACCCAGCTAGCTGGTTAAACACACATTTACTAAGCCCAACATAGGCCCGCAGTCCAATTGTATAACAAACAAAACTATGACATCTAATGCAGTGTTGCCATCTTTAATGAAAAGGATTACACAGGCATGCGATGGTTTTGCTGTCCGAAATATTTTATCACTTATATAGTAATTTTTGCACGCTAATTCCGAAAATAATAATACTTTTTCTCCATCACGTACAGATTTTTCACAAAATGTCATATTACATATGTAAGTAATTTTCATTAAATTTTTATTAAAAAATACTGCCTATAAATGCTTGGTTTTACCAAGACATCAAAGAAATGGAGAAGAGATATCAGGGAAGGTGGGACATTAGCATGATGGCTGATTACTGCTAGATGTTGAAATGGGACACTCCACAATTATTACATAAAAGAAAAGGAGCAGCGCGTACATTCGAGACTAAAAGGCGTAGATAGATCTCACAAGAAAACTCAGGACAAATAAAGATGAATGTGTAATTGACGTGAATAGTCTTCTTTCTTTTTAAAGTTGTTTGCATTTGTAATTAGTATAACAAAGCGAAATAGGTACCTAATGTAAATTGAAATAAATAATATTTATTTATGTTGTTTTTTCCCTTCCAGTTTGCAGAAAATCCTTACGTGATAGAAAAAAAGGACACCTTATTCGAAATCAGCGTAGTTGAATGATATAAAATCAGTTATTAGTAAGAAAACAACTCATACATACTAGTTCTCATTCGCAGGTCTGCGTTATTGCTTTGTTGCCAAATTTTCAACGCAGAAAATAAATTATGAATATGTTACAAAAATATGACAAACTAATGAACCCTAGCTGGATATCGTATCTGTTATCGGCCGATACGGTTTTTAATTATCGGTATCGGTTATCGGCTAAAAAGCGATATCGGTACATCCCTACATGACACCCACTGACAACGTTGAAATGCTTCGCCAACGTGTAGAACAAGGATACCAGAAAATCCGAGCAACACCTGGAATGTTTGAACGCGTCAGGCAGTCTATGACGAGGCGTGTTCAGGCGTGTATTCAAGCGCAAGACGGTCATTTTGAGCACTTCCTTTAAAGGTAAGGCGGATACTTGCTGGAACACACAACGGGCTGTAACTCGGAAACAAAGCGATTTCGGGCATATGTTTATATAAACTTTTTTCATTGTTTTCAGGTCCTGAATCCATCCTAAAAGTGCGTCCCACATGTTATGAAACACCCTGTGTATATATAATTTTTTTCCAATGAATTAAGGTGAAAAGATAGAAATAGCTCAAATGCAAAAGACAGAAGGTAGTGATGCAGATAAAAGGCAAAAACTAAAGCGCAGACATCCATTCACACAAGCTTCCTGGTGAACCAGCACCCCGCTCCACATGGCTAAATTCCGCATATATATATATATATATATATATATATATATATATATATATCGCACACAGGACAGAGATTCATGAAGCTTAAAAAAAAAAGCTCAGACAAACTAAACAGAAAAAAATCCATCTAGAAATCAAACCGAGGAATGCGAGAAAGAATTTGGTAAAAGATTAAATTAAATAAATAGACAAAAACAACACACGAATTGCATCTTAAAACGGTCGGAAGTGAAATGTACGTCGAGTTATAGAAAGAAATTCACCAATAAAACAAAAACAAAAAATTACTGATTATTAATTGGGGGAAGGGAGGATTTTTAAAAAATCCTCACCAGCCAGCTTCTTTCCCAAAATTCTTTGAGAGAAGCTCCTAATCTCCCGCCACCTTCCCCAAACTTGTATAGATAATTTACGAAAACCATAAACACTTTATTAAACGAATGACCGGTTGTTGTTTGAAAAGGAGAAAGAAAGAGGGGGGGGGGGGAGTGAGAAAAAACCCTCAAAAGACGGACAAAAGAGTTTACCGTTCCAAAAGCGTTCATTCAACTAATGATTAAAAAGTATCGCATATTCACGTTTAGAGAAAACAATTTTTAAAAAAATTTTTTTACAAAATTACCCTCAGGAATAAGAACGTTGCACCTAAAACCGTTTTCAAAATCTGGCAATAAAAGGCCTTCATTTTAAAAATTATTTTCGCAACAAATTTTTAAAATAAGTTTTCATTTAAAAAAAAACGAAAGATAAAAATTAACACTAATGCATTAACACACACGTGAATATTTAAAAATTTAACATGGAATTAACCTTTTATAGTATATCTCTAAACTAAGTTCTGGTTAAGTTACTTATTTGGTAAAAACTATAAACAAGTGTACTTTAAATCGCTCACAACATACAGTATATACTATAATAACTACTGACATTCTTTTGCTGGTTGATACATTTTGATCTAAATATTGACAGACACCGCTCGAGTGGTCTCTGCTCAAGCAGAACTGGGAACCGTTTCCACTTTAAAAGGAAAAACTACCACAATCCTAAGGCGCAACAGCGATCCAAATTCACGTTTTGATAAGCTTAACAAAAATCTGCCATATTGTTTAGAATTAAAGAATTGTGAATAGAAACGAAATCAACACCTACTGAGCTACCTGTTAACAGATTAATGAGAGCGCAGTTGTAAGGCGAGTGAGGGTTGTAGCCAGCCCTCTGGAGGAAGCTGTCTCTAACCACCTGGTTGTACACCTCCCCGACCCAACCGGACGAAAGGTAAACCAATACACCACTCCCAAACACATTCTCCACAAACTGATCCTGACGCGGGGATGCATTAATGAAGAAAGAGGAACTATTTTACAATGTTACTCGTTATTTTTTATTTAAGAAATTTTCACCCAAACGGCTTATAAGACTACCTAAGCAGAATAACAAATACGAGGATAATGTATCTTGCATTCAGTTTGGGGTAGCTTCCCTTGAAGTTTCATGGATAATTCCTACTGGTTTATTTCCTCGTGCAATAAAATAAACCAGAATTAGTAAAATTAGGAATTGCTTTTAGAAATGCAAAATACTTTCCTTCAGTAATCAAAATGTTTATATTTATTAGTATTTCAAGTATCTAGAATAGTAGTGGGCAACTTAATTCAAACTATTATTTGATTAGTTTCATCCAGTAGAAATGAACATAAATTATTCTTTTATACCCGCTCTACTGCATTAAATACTCGATTTGCAAATAGGATCTGCACAACCTAATCCCGACAAAATTGTTAGTAATGTTTGAAGTACAAAAAGAATTGTAATATTTCAAAGTTCGTTGCCTCATTCAAACTTTATGGCTTACTTCTAACAAAAACAAGAAAAACACACTATTTATAATACCAATCAATAATACAAACTAACAAAAGACGAAAGTTAAACACAAACGCAATTAAGAAAAGTTAAAATTTTATCTTAACATCAGACCTACATCGATATAACTCCTTGTCAGCTGAACCAACTATAAGCATTTTACCTGCGTCACTGTCAAGACGGTTTCCTCGCCCTGACAATAGAATCCGGTTCGAATGAGCTTCAAATTGAGAGAAAGGGCGGCGTAAGTAGCCAAGTAAATTCCGTCTGCGTTGATGATGATCGGACATCCTCTGGTGTCACTCGTGTGGCTAAACACTCCTAACAAGGGATCAATTAATCAAGCAGTAACTTAATTTAACTGCATACCACTGTAACAATGTGTAATTTACTGCTACTCCAAATCTACACTTCTTAATATCAAAATGGAGACGTTGTAACCTCTTACAGAACCCTAACCTTGACAGTACTTGGACGAAAACTCAAGAGCTGCTTCATCCACCTCTATAGTACTTCTGATGGCGAGAAGGGAGGGAAGAAGCGCTTGCAGTGTGATGCAAAAGTGCTGGGCGTTTGATCGTTCCCTTTCTTGCTCCTCATCCTATCATGACCAAAAATATTAGAGTACCACCAAAATTAACACACAAGTATTAAACAATTATCAATTATCTGAGTATCATTGAATTACGTCATCATTAAAACTAGGAAAATTTTATGAAAATTAGAGGGCAGCAGTTAAATAAATGGGGGGAGGGGGGGGGGCTTTTGTGGGAGGGTAATGGAGTAGAGGGTGGGGGTAATGGCGGTTTTTTTATTTTGTAGCTTAGCCACTTCTTCCTAATGAGGGCTTCATATAATATAATTTTAAATCTACAACCAATAAAAAAAAATGAAGTAGCCACTTCTTCCCATGAGGGCCTCATATAATATAAAAAAAATACATGAAAAAGTGAAAAAAAAAGTCTCTCTCTTTACATTCGTGATTGGTTGGATAGCCCGAAAGGACTCACAATTTAATTGGGATATTAAGCTCCATTCTTTCATCGATTTGCAGTTACGATTCATTAAAATTTTTGTAATTATATTACTTTATAAAGTATGACAAAACATAAACGATAGAGTTAGACTCCAAGTGAACCATTTTCCGATATGTTAGAGGGGGAAAAAGCATTCCATTATATCATAGTATTCAACAAACGCAATACTGTCTTATTTTTTTTTTAATTGGGGTTGTTTAACCTCCTTTGCAACAACATCTAAGGTCATGTGACGGAAGGGACCTACAGCTTTACGTGGAATCCGAACCACGGGTCGCTACACAATCTGGGCGCGGAGGATGGTCTCCCATCCAACTACTACCCAGACCCAATGTCGCTTAACTTCGCTGATCTCCGGGAAGCGGTGTTACGACATCGGCCACAACGTAGCGTCTTCTTATTTGTTGATCATAAAAAATTGATGTATATTTAAACGACGGTGCTTCTAATTGTACCATCCAGTGATATGCCATCTATATGAGATAGATGTGATATGCCATACTTTTGTCGCTTAGCCACTTCTTCCTATGAGGGCTTCATATATAATATAATTTTAAATCTACAACCAATTAAAAAAAAATGAAGTAGTGAAAAAAAAATCCGGAGGGCGATGGCGAGCTACCGCTTGTATTATCTATTTATTAAATGTAGCGCACATAAAAATCGTCAAAACCATTTAAGGTGCTAAAACCAACTGAGAACAGGGAAACCCTCTGTTCAAATCCCTAAAAACTTGTTAAGTTTAATGACCTGCACAAGCTCAATATCGGATAAAACATTAAAAAAATTCTATAAGGAAACTCTTGTGTTAATTATGCAAAACATATTAAGCAAACAAGCACACCGTTAACTCAATCAAAGACGATATTACTTCCAAAACCTAACTTCTCACATGAAAATGAGACAAATTTGAAAATGAACGCTTCCTACAGAAGTTTTCGTACTAAAAATAAAATGGATAACACTGGTCAACACTCATTTTATTGCCAATCATATTAGAGTGATTTTGGGGTAACTTTGTGGTGCTGATTCCGAATATGACATCGGTTTTGCTAGATTGGCTCTAATTTATGAGATAATTGGTATTTGGTACCCCATTGAAACACGAAAAACACAACAGACACGTACCGCTCCACTGCCAACTGTCAACTGACTACTGGTTGGGTGGCCGATGACTTATAAACGGAGGGGGAATATTCTAGAATGATCGCGGAGTAAACACTAAGAATATTCGCGTGTCTCACCATCTAGAATGTTCCGGTAGTTTCCCATATGCACGCGTTATGGTTACGTTTCCTATTAATTGGGGGTATTCATTATCTCAAGAACTAGAGCCAAATCGGAAAAACTACTTTCATTTTGGAATTCAGCAACCCCAAAATACCCTAAATTCGTACGAATTTCCTTGGCAACGAAACAAAAAAAAATTTTTGTTGACCTGTGTAATAGATTCTTTTTTTTCTTCATCTTTCTCTTCATATTCTGTTATTCTCTTCGTTTCTCGTAAACCACTAAAGTAAATCAATTTTATGCGTATACTGTTAAATAAATTATGATCTCGGTTCAAATAAATACGAATTACTGTATACAGTATATTGGTTTGCTCATTGTGTCAGTTGCTCGGAGACACTAGCACCGGACCACGCCCATATGTATATAAAATGTGTATAATGTATGCAAGTGGCAAAACCTACGGGTTTTGCCACGAAAGGCAATTCCTACCGCTTCATATTTGGAAGTCGTTTAAATAGTGTACTTAAAATTCTAGGTCCTTAATGAACAACAAATAGTACTTGTATATTCTCTGTACTTATCTTTTGAATAGCAAGAATTATTATTATTATTATTATTATTATTATTATTATTATTATTATCACCTTTAATGTTCTCATGTTACTGGTTTTAGTGTCCAGGCTCTCAGAGAGACGGAGCAATCTCAATTCTTCTTCCTCAGCCAAGAGCTGTTGTTCAGAAGTTAAAGCCTTAAGGAAAAAAATTATTATCAGAGCGCACAACAACGTAGAACCAAACTGAGTGTGATTGCCATAAACCAGGGGTCCCCAACCTTTTTGTGCCGAAGAGCACATTCAAGACTACCGGTAGTGCGGCGGGCACCATTTACTTTTTCAAGGCAAATTCAAGGCAGTACGATGAACAAGGATGGGCTAGCTAAGAATCTTAGAAAAATGATCAAAACGATAACTTAATTTATTTATAAAGAAATAATTATTTTCAAATAAATGAGCATCTGTTTCCGTAATTAACTTCTAAAATTTAATAAAATGTTAAGTATGTTACCGTACATATTTTAAATATTTAGTAACTAAATATTTAAAATATGTAACATACTTAACATTTTATTAAAAATTTAAATAAAAACTTATCAATCTTAGTCAGTCAGTGGCGGGCACACGCAAAAGGGTCGGCGGGCACCATGGTGCTCGCGGGCACAGGGTTGGGGACCACTGCCATAAACTATTAGCACTCCCTACATAAAGACTATTTTACATCAGGAAGAAAACATTTACCACCTCGTCGACTGGCCCCTCCGTTTCTCCAGAAGAGCTGGACAAATAACCCATTTCCGTCTCTTCTAACTTCTGACCTTCAGTTTTAGCTTCTGTAGTTAAAACACAACAATTACTTCACCTCAAATGAAGTTTCAAACTCTCTGCATACAAAACATTAAACATTAAACCACCATTAAAGAAGGAAGGTGGTACTGGTGCCACCTAACCAAAAGCTTAGGGAGGGGACTGTGGTGTTAAATCTTGTGTTTAAAACTTTACCTAAGAAGTTATATTTATTTTAATTAATAATGATATTCATCGACATTTATGGCGAATCAAAATCTTGATTTTGGCCTTGCACACTATAGTTATATAATATGAAATCTACCTGGATGACAAATTCGGTAGCATGAAAACCTACAGTCGGAAAAATTATTGGTCATTCCTCTACAACTAATATTACTTTTAAAAACATTATCATAAAAGCAGTTATCAATTAGCAAGCTGCCTATTTATAACCCTCTTGCGTACCACTTAAAAGAGCTTCGCGTACGACAGATTCGGAATCGCTGCATTAAACGATACTAAGTTTAATGGTTACATCAGTTTAAGCTATTTCTCTAAAGAGAAATGGCCATGAACACTATTGATTAGTGGAAATACCTCTGACGTCGAAAGATCAAGTTCATGGACGCCGACCCTGAACACAATCTACTCTCTTACCTTCTTTATCATCACTGTCCTTGTTGCCCTTTCCTTCTTCTCCTTCATCATCACCTTCAGACTGTTGCGAGAAAGTATCCGGAAGCTCAGAATCAACATCCGAGGAAAAACTTTCAGAAAACTCGTATTTCGCATCAGACAGATGATGACTTTCGTACGTCAGAGGACCTAAGGGTTAAAATCTCGAATCAACTGAAGTAACCTGATGCAGATATTAAAGCCAACTTTACATAAAAAATAAAGTTAGCACATTGTAGGGAAATGTGAGACACTAAACTAGTTTCGAACCTCAAAATATATTCGGAAAGTTATCAATGACATTGCTTCAATTTAACACGAAGTATTTCTTACTAGACTTTTCCTAGATGAATTTGAAGTCAATAATCCAAATTAGATTAGGGGTGACCCTATACAAGTAGTAAAAATGCCTGAGGAATTACTAGTTGTGCACGAATTTACATAAAGTATTTAAATCAGAAGAAATAAAAACGAATAAAAGGAACCGACCCATATAATCGACATCTTCCAAGTGAGGGAAAGCATCGTTGATTGCCGCTGTATGGAGGAGAGAGAGAGATTTACCCTCACAGAGCACTTCGAGGGAAGAGAGAAGGCCTGCGATGCAGCTCATGATGGTCATCTGCATTCCAGCATCACTTAAGTTGCTGCATTCAATTAAGCTGTCCATTGTTCTAATAATAAATCAATGACTGGTTTAAAGTTAATAATAAACACTAATGATGATGGGTTAAGTTGTTGTTATTAAATTCTGAATGGTAGTTCATCATGTCAAAGTTGTAAAAACATTATGCAGTTCTCACACCAAACAATGGATTCACAAAAAATGCATCTCGTATATTTTAATAAATTTTTGAATCCTTGAAATAACAATATATTAATTTTAAACCCAATATTGTATCATTTACATTTTTACTGAAGTTTCCTACTTATTAATTGTATTACAGTAGTATTAATAATAATAATATACCTTAAGTTATTATTTTAACCCTTTCACCCTTTGGCTGCGGGCAGCCTATATGCAGTTCCAAAGTTCGTAGCTTTACAAAATTCGCCGCAGTGAAAAGGTTAAGCAAATTACTGATAAAAAAGTACATTTATTTCTACTCACAAACGAAACAAACTGAGGTCGCACTGGTAGTGATTACGAGGATCAGAATGCAAAATAGGTCCGGCCAACTGAATCAATTTCAAAGGACTTTTCAAAATCTACAAATAAATTAAGTGTGATAATAAAACAAAGATTATTCCTTCATAACAATAAAGATACTTTTATTCGAACGATTTAGCAGCTCTTGGGCGCCTGGTAGCTCAGTGGTGACGGTGGCGAATTCCAAGTGGCGAGGCTCTGGTTCGCTCCTGCCTGCTGGCTCCTGGGTTCGGTTGAGTTGGCAACTTATCTTGTTAATGCTCGAGCTAAAGGTGACCCTTGGAGCACACTCAACCTCAAATCGTGGGGAATTGAGCTTGTTTCCTTCCTAGCTGTTACCTTGTACCTTTTATATTTAGCAGCTCAAACTATCAATAACCTGAACGTTGAATGACGAGGAAAGACTTTAGAATATTAAAATTTATTAAAAGGCAATACGATATGGAAATAGTCTTACCTCCGCAACCGCCTTTAAAGCGTCCTGCCTGCATATGGGTGGAGGATACAAGAGCATCCTATGAAAGAGAGACTCCAAAACGGGTCTCATTTCCCCCACAGTTCCCATGGCAACCACCAAGTTACAAGCAACACTGCGACAACAGTAAAACCCATTATTCAACCCAATCTTATGCAATAATACACAAAGTATGTGAAGAAACAGTGAAGACAAAATAAACCTGAAGAAATACAGGACATAGAATTAACTCGTTCCTAACAGTGGCGGCTCGTCGGTAGGCACTGCGGAACTGCAGTACCCCTAATTTTTTTATTTACAATTGAAATAATCAAGAACAATATAAGGATGAGCTCACTGAATAACTTTTTCAATAACTTTTGAAACTTTTATTCATTGCTCAATGCTCATCCTTTTATTTCAGTAATTATTTCAACCCATTCTTAGAGACAGCACCCCTAGAATTTTTAGTCACGAGCCGCCACTGTTTCCTAATAAAACAAATAAAATTTAAGTTTAAAACTGAAACATGTTCAGATTAATTACTGTATATCTAATAAGTGTTAATCAATCACGCCGACTTAGGCAAGCCATACACACCAGTGACAAAATGTCGAAATAAATCCTTGTCACTGACACTTCACGCAGTTGTTCTACAGTGATTTCAATAAGAGTGATACAAACTGAAATGGCATGACCAAACTTGTTGGAAAAGTCTGTGACAAGTTGGGAGTGGACACGTCTTTCCCTGTTTTATGTCATGTTACTTCACTCAGCTCAGCAGATTCGAGAAGATATTGTGAAGACTGAAATGTCACTTCGGTGTGTGGCCTGCCTTACTTAGCGAGTTTACGGGCAAGGAAAGAGAACTATAATCATCTTAAAAGATGATCACGAATGAAGTGAAGGCAATCGTAAACGTTACCTGTAAATTGCTTTTGCTTCATGGGTATTGAAGAGCAACGAGGGCAAGGAGGCAGTGCCGGAACCCCGTCCCATCTTCCCTTGGGTACGACCAGTGCCCCGACTCACCCTCATAGAAACAGGTGTTCCCAGCAGGGCAATAAGCGCGGGGCACAATCGCTGCCAGAGAGCAGACACTAAAAGGGTCGAACAGTAAGCAGGAGGTTGCCAGTTCGACTTATCTGAAAGGAAAGTCAAATTTAATGTTAAATGAGTTCAATTCTTTAAATAAACGGTATCCAGTATCTGGACTGCAAGACTTCCTCTGACTTCATTAAAGTTTGATAGCAATGTGCGAAATGTAGGCCTTAATTTATGATGAATAGGCCCACTCAAAATAAGGGGTAGGACGTAGTAAATAACAGTACATTGTGGAGAACAAAGCCACAATATTGATAGATTTATTGGAAGCACAAACTTCCGACCTATACGAAAAGCTTGTGCCTCAACAGATAACTGAATACCTTTAAAAATCCTTCTGGAACAAACTGATGCCGTAGATGGATTTCCTTCGCAAGTGGAGAGTCCTTCAAGGATGCTGTTTGTGCACTCTAAAAGAAAGGTGGCAGGAATTTCAACTTCCTTTTTGTTTTCTCTATGTCTGCAACACACAAATTTTAGTGAAATTTACAATGGACAATGTATAATCGCTTAAAAATTGCGAAGGGTTAAATTTCCGTCCGCGATAATTATAATATAGTATAAGCAAAATTAAATGACTTCCACCAATAAATTCTAAATTCTGGCAAACTAAAAGAATTCATGTGAATGACATGAAAATGATGTAGTGATATCACCATTAAGATTATGAAAAATAAAATTAAAAATTTTATATATATATATAAGGGTGATCCAGAGAAATGGGACCCAAAAGAAACCCCTGTAACTCTTAAAGTATAAGTCCTTTTATAAAATCATACGCATCATTCGAAAGAGGATAGTTACAAGTTTGTGCAGGATTGTATAGGTTTTGACAATACAAGACAAGATAAGATAAGATACAAAACAAAATAAAAGTGTTAGTTAAAACTAACCCTTCAAGATGACTGCATGGACTGTGGAACAGCTGCGTTTCATAACTGAGCAATATTATGAGCATGGAAGAAGTGTAGTTTCAGCTCTTAGAAGGTGATTTTGACATCTGAAAATTTGTCTTCAAAGATCTTTGAGCTGAAACTACACTTCTTCCATGCTCATAATATTGCTCAGTTATGAAACGCAGCTGTTCCAGTCCATGCAGTCATCTTGAAGGGTTAGTTTTAACTAACACTTTTATTTTGGTTTGTATCTTATCTTGTCTTGTATTGTCAAAACCTATACAATCCTGTACAAACTTGTAACTATCCTCTTTCGAATGCTGCGTATGATTTTATAAAAGGACTTACACTTTAAGAGTTACAGGGGTTTCTTTTGGGTCCCATTTCTCTGGATCACCCTTTTTATGCGAAGTTAAGCGACATTGGGTCTGGGTAGTAGTTGGATGGGAGACCGGCCTCCGCTCCCAGATTATGTAGCGACCCGTGGTTCGGATCCCACGTAAAGCTGTAGGTCCCCTCCGTCATATGACCTTAGATGTTGCGAAGAAGGTTAAACAACCCCAATGAAGTTGAAGTTAGGGCGCGTAGTATTAGTTTTAATTTTTTTTTTGTTTATAGACCTCCGGTTCAACCCCTCGATACCGATACTAGATTTTACTCACTTCTTAGTAACTTTATTGACAATCGGAATAGTATAATTGTCGGAGACTTTAACTGCCCTAATGTTAATTATGAGATTTTTACTGGTGACGAGGACGGTTTGAGACTGATTGAGTTCATGGAAGATAATTTTTTACGACAGATGGTTACCGAACCAACGCGCGGTGACAATATTTTAGATTTGGTGATGACGAACGGCGAAAATACAGTCGAAGGTTCAGAAGTAGGCGAGAGTTTAGGATGTAGTGATCATCAAATTCTTAGGTTTAAGTTATTGATAGAAAACACTAAGGATAGTAACATAATAGAAGTCCCTAATTTTCGTAGGGCTAATTTTGATAGTTTTGCGGATACGATAAGAGTAGTGGACTGGGATAACTTATTTATGGGTAATTACGCAAATTTGCATTGGGAGGCGTTTAAAGAAAGTTTTATGAATATTGAAAGGGAGTTTATTCCTCGTAGGCCCAAGCGCGCTGGAAATCATGGTAGGCCCAAGTGGTAGACTAGGGAAATAGGCGAGTTCAAAATCGAGCGTAACAGAGCGTATATACTTAATAAGCGCAATGGCACGGCAGCTAACTTTAATAGATATATCGAGCTTAGACGTCAGGTTAAAAGATCAGTTAGGAATGCTAAGCGTAATTTAGAGAAACTTATAGCTGCGGATAGTAAACATAATCCAAAAAAGTTTTTTGAATAAGTCAATAATCGTAAGCCGATAAAAGATAACATAGGCCCTCTAGTGGATGTTAATTAACGGCGCTTTGGCTTCTGACGCTCAGGCGATGGCGGGTATTTTCAATAACTTTTTTGCGACAGTCTTTACCGTAGAAGACGTAAATAATGTTCCCGACGTGGACGATATCGTTCCATTCAGTAGCGAGACTATTTTGGATGAAATAACTGTTTACGAGGATGAGATTGCGCATTATATCGATAGGCTAAAAGTTAGCAAGGCTTCAGGCCCTGACGCTTTTTATCCCAGACATTTGAAAGATTTGAAAGACGTTACCGTAGGCCCCTTAACGAAGATTTTTAATCAGTCACTCGAAACGGGGATTATTCCTGAAGACTTCAAATTAGCTAACGTCACGCCCATTTTTAAAAAAGGCGACCGCAGAGTAGTTAGCAATTATAGGCCCATTAGCTTAACGTCAATTGTCAGTAAACTTTTGGAATCCGTAGTTAGGGATCGTATCATCGATCACTCAGAAAGTAGAGATTTGATTAATAGTAGTCAGCATGGGTTTCGACGCCATAGATCTTGTTTAACTAATTTGTTAGAATTTTATAACGAAATAGTGCGCGAATACGATAGGCATAGAGCGGCTGACGTTATTTATTTAGATTTTAAAAAGGCGTTCGATACAGTTCCGCATACAAGATTAATTGTGAAGGTTAAAGCGCACGGTATACGCAGTCAGGTAGCTAACAGGTTAGAGGAATGGCTTCATGCTAGGAGACAGAGGGTCGTTGTTAATGGTAGTAAATCGGGGTGGTTGGATGTAGGTAGCGGTGTCCCACAGGGTTCAGTGTTAGGCCCATTGCTATTCATAATTTACATTAACGACATAGATGTAGGATTGACTAGTAAGGTGTCAAAATTCGCCGACGATACTAAAATAGGTGGTAAGGTTGTTAACGAGGACGATAGAAATAGGCTCCAAGACGATGTGAATAGGATTATGGAGTGGACGGATAAGTGGCAGATGCAATTTAACGTAGACAAATGTAAAGTTTTGCATATAGGTTCTCGTAACAATAATTACACGTACACGATGGATGATAGAGAGTTAGCGAGCGTTGACGAGGAAGTACATTTAGGCGTACGCGTATCTAAGAACTTAAAAGTTAGGAACCAGTGCCTGGAGTCTTGCGCTAAAGCTAATAGGATGTTAGGCTTCATAGCGCGTAATTTCGAATTTAAATCGAAAGATATTATATTGCCCCTTTACAAGTCCCTAGTCAGGCCTCATTTAGAATATGCCGTTCAGTTTTGGTGCCCGTATTTGCGTGAGGATATTGATAGGTTAGAAAGGGTTCAACGTCGTGCCACGAAACTAATTCCGTCATTGCGCAACAAGCCTTATGAAGATACGATTAGAGAGTTAGACTTGCATTCACTCGAAACTAGGAGATTAAGGGGGGGAGCTTATTGAAGTTTTCAAAATCGTTAATAACATCGATAACATAAATTTTGACAAACTGTTCACTTTTGATAATAGCAGTACTCGTAAAAACTGATTTAAGTTGCGTGGCAGACGTTTCATTACTAATATCGCTAAAAACTTCTTTACGTTTAAAGTAATTGATAAATGGAATAATCTTCCCGCGTCAGTCGTTAACTCTACCAGTGTTAATATGTTTAAGAACCGTTTAGATAAGCATTTTAAAAATATTAACGTTGTTTAAAATTTAAAAAAAAAACAATTAGCAACAGGAGCTCTGGGGGTGGTGGTCGAGGATGAGTCTGTTGATGATTAATGCCAGCTTATGACATGCCAGCAAAAAATTATTATAAAAAAATAAAAAATAGACTAACACGAACGTAGATGTAGCTCGTAGCGTAAACTAACCCACTTTTTGTTTAACTTTACCTACTTTTTTTTTTCTTATCCTCTCCTTACTTGCATGTCTGTAGTTTGCATGGTATGACTGTGAGTGAAGACTGTGTTTGCATGGTTTGTAAGCGTTCTTATTTTACTTCTTTTCATCTTTCACCCCTTTCCTATTCTCTTCGACTATTTTTCCGACTTGTCGGCAGTGGCCGGCGGATGATGATGGTGAGTCTTTTTTCTCTTTTTCTGAATGAATGTTAACCCACGAATGATAGGTGTTGCTACTTACTTAACCCCTTATTCTCTTCTCTTAACCCCCTACTCTTCCCTTTCTCTCGGGCTAACCTTAGAGTGGATCTTAGGGTCTTTGTTAGCCTTAGCTTCTGTAGATAATTTTATATATATATATATATTATATATAAGCACACCGGACAAAAAATTAGTCACCCCTCTCAGAATGTACCTAATAACGTGTGACGGCGCCTCTGGCCTTGATAACCGCACGAATCCGGCGAGGCAGAGACTCTACGAGGTTGTGCATGTACTGAACATCGATTTGCTGCCACTCGTTCATCAGCCGGTCCCGAAGTTCCGCCAGAGTCCGTGGGTGTCTATTCCTGCGCTTCACTTTCTGTTTCCAGCCTGAACAACACCTTCGACGCATTCAGGATTAAAGGCTTCATTGGACCTGCGATGTACTCGTCGCCTCCCATCATTGGAGAACAAACAAAAACGGGACTCATCGGACCAAATTACACGTTTCCAATCTGCCGCAGTCCAGTTTTTGTGCCTCTGAGCCCATTTATAACGTGCCAATTTGTGACTTGCTGTTAACAGCGGCCTCTTCCGTGGTACCCTGCTCCAGATGTCCATCGCATGCAGTTCTCGTCGCAATGTCCGTTAGGAAATTGGTCGCTGGAGAACCTCATTGGTTTCTTGGAGCAATTGTTCTCTGGTTTGAAAACGATTTGCAGTTACTAGACGAGAAACATGGCGGCGGCCCCTATTGTCGAGAATTGTTTTCTGGCCACAGTTACGCCGTCGATTGTCAGTTGATTGCGAACTACACCACTCTTTGTAAACTCGCTGGACAGTACGCGTTGACACACCAACAAATTGGGCTACTTCAGACATTTTGTGTCCGTGGGCTCTGCCAAACACGATGGCTCCTTTTTGCCACTGAGTAACGTCTGCCTCACGACCCATTTTGCAGACTATATCCAACACACACTTTGTTCTTCACCACCTCACGAAACAGATCTGATCCTGTGTGCTACGTCACCGCTACTTGTCACTTACCAATGCTACATCAGCGCCCTCTGTGTGACCTTGAACTTCCTACTATCGGTGCTATTAGGGGTGACTAATTTTTTGTCAGGTGTGCTTATATATATATATATATATATATATATCAGTAGAAACCAAAATTTTCTTCATTTCATGTCACTCTCATGTAATGTTACAGAGCATTATGGAGCAGTATTCTTTTGAAGAACTTACTGATATGCATCTCGTGTTAGGAAAGATGCTAGGCAGCTCAGCTGCTGCCCAAAGGCGGTATGCTGAAAGGTATCCTAATAGGCGATTACCATAGAGGCCTACATTTCTTTCAATTGACCGTCGACTACGTGAACAAGCATTGTTTTGACCAAGACAACTACAACTTTGATAAACTTCAAGGACTTTCATTTCAATTTGATCGTCCTCGACAAAAAAAGTAATGCATCTCGGAAACGAAGCGATTGCGGATTTATATTCAGAGGAACTTTTTTGTTCACGTTGACGTCCTGAATATGCATACTAATTTATGAAACAATTTGATAACATCCTGTGGCTATGTGTACATATAATCATTTAATTCATGCGAATTAAATTCCTTAAAACTTACACTAGGAGACTAGCTACATTGTGAAATAAAGTTTAAATTACTATAAATTGTACTTATAGTGACAGTGAATGAGTCTAATAGTTTTTAAACAAGAGAAATAAATAAAAATTCTTGTGCTTATGTTCATTGTCTATTGTAGATAGGAGAGCCACTCAATATTTCAAATGCAAGCAACTATACAGGGTGAGTCACGACGAAATGTCACTTCGGGAGCTTATAGCAGAGGTCATTCCCAGTCAAAAACTTCATATGAACATACGTCCGATTCTTAACGGTTATGGAGCTATGGATGTTTGAATTTCAAGCATGCGCACGCGTGACCTTGAACTGAATTGACAGTTACTTACCGAACACAGTAGTATGTTGTGTTTCACAGCGTGCAGTTGATGTTTTGTGCGTTCAGTATGCATTTTACGTTTTCAAATGCAGAATACGCCGATATGGTGTATGTCTACAGATTTTGCGATGGAAATACTATTGCTGCTGTCGCTGAATACCAGCCACGTTTTCCAAATCGAAAAATTCCGGATCGACGAGTGTTTAGCAACGTTTTCCGGAGATTGCGAGAGGGGTTCATTTCCTAGCGTTACTGTTTTATCCGAGCGTCCGGTACAACAAGATGTGGCTGAACAAGAAAACATTATTCAGATGGTACAGCGGAGTCCTCATGTTAGTACGCGAAAGATTTCCACACGTCTTAGAGTTCCTCAAACGAGAGTATGTAGAACGTTACACGAAGAGGGCATGTCCATACCACGTACAGTGCGTTCAGCACCTCCAACCTGGGGATTGTGCCGAACGGCTGGAATTTTGTAATTGGCTCAATGCCGATCGACAATTGTATCGATACGTCTTGTTCTGTGATGAGGCTCAATTTACCCGCGACGGTGTCAACAACACTCGCAATTCACATGTGTGGTCAGAAATGAATGCTCATGCCATTGTGGAAAATAATTTTCAACATCGGTTCAGTGTCAATGTGTGGTGTGGTATTCTCTACGGTCAGCTGATTGGTCCGTTTATCTTTGAAGGTGGTCTTACAGGTGACACTTATCTACGATTTCTGCAAGACGAATTGCCGCCACTGTTAGAAAATGTACCTTTGACAACACGATTGTGTATGTACTTCCAACAAGACGGAGCTCCTCCCCATTTTAGCCGTGCAGTGAGAACGCATCTCGACGATAACTTCCCTGGTCGATGGATCGGTCGTGGTGGTCCTAAAAATTGGCTACCCAGGTCTCCGGACATAAACCTTCTAGATTTTTATCTGTGGGGGCGCATGAAAGACCTGGTGTACCAAACAAAAGTGGAAACACGAGATGCATTGCTCGGTCGCATTTTGAATGCTGCAGCCCTTATAAAGGATAATCGTAATGAACTAATGAGAGCTACACGCACGCGATTCACAGACGAGCCGCGATATGTATTGAGGCCGAGGGTAGTCATTTTGAAGTGTTGTTGTAAATTCATGAATAAAAACTTTAGCAGCTATTTGTTCGCTTATTCTTATTTTTAAACATTCAAACATCCATAGTTCCACAACCATTAAGAATCGGACCTATGTTCATATGAAGTTTTTGACTGGGAATGACCTCAACTATAAGCTCCCGAAGTTATGACATTTCGTCGTGACTCACCCTGTATATACTTGATCACTCGGAATACGGCACTACCCCAATCTCAGAGATCCAGCATTATCTTTCATCAAAAGGAGGAACAGTACCTCTCCTGACACACAAACCTATTTCAGATTTTCCATTTACTCGGAATGAATGAACTCCAAAATAAGTTGCTCATCCCATTGCATCAGTATAACAACAACTTCAGCAACTGAAAACAACTTACTTATTAGCTTCTGTAAGTTTCTCCGCAATGTAATTAATGACAGGGACAAGTTCATCAAAGGCTGGTGCAATGAAATCATAAATCCCTTGGTCTTCATTTTCTTCTGAAGCGTTTGTCGATTTCTTTTTTTCTAATTCCTTTTCCTGCTCCTCACTTTCAGTTACTGGGAATTTTGTTCATATGTTATTGGGTTATGTGTGAATCCATTAAAAGGTAAAGTAAGCTTTCTACAGTATTGTATGACTAGCCTCCATTCCCAGTAATTAGCTACACTAAACTACTTTTATGACCATCTAAGTAAAACAAAACGTTAAATGTAAACAAAATTATTTATTCTTTGGCAATGTATTTTGTAATAATCCTCACTGATTTGATTGAGAAGTGCCACGACAGTTTGAGCAGCTGCAGACTGACTCGCTGATTTCATTGCGGGAGTCCCTCTTCCATATGCTAATCCACACACACCCAAAATCTGAACAACAATATGACCGGACATCGAGACATCCGGAATACAACTCATGCTTAGAATGACCTATAACAGAAAATTTCATTTAAAAATTTAGCCACAACCAATCAAGGTGTAAATAGAACAAAAATAATACACAACAGCCTACAGTCTACACACCAATTATACGTACAGTACATACAAATAAATAGTGTACAGTAGAGCACTTATGTTGCTACTATACTGTAACAAAGGGTAAACTAAACATTAAAAAAACATATTGGCAGTTATAGCAAATTTCCATTTGAAGATTAACTCTTTCAACTACTGTATTGTTGTTATTAATTTTCATATTTAGTGCACCAGTCTGGCATGTCATAAATTTTTCTGCCACAACAATCTTCCATGGGCTGGCTTAATGAAAACCTAAAAGCCCATTCATGCTGCAAAACTTTAGGATATTATGAAGTTTAAATTTAAAGATAATTTTTCAAAAAGAAATACTTATTCCTAAAATCTAAACACATTCAAAACTCATAAAAACCCTGAAATTCTATAACACCCATTGAGTATTAAGGCCTTTGAACCATCAACTATCAGATCAGAGTTCATTTAATACGGTACTCTGGCTGACACAACAGGGCATCATCTACATCATCACCTGTGACTGAAAATTGATACCTGATACATGGCAGCCCAGTGCAATGGAAATTAGTTGTTCACTCTGTTTCATACTGTAAGTAAACTCAAAAAGAATGCATGTTGTGTTGTGTGTGATTGGTCTAAATCCCAAATCTCAGTCAATAACACGAGATTGAGCATTTTTACATTTCAGAGAGAGATGAAAAGTGAAACAGCTTTGACATCTGCTACAATAGCAAGCATAGCAGTGGAGCCTCAACCATGCCCAAAAGAATGGGTTTGCTATGGGAAGACAATCCTAGTACAAAATGTGTACAGTATATAATCGATCTTTTTGGCAAATAATAACCATTATACATATAAAATTATGTTACCTATGAAGCTATAATTCTACCAATAATTCTAACCTCTGTTATTTACCTCTGTATGCTAACCTATAAAATTGGGTTTATGATATATCTTTGTATATGATACAGAAATAAATCTTACTAGTAAATTTTTAAGCATTTTTTAACCCATTAATGCTGAAAACGTTTTTATTTCCTGATATTTTTTTATATATTCAACTTTAGAGAGACCTTAAATAAACATGAAATAGTTATCTGATACACAAAAATTAAAATTAAAAAATTAAAATTAAAAAATTAAAATTAAAAATTAATATTTAAAAATTTCACTTTTAAGTTCTAACCTAAACTGTACTGTTAAAATGTGTCCTCTAAAAAGGACGCTGGGCATTAATGGGTTAAGTAAAATATCTCTATGAATATATAAAAGAAAATCACAGTTTTAGGAGTATAGAATCATTCCATAGTGACAGTTGCAACATTTGGAGCAATTGTTTAGTAAACATTCAACTAAAAATGTACAAGTATTGGCAGCAGGAAGCCTATATATAAAAATTTAAATAATATATTGTAGAACAAATGGCACTAAAATGTACCTAAGAGCATACTTCACAATGCCTCATACCAGTTTTGTCCTACCCCAAATATTTATACTTTTTTAGTTGAATGTTTACTAAACATCTGCTTCAAATGTTGCAAATGTCAGCACGGAATGACCTTGTATATTAATTTCTTGTCTTGTTTTCTAACAAGGGCATTATATTATTTTTAGCTTGTTCACTCACAAAACTGAGACATGATTTTGATGATGTTGCTAAGTTCAAAAGCTACCACCTCTAAATTTTATTGGAAAGTACATCATCATAGGTACCAGTAAGTTCAGATAGTGAAAGAACAGAAGATTCTTTCACTAAAAATTGTGTTTCAGAAGACTGCACTTTAAATTTGTCACTAAGATTGCAATTTTTGAATGAGGAAGTAAGATTTTGTTCAGACTGGTGCTGAAGTTGTTATAGTATGTTATATTGTATTTAATAATTAGGTTTTTTTGTTTGTAGTGTGTGTAAATGTAGACATACCACTAAAGGTACATCCCCCAACCTTATCATGAGTAATGCTGGATCCCTGAGGCTGGGATGGTTACTTATTACTGGTAGTGATTCCAATGTATCCTCGTGTAACTGATTTGAATGCTTTCGGCCACAAGATCAAGATTAACATTTGGTGTACAGTCCAATTAATATCTTCAGTGAGATTACAATAGTGATGACAATACTTTTCAATATCAATTAAAATTCATCTTCATAAAAAAGTATTGCTTTAAATAAAGATGAGTATGAATCACTTTATAAATGTAAACTAAAATCTTACTTTAAGTAATTCCACTTGAATGTCTTCTGAATGAGAAGGTAAACTCTGAATTGCTGTTATAAATTGGCATGGTAACCATTTGGTCTCATCAGGATCTCATAATCAGAATAAAACTGATTATCTCTGAGAAGCTGCAATTAGTATGGTAAATAAATTTAATACACCACAACCCTATTGTACCTAAATTAACCCCTTTATTAAAATAAAAGTCCCCAATTATTGAAGTTGATTTATTATTTCTAACCCTTAAGTGTGTTGTTCTATTATATTAGAGCAAACAAAAATGTACAGTTAGTTACCAGTTTGTAAATTGTCAACTGTATACGGTATGCTATTTCAAAGTTGCTTGATTATGAATACTGTATGAGATCCATTTTTGCTACCTACCATACCCTACACTGAAGAAATTAAACACAGTAGTGCAACTTACTTTATGAAACCCTGACAAAGCAAGGCAAACCATTCTTGACTGCTTTGTTTCAAGAGCATCCTGTAGGGGCTTCAAACATGTGACTCTCAAATCACTTGGAGGGCATTGCATTAAATTGGACTGAGATTCTAGTATGTCTGCAAAATAATCAAAGTACAATGTATGGGTCATGAGTAAATGTTTTTGGTGCATGAAGTCAGCAATCAGGTGGCTTGGACCAGGTTAAAAAATTCTCATCTCTTATTTGATTTGATTTAAAATTTATTACATGTACAGTATATAACAGCTTAAAGCTAAATGAACTTTTGCTTACAAGTTATTTTGGTATTGCTTATTTTGGTATTGCTTATTTTGCTCTACTGAAATTCTCTCCCTACAACCTCCTCTTTGTTACGCACAGTTTGCAGAACTCATAAGGTATAGGTATACCTCCTGTTCACACCTTGATTTACTCCATTTTTATCGAGTTTAAAAATTTTCTATATAGCTACTGTTCAAGTAATATATTTTTTATTTAATATTTCATTCTCCTAACAGTGAAATTGAAAGCTAAACTAAATTCACACACCATTCTCAGACAAATATTGAACCAAAATTTTTGGCCTGAAACTCTGAAGTGAGACAAGAAATCAAGAACAGATAAGAGTTCTCAAGACATGAAAATAACACAAACTAAAAAAAGTTTCCATGTGTTGAAGTACGGTAGTTAGCTAATAAAAACCTAGCTACTTCAAGTTAAAAACAATACTCAGGTTTAACTGCATAATTAGTTTGTAAATTGAATTTTTCCTCAACTTATTTATTAGTGTTTTACTTACTAAACTGTGGATTGTACATAGTGTATATATATATATATATACAAATTTATTTGATTGCATTTATTAGTTATTAATTATATTTTTCTTCTCATTTAGGTCCTAATTTTACTTCACATGTTGCATTCAACATGCTGTTTCCTGGGCTACAAGGGTAACCAATCATGAATTCAGAAAACCTTCAATTCATGCACACCATCAGTTAATGGCCTCAAAGAATTCCCAACATATAACATTTTTTTCAATAGCCTAACAGCAGACAGCATTAGGCCTAATGAAATGAAGTTGGCCCAAATTTCATAGTCAGCTGCTGTTGTTACCTATGTTTAAAATATTAAAATTATCTTCCAAGACTCAAGCCAAAAGGTTCATAGCCTCAGAAATCAATTCTGTTTGAGACCTAGTTGTAAATTTTTTTTATTTCCCTGGATGCTAAGACTATAATGAGGCCCTCCTAGGAAGAAGTGGCTAAGCAACAAAAATAAAAAATGCCAGAAAATGCAGTGAAATATTGTACCAATTTGAAAGTGTCACAACTTTTGAAGATATTTTGTGAAATAGCCTCAAAAATTCAATAGCTATGGCACTTTCAAACTGGTAAAAATATTTACTGCATTTCCTGGCATTTTTTACTCTTGTTGCTTAGCCACTTCTTCCTAGGAGGGCCTCATATGCTACATTACAATTGCTGAATTCTATCTCAAATTATATGACGAGCCTTTATTTTATACTTTATTCAATGTGAAGCTACAGTGATTTAATGATGATTAAGAAAAATATGCTTTAAAAAGAGTTAAAGATTCTTTGTTGGTTCCATCATCTAAATTTCTCAACTTACCTTTTGCTTGAAGACAGGCTTCCTTTATAGTTACATGCTTCAAGGAACCAGATTCTTTATACAACTGGTCTAAAAGTTCTTCCATTTTGAAGATCTTCAATATTCTTCATAAAAGCTGAAAATAAGGACAATCTATGTGCCTTCAAAGAAAGGTTCTCCTTTAGGTTCTAAACTGAAAAATGCCAATTGAGGCCATTCTATCACAATATCCTGTAGCAGAGAGGTCCTAACACAAAATAAAATTTTATTAGCTACCTATATAAAAGATATTCACCATTTTAAAGTACTTTAAAATTTCCAGCTACTATGCTATAAAAGTAGACCTACAAAGCTAGCTTCTCTATTGGTGACTACATACACAGTCTTTTTAGGGTTTGTACAGTATATATACCTGTACCATATACATATAGAACACACAGGTCTAACATGTTTTCCAAGTTTCATTTCATATGGAAAACAAGAAGCCACTTGGGCCTCTCTCTAAATGTATGGTAAATTATAAACCTAAATATTCTTCCACAGCAAGAAAAATAAATAAATATTAAGTCACCTTAACATAATAAACCATCCAAGGGTCTGTATGAAAGTCAAACCTAAAATCAACCCACTTAGCACAAGACCAAGGTAGTAACCACAAATATAAAGTAGGCCTGGTTGGATTAGGAGATTAATAAAATTCCAGAATTCAGATGCAGTTCAGAAGCAAAGCCCATAATTATAACCAGGACTATGGAGTCACGAGTCGTGGAGTCGGAAGCAATTTTGGTGGTGCTGGAGTCGGAGTCGGTAAAAATGTACCGACTCCGACCTCAATATAAATTTTAATAAAATATGTTTTTGTGTGTGATATCACTGGCAGCTATGGTGGTTAAACCACTTAAATAATAAACACAATGTTTTCCATTTCAGACACTAATGCCATTGATTCATTTTTTCTTTTCAGATAATATTTTTTATTTTTAATGCTTATTTAATTTAGAGTTCTTTCTAAATTTCATAAGTTTTTAACTTTCAAGTCTAAAACCCCTTTCACAATGGCAAAGACACTTCCAACAAAGTCTGCAGTTTTTGAATATTTTACAATAACCACAGATGGGAAACATTTCGTGTGTCAGTATGATAGAAGATGATGAAAAATTATGTGAAGCAAAAATCAGTGGTTTTACTGGCTCTGATAAAAATGCACCAACCAGAGCATCAAATTTGAAAAGACATTTGCAGTGTTTCCATCCCAAAATTTTAGAAGTTGTCATTGAGAAAGATAGTAATAAAAACCTTCCAACTACTTCAAAGTTAACAAAAGATCAGAAATCTACTGAACGACAAGCACCACTTACAAGATTCTTTACTACAGACAAAGTTACCGTAATAATGACCACAGATGATGATGCTTCACGTGGTGGTGATGAAATGCCTCTTGTGTAATTATCATCATAGCAGATTTAGAATTAATATACCTTCGGAGTCGGATAGACAAAAAATTGAGGAGTCGGAGTCAGTTTTTTATGTGCCAACTCCACAGCCCTGATTATAACCTAACCAAACCTATTACCAAGCTACTATGAACTCTCTCCAAACTGCATCTGGATTCTGGAATTTTGCTAAAATTTATTCCAAATTAGTCATTTCTGTGATAAGCTTCAAAATCCTAGACTTGGTTAAAATTTAGGCAAATTTCTAGAATCCTGACAGTTCACAAAGAGAATTCATAACAGCTTGGTAATCTATTGAATTAAGGGTGAATGTTAAGTTTAGAGGCATAAATTAAACTTAAAAAAGTTTAGGGGTGTAAATTATTGAGTCATCTATAACAGCTGTCTAATTGTTTTAAACCATTACTTCTTGTTTAGAACATACAAAATGGTTAGTATTTGCTTTACAGCACAAAAGTTCCTTAAAGTCACATTGCTTACAGGTAATAATTTTGATAAATGTCACACTTTATCAAAATTACAGGACAATCTTTCATTTTAGGTACATAAAATCGAGGTTACAAATAAGGCAACTAAAATGTAGGAATGATCACTAGTTTTAGATCTTTTTCTTTATAGCACCCCATTTTCTCTTTTTCAGTTAATAATAATTTTGACAGGATATTTTCATTAAAACTAACAAAAATATCATGACTTAACCTAACCAATCATCAAGGGTGTACAGTTCACCTAACCAGGCATTCAATTAACCTAACTAGTTGGTAAGATTAAGTTGTGATATTTTCATTAAACCTAAGGGAAAATTATTGAATTATTGAAACTTTTTGAGTTTAATTTATGCCTCTAAACTTAACATTTACTGAATTAAGTTAGGTTAGATTATGCCAAGTTAGGATGGTTAGGTTAGGCATACCAATACTCAGTTTGGCCTATGTTTGGTAAAGTGGTAAGGTTAGGTTAGTAAAGTTGGTTGAATCTTATACCTAATTAGCCATACAGTGACATACACTAAGCTAGGTAGTTAGGTTAGGCTATTAAAGTATGGTGAATCTTATGCCAGTTAGGTGTATGCTCATTAGTCAGTCATATATATATACATATATAATATATATATATATATAATATATATATATATATATATATATGGGCTACATAGTGGCTGATGTCGTAACACCGCTTCTCGGAGATCAGTGAAGTTAAGCGACATTGGGTCTGGGTAGTAGTTGGATGGGAGACTGTCCTCTGCGCCCAGATTATGTAGTGACCCGTGGTTCGGATCCCACGTAAAGCTGTAGGTCCCCTCCGTCATATGACTTCAGATGTTGCGAAGGAGGTTAAACAACCCCAATTAAAAAAAAAATAAAAAATATATATATATATATATATATATACAGGGTGTTTCAGGAGGAAAGGTCAATACTTCAGGAGGTGATAGTATCAGTCATTGTGAGAAAAAAAGTTCATATGAACATGTGTATAATTCTGAATGGTTACCGAGATAGAGCTGTTTGAATCTACAAATACAAAAGCATTGTTAATGGTAATCAAGAAAGAGAAACCAATTACTGTTTCTAACATTTAATGTTTAAACATTGGCATTTTGAATGGTATCAGATACAGAAATGACAAATTTGTTACAGTTTACAATACGTTTTCGAAAAACCCACCATCAACATCAATGCATTTTGCAACTCATGTGCGAAGATCACGTGTTGTTCATCTGAGTTGGTCTTGATGTTCCTTTATGCAGACAGCAGCATCCAAAATGCATGCGAGCAATTCGTCTCGTGTATCCACCTTTCTTTTGTAAACTTGACTTTTCATCCACCCCCAACAAACAACAATCTAACAGAGAGAGGTCTGGAGACCTTGGTGGCCATTGAATGGGACCACCACAGCCGATCCATCAACCAGGGAAAGTTTCATTTAGGTATTGCATCACCAGATGGGTAGAATGTGGAGGAGCTCCATCATGCTGAAAGTACATACCAGTGCATGTAGCCAAAGGAACATCCCCAATAGTCCTGGCAATTCATTTTGCAGAAATTCTAGGTAACTTTGTCCTGTAAGATGATTCTCTAAAGTAACAGGGCCAATCAGCTGATTATCGATGATACCGCACCACACATTGGCAGAGAAGCGATGTTGAAAATTTGTTTCCACAGTAGCATTTGGATTTTCGTCTGACCACCGATGAGAGTTACAAGTGTTGTTGATACCATCACGGATGAAAGTAGCTTCATCGGTGAACAGTATTAATCGAAGCAATCTGCGATTAGCATTTACCCAATGACAAAATTCCAGTCGCATAGCAGCGTCTCCTGGTTGAAGGTGTTGTACACACTGTACATGATATGGATGCAAGCCTTCCTCACGTAATGTTCACCATACTCTTGTGTGTGGTACACCAAGATGTGTAGAAATTCTTCATGAGCTAGTAGTAGGACTACACTCTACCAACTGAAGAATGTTTTCCACTTCATCCACATCTTGTTGACCTTCACATTCAGATGAAACATGAGCACTGGGAAGTGTACCAATCTCACGCAATGTGTTGAAAACCCTGGTAAACACTCTTCGATCTGGAATTCTGTGGTTCAGAAACCAGTGACAGTATTCTACAACAGCAGCTGTTGCACTTCCATCGCAAAAACCATAGACATACACCATATCTGCATATTTGGCATGTGTGAAGGTGTGTGGCATTCTTAACACTGCTTCAAACACCAAACAATGTCACTCACAACAGTCAGCTGTCAATTGGTTTATGTTACATGCTTACATTACAGCTTACATGGTTCAAGGTTTTTGGGGAGGGAAGGGGAAGGAAGAGCTGCACACACATCAGATTCAAACAGCTCTATCTCTGTAACCATTCAGAATTAAACAAGTGTTCATATGAACTTTTTTTCTCACAATGACATACTATCGCCTCCCGAAGTATTGACCTTTCCTCCTGAAACACCCTGTATATATAACAGGGTATTTATAAAGTCCCTATCTATTTCAGTGAAAACGTAGCAAAAAGGGTAAAATTCAATAACAATATAATAGAAAGCATACATTTAATGAGTACTTAAGCATATGATTCTACATGAGCACCATCAGTATCTCTACAGAGTTTGAATCTGTCAGCAGCAATGCAGAACATATTTTGGAGCATGACAGGGGTTATTTTTGCAACTGCTGTTACAATAAGAGCACGTAAATGTCCCAGCTTCATTCAGATGGCATTTTAAACACTGTCATCTTTCAACAAGATGGGGCACCTTGTCATTACACAAACATTGTTCAGGAGTACCTCACTGAACAATTTCCAAATCTGTGGATCAGACATGGAGGCAACAGGCCCTAGACAGTTCGATCTCCTGACCTAACATCATTGGATTTCTTTGCATGGGGTTTTATCAAATCAAACATCTATCAAACAAGGGTTACAGATCTGCAAGATTTATGTGCTTGTAATGTAACAGCAGTTACAAAAATAACCCCTGTCATGCTCCAAAATGTGTTCCACAATGCTGCTGACAGATTCAAACTCTGTAGAGATACTGATGGTGCTCATGTAGAATCATATGTTCAGAAAAGTTTGGAGATTAACTGGAAGGCAAATTATATTAAGTTCAACACAAATTAACATTTTATTATATGGCTAACTTAATCTTAAGATACAACAAATATGAAAGAAAATTTAAGGGACTTTTTAGCTATTGTGTTCAAATCTATAATTTGATACCAATATCTTAAATGATAAAATACAATCAAAATAGGTATGGTACTATGGTCTAAAAATTTGCAGATATTCAATGCAAGGGTATGGCTGACTCTTCCAGTTGTTGCAGAATGGTCCTCTACTCTACAGGGAGGTAGAGGGATGCAGCCCACTCTGCCTCTCCAAACCTTCCCAAGGAGATTCCTCTGAAATTGTTAGTCTTAATTTACCTTAGGGTTAATTTTAACTTAATATGAGTAGGTAGCTAGGCCTATGAGTAATTTAAGATTTAATATAATAGAACCATAAGTAGATTCTGAAAGCTGATTTCCAGCTCTAATATTTCATTGTTTGATTTTGAAAATCTTTAAATTAACAAATTGGCCAGAAAAAAATCTGCAATATTAAATTTAATGGCAAAAGTTGCCTGTGATACTTCAATATGATAGTAGTTCAATAGGGTCATTCTCTGTCAGATCAACCAAAAAAAATTGAAATTAACACCCTCATCTCTCATATTTTGCTGAAATTTGGTTTATAGGGAGTTTGAGAGCCCTGAATCCATTTCTGAAATTATAAGGTCAATCCGACCAACGGTTCAAGAGATATGACCTCGGGCAATTTGAGGTCACTCGCGAGGTTACTAACATTTGGCGAGCCATAACTTGGGTAATAATTGTCATAATTATATAAAAGTATATATATTTAGAATCAGTAAATGACAAGGAATCCAAATATGTAAGTTTTAGAACTCTAGGTTGAAAAATAAAAAAGTTACACTGTAACCAAAATTTGAGGTCACGATTTGACCTCTGGGGTATCAAATGAGAATTTTTTTTTTAAATGTAAAAAATGAAGGCATAGGCATTAGCTATTAGAATCAGCAAAAAAAAGTTTGTTTATGCTAGTATTTTTCATGTAACTAACATATAAGTGAACACCATATTCATAAGTTGTGCGTCAATTCTACCTATTTTTTCACACTTAAGCTCATAATTTGACCTATAGAAATTAAAATTACATTTTTTATAGATATAAAAAACAAAGTCAGAGTTCTTGACTAATAGAAACAATCATAAAAAGTTTGTTTATATTGGTACTTTTCATGTAACTAACTTATAAGTGAACACCATATTTATAAATTGCTTGTCATTTCAAGGAATTTTTATATCTTAGCTATCAATTTGACCTCAAGCTCCAAGAATTAATAAAAATTGTATTTCACTGCTAATCTACACTGGCAATAATAGTTATAATAGTGAAAGGGGAAGACTAAGCTCACATGTAGCCTAAACAACCTGTTGAAACATGTTGCTACTTGTCTAAGTGCAGAATCAACACAGATAGTTGCAAAATTCCTTGTCTACAGGTTAGTACAGTTCAGCCAGCACTGTGGGTGGCTGGTGGGTATGTGTTTTAATGAGCCTCAGAGACTATCAAGGCCTAAAATATTAAGTGTGTATAGCTATATATTTTCTAAAAAATATATATTACCTAATTGTAAATCCTATATCTTTACAGATCAAAATACAATGGTTCGGCACTTGAAATACTGCCAAGACCCTATTCAAAAACACAAGAAACGCATAACAATCAATCTTAGAAAAGTGACTGATGTACTTGTTGAAAAATGTGCTGGAAGAGTGAAAAAAGACTCATTGTTGTGTGTGAACTGCTGGACACTGATAATGAAAAACCCCACTATACTTAGTACCACTGAAAACAACGAGTCTGAGCAGGATTCAAATGAATCATCTACTATCAGTGGCTTGAGTAACATCTCTTCAATTCAAGATCTGGACAATGACAGTGATTGCTTGATAAAGGAAAATCCTTCAACTTCAGTTGAACCAGTTCTGTTACCATGAAGAGGATTTTGGTCTGTCTTGTGAATGGCACTTCTTTGCTACATCCCATGGCAAAAATGCATGTGATGGGATTGGAGGAACAGTGAAAAGAGCTACTGCTCGTGCCAGTTTGCAGAGAACTACAGAGAGGCAAATTCTTACACCAGAACACATGTTTCAGTTTTGTGAAGAAAACTTGAGCAAGAAATTTTTTCTTTGTAACTACAGCTGATTTGAAAGATGCAGAAGAACGGTTGGAACATCGATTCAAGGATAGTAGGGGCTATTCCTGGAACTCAGAAATATCATAGATTTGTTCCCCTAAACAAGGAAGAACTGATGGTGTATCCCATTTCAAGTGGCATTGGAGAAAGAAAAGAATAAGGAAAAGTCATTTTACTAATGAACCTGCAATGCTTGGTAACCTAAAATGTGTCAAACCAGGAGAGTATGTTGGCTACATTTATGACATGCAAGTTTGGTATGGAATTGTGGAGGAATATTGTGAAGAGTTTGATGATTTCACTGTGAACTTTCTACATCCCTCTGGGTCATCAGGATCAAGTGCATATTATTATCCATCAAACAAGGATTCATGTGCAGTGCCAGGACATCATATATTAACTGTAATGAGTTGTCCTACCCTAAGAGGAGGCAGCAGAATTCAATACATTTTTCCACAAAAAGAAATTGATGAGAGCATCGAGCATGCAAAAATTGTATTAGGCTAGCACATGAATCCTCTAAGTAGGTCTTCCCCTTTCACTATTATAACTATTATTGCCAGTGTAGATTAGCAGTGAAATACAATTTTACATTTTTTGCCTTTGTTTTATATCTATAAAAAAATGTAATTTTAATTTCTATAGGTCAAATTATGAGCTTAAGTGTGAAAAAATAGGTAGAATTGACGCACAACTTATGAATATGGTGTTCACTTATATGTTAGTTACATGAAAAATACTAACATAAACAAACTTTTTTTTGCTAATTCTAATAGCCAATGCCTATGCCTTCATTTTTTACATTTAAAAAAAAAATTCTCATTTGATACCCCAGAGGTCAAATCGTGACCTCAAATTTTGGTTACAGTGTAACTTTTTTATTTTTCAACCTAGAGTTCTAAAACTTGCATATTTGGATTCCTTGTCATTTTATGATTCTAAATATATATACTTTTATATAATTGTGACCATTATTACCCAAGTTATGGGTCGCCAAATGTTAGTGACCTCGCAAGTGACCTCAAATTTCCCGAGGTCATATCTCTTGAACCGTTGGTCGGATTGACCTTATAATTTCAGAAATGGATTCAGGGCCCACAAACTCCCTATAAACCAAATTTCAGCAAAATCTGAGAGATGAGGGTGTTAGGCACTGGTTGATCTGACAGAGAATGACCCAATACAAGTATATTGAACTAAATATGAAATATGAAAATATATTTGGCAGAAATTTGATTTTACAAGATATCCTTATTAAGAATCTGCATAAATTTGATTACCCTACCTAGCTCCAAAATCCAAGAATATGGAAAATTTCTGCTTTTGTTGCCCTTATTTGAAGGGAAGACCATTTGGAAATCTGCGGGTCGTATTATAAATTTTGTAAAATGGATTAAGCTTAATTAGGGCCTACCCTAACTGATTAAGCTTTAAATTTAAGTAACCTGGCCAAATTAGGTCAGTTATGGTAATGTAAATTTATAAATATTCATCTATATACTAAATTTGAAATAGATCATAGCCTAACAAGGCTTCTTCTTGTCTGGGTGAATTAGCCCTAAACAGCAAAGGTCAGAGTTAACTATGAATCATTGATGTGACTACATGGTAGTAATGAAGTATTGAACAATCTCCAGTTTACTTTTACAGTCATGACTGCTGGAACTGATGATAAAGATTTATCATTAATGGGAAGTATTGTTTTAGTCTAATGCATCAAGTTTGGCTCAACAATCCTTACCTTCACCATTTAATTCCTTCTTGGTTCAGGGACTGCTCCTGTTTGGAAATCTTAGGGTTGGGACTAAGTTAGTCATAACCAGGGGCCCTATGTCTCCTTTCTGCTGTCATTGTGGTCAAATTCTTTGTTTTACCCATCCATGATCCTGTAGTCTTGCATGGGGAAAAATTTATAACTGCAGTGGGGGCTGTTTGCATGGCAAATTTCTAAAATTCCAGCATCAACAGTGAAAGTGTGAGCACTGAGAGCAAAATTGCCGTTGGTAGGTCTGAGAATTACAGAGCTCTCTTATTGTTGTCCAGAAAGCTGAGTTGCAAAAAATCTGGCAATTTTTTGAGGTGTCTTCTGCTTTTCAATTCTGCCTCTTCTGCACAGATCATTGTGCATTTTGTGGAAAGTGAAAAAATTCTCTCCTCCAGTATTTATTATTCATTTTTATGGCTCCCATTTTTCTTGTAGATGTTATGATAATTTTGAATTTCAGGTTAGGATGATGTTAAAGCCTCTAAGATGCATAAGCTTTGTAAATAAAACAAGCCTTACTAAGCATACAATTAATTTTCCACTTTAATCTGAGGTTTTTGTTTTGTTTTTTATGGTACGGTACTGTACATTTTAAGGTAGAAAAACTTGAGCCATTTTAAGAATATATATATATATATAGTAGACTTGCAACTTACGCTGGGGTTACATTCCTGGAACCCTGGGTAAGGCCAAAAACTGCGTAAAGTCAGAAACCAAAAAAGATCCCCTAAATCGCCCTTAAATCACTATATATTGTAACTCTGTTATACATATAACATACCTATAACACAAAAGTGATGCAATTGACAATGTTGAATTCCTTCCAGCATGCCATAACACACTTGTTAGTGCCATCCTCCATGGCATTGCGAATGCGGACAAAGGTGAGACGTGTGTATGCTGCCTTAAAGCACTGAAATTGTAAAATTATAACCTCTGTATAGTTGAAACCATGTAAGAAAAATCTGCATAAGTTGCGAGTCTACTAAATATATATATATGGCAGCACAAAAGTCAGGAACCATAGGCACATTTTATTAAATTATAATAAATGTTTGAATTGGTGGCCTTCCACTTGGAGAGGCTTTCTGACATGTTGAATGCATGTTTGAACATTCCTTAACACATTGGTACTGAGTTTGGCACACTCAAATGTGATTTTATCCTTTAGAGAATGTATGGTTCTGGGTCAATCAGCATAGACTACCAACTTCAGATGCCCACAAGAAAAAGTCAAGAGGCATGAGGTCTAGAGACCTAGGTGGCCATTTGATGGGTCCTCACCATCTGATCCACTTGCTTGGGAATGTTTCATCCAAAGAACTCTGGATGATGGTTGTGAAATGTGGTGGTGCACCATCCTGCTGAACCACATCTCCACCTATTCTGCCAATGGAATGTAGTTCAGTATGGGCATTAGAAATGTTTGCAGCATATACAGACATGTTTCACCTGTTACAGTGCCATCAAAAAAGTACAGACCAATTAACTGATCCCCCCAGAGCGCAGCTCACACCATAATTCATGGGTTGAATTGCACATGTCCTTCCTCCATCCAGTAGAGGTTCTCATTGGCCCAATAGCATGCATTATGCCTATTGACACAACCACTGAGGTAAAATATTGCTTTGTCACTGACGCTGAATATGATCCTTCATTGAAGATGTCAGTGTTGTAGAAACCACTGGCAGAACTCTACACGACGGTCTGTGTGCAGTTCCTGAATGAGTTGGACTTTGTAGGGATGAAAATGATTTGTTGTAAGAATTCATTGAATGGATCTTCTGGAGATGCCTGTTTCCTGGGATAACTTTCTTAAGGACTTACGTTGGCTGTTTTCGAGGTGATTGAGTACCGTTAGTGATGTTGCTACATTGGTTGAACTTTTTGGCTGGCCACTAGGTGGCCAATCATGAACACTTCCCATTTCTTTGAAGTGAGTGAACAGTTTTCCAACTGATGCCTGAACAACTGGTGGCCTCTCAGGGTGTTTGTCATTAAAAGCAGTAGCAAATGATCAGTGTGTGTTACCACACCTTGCACACATTAAAACTATCTCCACCCATTCATCTATTGTCAATTTCTGTGCCATAGGTTTAACAACAAATCTGAAAAGAACAAAACATATTAAAACAAATTATTAAAATGTGCCTATGATTCCTGACTTCTGCACCACCCTGTATATATATATATATATATATATATATATATATATATATACAGTGGTGTAGTGCTAATAAAGAAGTGAGGGAATGCATTTTGAAAGTGTTACTCAGATGCGGGGGGACAATGGCGAGCATGGCGAGCCCATACAGCTGGGGGTCCGGGGGCACTGTAAGCCCCCCGGGAAATCTTTTGAAATCTGACCAATTTCAGGGATATTTTGAGGTCATATGCACTGGATATTAGGATATATTCCAAGGTTGAAGATGCAGTATTTCCAGTGTCATTAGATATCCGACATCCAGTACGATCAATAAAAATAGCTAACAACTAGAATGATTAACTAAAAAAAAGTTAACAACTGGTACGCCGTGGTGACTGTTTCACCAGATCTTTATAGGCTAGCATTGCCTCAGTCGAAGCTAAAAGAAATGAAGCAGTTAATGATTCTTTCTCATATTTCTTCTAGGGGTGGGTGGGAATTAAAATTTCATGACGATAGAGATTTGTAAGTTCGGATTTATTTGAAATAGTGAGGGAATGCCGTTCCGTCTACCAAAAAAAGTAAGGGAACGCCGTTCCCACGCATTCCCACAGCACTACACCACTGTGTGTGTATATATATATATACATGAAAGGAAACTACAGATATCGGGATGGGCAATGCATATATGCACATCCCACATTATGCAAAATGCATTACACAAGTGGATACTGCAAGTTTGATAAGAAATGCATGTTCCACCATCTTACGGTCTGCAATACTTATGAAAGATACAGGAGTTGCAAATACGAAAAAAAAATGCTGATACCACCACCCTCAAAGGAATACAATGAGGAAACAGAAAAAACGAACATCAAAGAAAAGTGGCAATTTTTTAGATGCAGCCAACACATTTCAGCTGCTAAATACTCTCCAGCAATTACAAAACCAGCTGGCAAATATAAATATAGAAATCCAAGAGCTGGACAGAAGGTACGAACAAAGGCACTTCATGCATTATCGGGACAACAGGTACCGACAGACAAAGATAAAAAGGTAAATTCTCGGAGGACCATAAGGCAACAAAACTGGCACCCCCATTGGAAAACAAATCAGAACCACCTGTATGAGAAAAAGAAAGAGAAAAAATAAAAATAATCCTAGCCAACATACAGGGCCTTAAATCAAACCATTCCACGAACAAAGTTGTATATTTGAAAGGACTCATGCAAGAAGCCGGAGCAGACTTTGCATGCCTCACAGAAACTCATCTAAAGTACTGCCAGGTGAACTGTGAAAATTGTGAGTCCTGTATTGACAAAAAAGAAATACAAATTGATAACTATATAACTTCCTCTGAGCCAACAGAACAGTGAGATGCAAAGGAGGATGTGCTATTTACACACGCAAAAGGCACATAGCAGAAATGGCTATAAGTACCTCAAACAACTACGTAGAATGTGTAGCAGCAAAAATTGAAAAATTAAATATGGTACTAATTGTAACGTACAGACCCCCAAACATGCCAACCTCAAAATTTTCAGATTCCATTACAGAGGTAAGAAACTTAGTAAAAGATCTACACTCTCCAACCCCAAATATTTTTCTCTGTGGTGATTTTAATTTCCCATTCATGAAATATAAAAGGATAGGAAAAAGTATATGTATACACCAGGACAAGGGGGGGCATACGAGAAGACCAGGAGCAGGTAAAAATGCTACTAGCTTTAAGCTGATGAATTTATGTTAACGCAAGAAATAACAGAAAAAACAAGAAAAAACAACTGCCTAGATTTGGTATTCACAAACAACAGTAATCTAATTGATAATGTAGAAATATCCCCAACTATGATATCAGACCACAACATCATTGAAATAACAACTAATATAAAGGCAACAGGAAAGGAAAGAAAACGCACAACAAAAAGAAGCAAATTTGAAATTTTTAATTTTCACTCCAAAGCTATAAACTGGGAAGATGTGACATCCAGCATGGAAGTAATAGATTGGAAAACCATTTTCAAGGCCAAGACAATGGAAGAGATGCTAATGACATTAGAAATTGTGGAAAAACATGTCCCAAAGATACAACAAAGAGGAAAGAGAAGCAGGTTCGAAAGACAAAAGAGGGCATTGTTCCAAAAGAGAAAAAGAGTGACTGCAAAATTAAGTAATTGTAAAGATAACAACATCAGAAAAATATTAAATGATAAACTACAAAGTATCGATGTTGTCATACAGGAACTAATCGAGAAGCACACAGAAAAAGATGATGATGATGCTATAGAAGCGATAAAGGCTAACTCAAAGTCCTTCTATAATTTCGCAAAAAGAAAGTCGAAAAACCATGCGACTATCGGACCTTTAAAAAATGAGAACAGTGATTTATTGGATAATCTAACAGAAGTATCTGAAATATTAAGAGCTCAGTATGAATCATCTTTCAGTATCCCAAAAACTTACACATTGATATGCGATAGAAACGCGTTCTTTGAAGAAAAACCACAAGGGAAAAGTATAACGGATTTCAACTTTACGACAGATGATATTACACGAGCAAAAGGGAAACTAAAAACACACTCAGTGGCAGGACCGGATAAATAGAATGCCACACTGATCAAAAACTGCAAGAATGCAATCGCTGAGCCCCTACACTGAATATGGAGACAATCACTAGACACGGGAGAAATACCGGGCATCCTGAAGAGCGCGAACATAGTCCCAATATATAAAGGAGGAGATCGATCCGAAGCCAAAAACTATAGGCCAGTGTCGCTTACATCTCATCTCACTAAAATATTTGAAAGAATAATTAGACAGAAAATCTATGACTTTTGGGAAACTCAGAAAAAATTCAATGATAACCAACACAGATTTCAGTCAGGCAGATCATGCCTATCACAACTAATGGAACACTACAACATTATTGATTCACTTGAAAGTAATGAAAACTATGATGTACTATACACAGACTTTGCTAAAGCGTTCAACAAGTGTGACCACGGAATCATAATACATAAACTGAAATATATGGGAATAACAGGAAAAGTAGGGAAATGGATATATAATTTCCTTAGTGAGCAGAGGCAAGTCATTACAGTACAAGGAGTATCTTCATCAGAATCAGAGGTTCTCAGCTCGGTACCACAAGGAACAGTATTAGCTCCACTACTCTTCATAATCATGCTAACTGACATAGATGAGGACATTACCAGAGACAGCACAGTAACATCCTTTGTGGATGACACAAAGATCAGTAGAAAAATAAGAAACCCAGAAGACATAGGATCTCTACAAACCGACATAAACAAAATCTACAAGTGAACGGAAGACAACAATATGAAGTTTAACACCAAGAAATTTCAGCTATTACGGTATAGAAAAAGAGAAGACCTAAAATTCATGGAATATTATACCCCAAATGGACAGGAAATTCAGAGAAATTCCAGAGCAAAAGATTTAGGGGTTGTAATGACAGATGATACAAAACTTTAAACACAAAATAAGATAGCAGTAAACAGAGCAAAGAGAATAACAAGTCAGATATTGAGAACCTTTAAACGAAGGGATAGGAATGTAATGATTCCTCTACTGAAAACCCTGATAATACCCAAATTGGAATAGTGCTCGGTCCTAACATCCCCACATAAAAAAAGAAGACATTAGACAGCTGAAAGGGATCCAAAGAAGCTTCACAGCCAAGATCAATGAGTGCAAAGAACTAAATTACTGGGAAAGGTTACAAGAACTAGACCTATATTCACTGGAGAGAAGAGAGAGATACACCATTATTTACACTTGGAAAATAATGGAGAAACTAGTCCCTAATCTTACTCTGAATCCCATAACTCCCCAAACAACGGTGGAAAGTAGAAGCAGTAGACTGTCATATTCCCAAATTGAAAGTGAGACAGGGAACATCCTTAACACCGAAAGAAAATAGTTTTGTAGTGAGAGGACCAAAACTGTTTAATCAGTTGCCCAAAGACCTAAGAAACACGAAGGGAGTTGCAGTGGAAATCTTCAAAAGAAGACTAGATGCCTGGCTCAGAACAATCCCCGATGAGCCGGGCATACCTGGCTATGTGAGGTGGAGAGTGCAAGAATCCAACTCACTACTTCACCAGGCCAACTCGAGAGGAGGGGGCAACAAGCTTGACCTTCACGAAATGAGAAATCATCATGCAGAACCTTTGTAAGGTTGTAAGGTAAGGGTGTGCGTGTGTGTGTGTATGTATGTATGTATATATATATATATATATATATATATATATATATATATATATATATATATATATATATATATATATGGTGTATATATATATATATATGGGATTGAACTCAGAATGGTCCTCTGAGGCTCTTTCATGATGCTCTAATTTCAGACACCTGCTCTAATACCAGACACTAAGTTCTAATCATTCTAAAGCTCATAGAAAAAACTATGGAAGTTCTTTCATTTGGTCTATGTTTCATTTCAATAGTTTTTGTAGTTTTTTTGCTGAAAGCCTAAGATTGGGCAGAACTTATTGTCTGGTATTTGAGCAAGTGTCTGAAATGAGAGTCTGAGCATGGAATACAGGGAAAAATTGAAGGTGCTTTTTCGGTATTCCCCCACCACTTTTTCCCCCTGCCACCCACCAGTAGTTTTTTCATTAAATGCATTGTTTTACTGGATCAATTGTGGATTACAAATTGAATGCCCAGTAAGGTCAACTGCACACCCTTGATGATTGGTTAGGTTGTCATGATATTTTCATTAGTTTAAACAAAAATATCATGACTTAACCTAACCAATCATCAAAGTACGGGTCTGACCCATTTGAGAACTTGCTCAAACATATTAGAGGTGTATCTATGCAACTAGTTTTTGTATTTCAATACAGAAGTTGAAATTCATTTGGTAGAACACATCCACCCAATCTAGTGACAAAAATAGGTTTTTCTGGTGTATTTCATACTGTTTCAATTGAATCTGACCTTCATTTTTGGCACAAATGCACCATTATGGAGATAACCCCATCCCTCAGGCTTTGAAGAAGAGAGAAATTGTGGGCTAGAAAGCTCAGAATCAATTGAAACATCATGAAATACACGGTAATAATCTACTTAAGCTCCCATTTCTCTGATTTTCCTAAATTATATATCAGTAGCTTTGTTTCTTCATTAGGAATGTGATTTAGACAGTCTCTAGTAAGGGAAATGCTTCAAAACCTAACCTAACCTAGCATTTTGAAGCAGAGCTCACCTTGCTATAATGCCAATTGTTTTGAGACAACTATTCAGACCCTCAGAAAAGGTTGCATGCCTTCCTCATTGCAGCAGCCCAGCTCTACCCACCACAATAATTGTGGAAATGTATATATGGCTTTTGTTGGGTAAGGTTAGGTTAGGTTATCTCAAAACAGTTGGCATTATAGCAATGCGAGCTGTGCTTCAAAATGCTAGGTTAGGTTAGGTTTTGAAGCATTTCCCTCACTGGAGACTGTCTAAATCGCATTCCTAATGAAGAAATGAAGTTACTGATGTATAATTTATGAAAATTGGAGAGACGGGAGCTTAAGTAGATTATTACCCTTAACCTAACCAATTGTCAAAGGCATATGGTTGACCTAACTGGGCATACAGTTGGCCTAACCAGACATATAGTTGATCTAACTGGGCATGGGTACCCCTAACCTAACCTAGGCCTAGTTGGAAATATTATCAGTGCACTTACATTAATTATGGGAGGGTGGTGGGTAGAGAGAGGCAACTTGCAGTAAGAAGTGGTGAAGGATAGTGTTAAGACAGGTCTTGAGCACACCATGAGCTCAAAATATAGTGACAGCAGCACTATCATCCCTCAAAACTTGTTTAATTACATCCCACTTGGACTTAGAGCATCCACCATACACAGCCATTCTAAAGCAACTGTTGAATTCAAATTTCAGCGCCAGACATGCGTGGGGGTGTCACATGACAATGGGGCAGCCACTGATTGGCTAATGATAACAACATGACTACATATGCCAGTGGCGGAGCAAGAGTGTCACAGGCCCGGTGCAAAAATTATTTATGGGCCCCACAAAATTTAGTTTAGTTTATACATATGAACCACAAAAACCTTTCAATCCACTCAAGGTGGCCCTTAAAACTGGTTCCAATCAATTTATGTTTTTTATCTATTCTAATTCACCTCAATTTATTGATTTTAGCAATAACTGAGTAACAAATAACAATAACTTTTCGTAAAATTTAAAAAGTAGTACACACTGATTCACTATAGTCACTAGTATTCAATAATACACTGCGGAAAATCAATTAACGTAATTTTTATTCACACACTCATCCACTCAGCCATTGAAACTCACGCTTCACTGCGTGTTGAGTCAACACATCCCAAATGAAGAAGAATATTTCTGAATGTTTTGAAATGTTTCATGCATCGATGTGCGATCAGAAATAAGTGGTGTCACAGTATAGTATAGTATATACAGTAATATACTAGTATAACAGATAGTAGAATAATGTGATGGTTTCAGCATTTTGAATTCTAATTTTGATTTTTATCTATTGCAGACATCATTTCAGATGACCAATTATGTATTTAACATATATAGTATACAATTTTACCAGAAAGGGGCCTGTAGTCAAAAGAATAACCATGTTTATAAATGCATTTAAATACATTAAACAAGTTTAAAGGACTCTTATATTTTCATGCACATTTAGATCTAATTTTTATATGAAATACTTGAAAATTAGGTAAATTTATAGTATTACACCCATCTCCCTTTGGAGGTGAAATTTATGTTTTTCCTATGGTTTTTGATGTGTTTTGAACGAATCTGACCTTCAAAACCATCAGAAATGACTCGTTTTTGAGATAACCCCCCTCCCCCCGAGCTGGCAATGTGGGGGAAATCACAGAAAATGAGTCATTTCCAACAGTTTTGAAGATCAGATTCATTCAAAACACATCAAAAACCATAGGAAAAACAAATTTCACCTTCAAAATTGACCTAACCTAATCTAATCTATCCTGACTTAACCTAACCTATTCTAAAAGAAAAACAGGAATTACCTTTAAAATATGAGACAGAATAATCACAGTACCGTCTTTTCTTTGTTTTAAGCACAACGTAACTTTTTCTACAATGCCACAGTTTCTGGTCTTGATGATATGTACACTCCGTTTTACAATGTGGACACTTCACTACTGTCAGTAGAACACCATGAGCACGCAGAAACTCAACACTTTTTTCTAAATTTTCGTAGAAAGTGACAATACAGCGGTAATAATCAAACAAGCACATGTCACACGAAGCCATTCTGGTAGCAAAGTAATTCAAATTCGAAATGGATGGAGCGCAGTGATTGGGCAGACATGTAATGGTCAGCCACGCACGCACACCAAATGAACATACGAACACACTAGATACACACCAAAAAAAATTTATATCTCAAAAACGAAGCATTTGCGATGGAAATGCTATAGAAAAAAAGTGTCTTAGAATTAAAAAATCTACTTAATGAACATATAATACGTAATTGCTGGATGTTAGATGGGTGTAATACTATAATAATACCAAAAATTATTATTTTTCCTTGCCAAGGTATTATCAAATATCAACCAACCAGGCCCCCAAAGGTCCGGGCCCCGATGCACTGCACCGCCTGCACCTAGCTAGATCCACCACTGACATATGCATTGGATAAGATGGTTTGACACATGAATAATGGGTGCCAAAATTTAATAATTTTTAAAGTAAATATCTCGATAAATAGAAATTTCGGACCTTTTCCAGTTTGTGTACCGTTTTTCATATAATTTATTTTTGAGAATATTTTTGTTAAAACTAACGAAAATATCACGACTTAACCTAACCAATTATCAAGGGCGTACAGTTGATCTATTATAATTATAACATTGTTTGTTTCTGGAATAGTATTTACTATTTACTAACAGATCAACTGTACGCTCTTGATAATTGGTTAGGTTAAGTCGTGATACTTTCGTTAGTTTTAACAAAAATATCCTCAAAAATAAATTATATGAAAAATGGTACACAAACTGGAAAAGGTCCGAAATTTCCACCAAAATTAGTATAAAATAAAGTATCCTTATTTTTGGTAAATTTTTACAAGTGTACATTACAGGCTTTGTAAATCAAAACTGTTTTCTGATGGTTTTTGATGTGGTTTGAACGAAGGTTAATTTTGTTCAAACATCAAAAACAATCAGAAAAACAGTTTTAATATATAACCTACATAACCTAACCTAAAATTCCAAAATTCCTCAAAAGCCTGTAATGTACTTTTGCAAAAAAATACCTTATTTTCTATCTCATTGTATAAATATCAATATTGAGTTTGGTGGATGTATTCTATCAAATCTTAACCATTTGTTTTTATTTCATTTAATTTTTCAGTTTGTACAAAATTTTAAAAGTGGAGCAGGAATACTGAAAAAGTGACAAATTAAAGGAACTGGGTATGTTTATAGTTTTGAGAGAGGTTGTATGAAGGGAGATATGAAACAGATGTTCAAGATGTTTTTAGATTTGGACAATTTAGATGCTAATAACTTTCTCATTAGAAGCTGATAGAATAACTGGAGGGCATAATTAAGAAAATTAGAAAGCAAACTTGTAGACTTGATCCATGAAAATACTTTTTCAGTAATAGAGTTGTAGATTTTGGAATAACTTGCCATATTTATACAGTACTGTATAGATGGCCACCCTGTTAAGTTTGTTGACTCCTCTTCTGATAAGAACATAAGAAATTTTTATAGTGGGCACACTAGGGGCCACTTCAGCCCATCGAGGTGGCTCCACTATGTAAAAACTGCCTGTATATTGGCAATAACCAATTTTTACAAAACTAATTAAGTATCAATTTAAAACTAATTAATTATCAATTTAAAACTAAAGATAGAATCTCTGGATCCAGAGGATCAAAGTCATAATAGGCTACTATCAACAAATATGTTACACACTATATCTATTTATAACTGACATGCAAATATATCAGATCCAAAGAATCCAGTCAATTTCATTATGGTACCCATCAATACCAGTACCATGCCAACCAAAAATAAGTCAGAGTCCATATCAATTGCAGACCAAGTCACAATTTACATCCATATACATTACAATATATATACTTAAGAGGAAAAGTGTAGGTGTGGCTGTAAAGACTGTACAGTAATGTAGAAATGTGTGTGCACCCATTTTGGGTCTCCCATTTAAAGGTGTTTGTGGGGCAAGTGAAGATCATGAGTTTTTCAATACCTCTCAGTACTATGGGGGCACCACTCAGCAGAGGAATCTCTTTAAATAGGGTGTGTAAGGACAGAGAGTATCCCCTAACCCAAGATGCTGCCTCCCTATATCCCACAACACCTGTGTTGAGCTGTGGGATCTATCACCCAAATGCACATAATATATATGAAATAAACTAGTACCATTCATGCAATAAAAATGGGCTTAAACACCATCACCAGATGTCCCTTGCAGACATCAACCTATCCAACCTTCTTTTGAAAGAATCAAGCGTATCTGAAGTCACCACTTCTTCTGTCAGACTGTTCCAAAACTTAATTACTCTGTTTGTAAAACTATGTTTTCTTAAATTTGTTCTACATCTTGGCTTAAATAATTTCATACTATGACCTCTAGTCTGATTATTGTGATCTTTAATGAAAAGAGACTCAAAATCTATCTTATCCAACCCTTTTATCATTTTATACACCTCTATCATATCACCCCTTAACCACCTCCTTTTTAATGAGAACATGCTTAGATACGCCAGTCTTTCCTTATATGTCAATTGTCTTAGAGATGGGATCATTCTTGTTGCTCGTTTCTGTACTTTTTCTAGTTTTTCAATATCTTGTATCAAATAGGGACTATTAAATTGAATGCAGTATTCGAGGAGGGGTCTCACATATGAAATATATAGTTGCTTTATAATATTGGGTGATTTGTATTCAATGTGTCTCTGCATGAGATTGAGTCTAGCATTTGCTTTATTTCTGATTACCATACAGTGATTTGAAGGTTTAAGTTCATTTGTCACAGTGACACCCAAGTCTTTCTCTTTATCATTATTTTTAATCCAAATTCCATTCATATTGTATTCAAATTCTGGATTTTTTGGCCCAATATGCATAACCTTGCACTTATCAACATTAAATTTCATCTCCCACTTATCTGCCCAGGCTGTTACTCTGTCTAAGTCTTTTTGTATTGTCATTGCTCCTGCTACTGACTTAACATTATGGCCTAATTTTGTATCATCAGCAAATTTTGAGGTTTTACATGATAGGCCCTTCTCTAGATCATTTATATAGACAACAAAAAGCAGAGGTCCCAGAACAGACCCCTGTGGGACTCCGCTCAATACGGGTCTCCAAGTAGACTTATTTCCATTTAGATGAACTCTCTGTTTTCTATTTCTCAGCCATTCTTCTATCCAATCAGCTATATGACCTCTTATACGATGGGCTCTAACTTTTACCAACAATCTTGGTATTATCTTGGAATTATAGTTGATATTTCCTTGAAATTTCACCTTCATATCAACTCTATTGTTAACAGAGCAAGTGACTTGGCTTCAAATCTGCTAAGATCTACTTTGTGCAGGGGGGTTGGATTTATGAAAACCTTGTTTATTTCAAATATAAGACCTTTATTGAACTTGTCATCCTATGTATGGAATACCGGCTATTTGGGTGATTTAAAAAAGTTTGAAGATGTCCAGCGAAGATGGACTGGTCAAGCAGGGTGAGGAACTAAGAGATTATTCTTATAGAGATAGACTGAAATATCTTCAGTCATACTCAGTTATACTCAATTTAAGATTTTTGCAGACAAACTGAAGATATATCTCAGGATCAATCATTCTACTCTAGCAAGGATGCTGAGGGATGTATCAACTTGTCAAAGGGACATTAATACACTATCTCAATCTGCTCAATCCTGGGGACTGACTATGAACTCAAGTAAATATGTGGTTTTTCAATTCCAGCAGGGAGGATTTGATTGGAGCAAGTTGGGTCCTTATTCTTAGTATTACCTTCATGATACCCCGATCCAATTTGCTGATTCACATGCTGATTTGGGTGTCATGGTGGATACCACTTTGCACTTTCACCAGCATGTGCAGGGCATAGTGAACAAGGCAGGCAGGCTTGCCTCTAATCTGTTGAAATTGACTGTATGTAGTCTCCTGAGTTCATGAAGACCCTATTTATGACTCATGTGAGGCCTCTTCTGAAGTTCTCATCTTGTGTGTGGTTCACAGGGTATACTGGTGACTTGCAAATTCTCAAAGCAGTACAGCATAGGTGGACCAAGTGCATAGATGGTATGGAAGACCTTGACTATGCCACTCGGCTTCATAGACTGGATGTATTCTCAGTAAGGGGGGAGACTGTTGAGAGCAGACATGATAAAGTGTTGGAAGATTTTTCATGTCAACAATCAGATTCTTTTGGATGCCCTCCTTGTTCTTGCTCCGTAAGTGGGCACTCAGGGCCATGGTTTAAAACTCACACACAGACTTTCTTCCATTGAGTGCAGGCGGTGTTTCTTTGGTATTAGATGTGTGGAGCTGTGGAATTCTTTGCCTGAGAGTGTGGTGATGTTACCTACCTTAAATGAGTTTAAAAGGGGACTCCAGAGGGCTCTTGGACCAAACTTTTTGAATTTGTATGAATGCCAGTACTCGTGATCCTGTCACTGCTGCTTTTCCAAATTCTGTTTAAGGTACACTTTCCAATACTTTTTCTCTCAATTTGTTTAATATTGTTCCTCCAATGAGTGTTCACTCTGGCAGTACCTACCTGTGTCAGAGGAGCCAAGCAGGTGAATTAACCAGGTGAGACTCCTCCGTGCGGACATGATTCAGTGCTGGAAAATATTCCATAACCAGTCTCCAATAGTGCCTGATGAGGTTTTTCAAATATTGAACCCTTATAGGGTACTACTAGAGGTCATCCATTTAAAATCCACTTTCCTCACACCAATTATGATGTCTATAGGAGATTTTTCTGTTAGAGTTGTAAGGGAATGGAATGCCATCCCTGCAAATGTTTTGTTGTCCCCATCATTAACATCTTTTAAGAGTACCTTGGCTAATTATTTGGGTGATAGACTCTTTTTTCACCAATTATGATTCTCTCAAGCTATTATATTATCAGCTTAACACACTTTCTAGTCCTTCTTTTAAATTAACTTTGATTGTATGGTATGGTCTTGGGCTGGCGGTATGGTCTTGGGCTGGCGGTATGGTCTTGGGCTGGCGGTATGGTCTTGGGCTGGCGGTATGGTCTTGGGCTGGCGGTATGGTCTTGGGCTGGCGGTATGGTCTTGGGCTGGCGGTATGGTCTTGGGCTGGCGGTATGGTCTTGGGCTGGCGGTATGGTCTTGGGCTGGCGGTATGGTCTTGGGCTGGCGGTATGGTCTTGGGCTGGCGGTATGGTCTTGGGCTGGCGGTATGGTCTTGGGCTGGCGGTATGGTCTTGGGCTGGCGGTATGGTCTTGGGCTGGCGGTATGGTCTTGGGCTGGCGGTATGGTCTTGGGCTGGCGGTATGGTCTTGGGCTGGTGGTATGGTCTTGGGCTGGCGGTATGGTCTTGGGCTGGCGGTATGGTCTTGGGCTGGTGGTATGGTCTTGGGCTGGCGGTATGGTCTTGGGCTGGTGGTATGGTCTTGGGCTGGTGGTATGGTCTTGGGCTGGTGGTATGGTCTTGGACTGGCATGTTGCCTACTACGTGATTCTCATGTGTAATCCATGGGAACCCAACCAGGTAGGAATATATGGTTAATAGTAGCTTCTTAATTAATTTTAAGAAAAATTTGGGTGCTTTCATGAATGAGAGAGTTTATAGAGTGTAAATAGTCTATATTCTTACCTTAAATTATGTAGGCTACTTGGTACCTTTGTAAATAGTTTCGCGGTTTGCAAGATTTTATTATAAAATTGCTGGTGATTTGGATAACCTCAATAGGCCCCAGTGGGTTCATGTTTTCTAAATGAAGTGAAATGTAAAGTAATATGGAAATTATTTATATTAAGGTCTCTAGCAAGTTGACAATACTGGCTGTTATCAAACGTTTTGGCATAACTTTAGGAGTATAATGGTATATGTTGTTATTTGCGCAATTGCGTATTTATAATGTTATAGGCTTTTAAAGAAATTATTTTGGTCATAATTTTTGAATGACATCATCATAAGTATACCGTATCTACTTGGGTGGAAAAATCACATTTGTCTACAAAAAATGAGGTATGCGGCTAGAGTATTTTCCATTTTCTTCATTAGTTAGTTTTCCAATATGGCGTGTGAAGGGTGTGAAATGTATTTCGAAGATGTGATTATAGATATTAACAATATTGATAATTCTGCTGTAGAAATTTTTGTCAAACATGGTGTTTTACAGTCGTCTTTTAAATGTAGAAAGTATAGATCTGAGTATTCCTACGATGAATCCATTGATATTAGGGTTAGGTAAGTTAGGTTAGGTTAGGTTAGGTAGGTTAGGTTAGGTAGGTTAGGTTAGGTAGGTTAGGTTAGGTAGGTTAGGTAGGTTAGGTTAGGTAGGTTAGGTTAGGTAGGTTAGGTTAGGTAGGTTAGGTTAGGTAGGTTAGGTTAGGTTAGTTAGGTAGGTTCTCTAGCAATTTGGACACTGGAATGCATTTTTCTAGTAGTATTTGATGTGCAATGTTAAAATCTGGCCTTCATTTTATGGGGAAATGAACCAAAATATGTTAAAACTTTGAAGTCTCATAACTTTTGATTGGTTCATTTCCACATAAAATGAAGGCCAGATTTGAACAAAGCACATCATACACTACTAGGAAAATATATTTTGGCATCAAAATTGGGTGGAGACCCTAATGTAAATATTTACCAGTAATATACTGTACCTATCATTTTATTTGCCTTATTTCTAGCTTCTCAGCACTGCTTAAAAAATTTTAGATCACTACTAAATATGATGCCAAGATCTTTTCAGACCCCTCATGTGGGATATGTTTCCAGTTATCAAAATCAGGCAAAATCTCATGGATTTTTATACTTCAATGTTGATGTCTGTCTTTTTCATGTTCAACAGACTCAAATTAGTTCCCTTGCATTTTCAGAGGAATGAATGTGTCACAAAAGAAAGGAAGTCGTCTGTTAATTGTATATCTTATGTTAATTTTAGTACATTTGGACAACTGAAATGTTCTACCATTCGTACATTTCCTTCCGCTTTTGCTCTTTATCACCATATGCTTACTTCAAAAACTAACATTTCATCATTGTTCAATACTGTATTAAATTAGACTGTGGTTTCTTCGTGGAACCTAAAGAACTCACCCACAAAACACTTTCATAACCTAAGCATAGTCGATATATACTTGTGAGTAGTCAAGGGAAATACTCTTGTGAAAAGGCCTGCGCTTCAAACCTCCACTGAATAGCCGAATAGGTATACTGTATACACTTAAAATGAGGGTGAATCAGGCAAATTTTATTAAGTAATTTCAGGTACAAAATTTATTTTTATTGTAAATAAATGCAAAATGCCTTTAAAGTATGCCGCGATACTCTGTAACAATGTAGAAACTGTCATTTGAATAATGATGTCAGCAATAACGTGAAAAAAAAAGGAGATCAAGTGACTCTGATAGTCTGATTTGGGAAATCAGAGTCAAGAGTCATTAAGGGCTAACAGCTGCTCGCTGACTCAGTCAGATTCCCGCGCAGGCCGAAAATGCCGGAAGCCCAACACTGTATAAAAGTGTCCAGTTAACAGTAGTGATGTAGGATTTGATACTGGTCTCGGCCATGGTGGTCTTGACTACATCACTGGTTAACATGACATGACATGGTATATGAGGTGACGTGTATATATATATATATATATATATATATCAACGTAAAGAACGACGCTTGTATAGGAGAATATTCCGCGCAAGATGAGGAGGGAGAACGAAACAAATGAAAAAATGAGGTAACCACCCGGGAATCGAACCCGGGATCTTCCGATTGCCGGTCAGATATGATAACCATTACACCATGGGCCTCACTCGATCAAATGCCGTAATTCTCCTACATACGCGCAGAAACCAATGCCCCAAGGGGGCACCTACCGCATGCCGTACATTATATACATTTTAACTGCAAACACGCAGTATAATTAACGTAAAGAACGACGCTTGTATAGGAGAATATTCCGCGTGTGTTTGCAGTTAATATATATATATTTTTTTTTTTTTGTATTGGGGCGTTTACCGCCACTTCCCGCTATATGGTAGCGGATATCATGGCGAGGCGGAATACGACAAAGAGAAACGGAGACGGAGAAAAGGCACTAGAAAAGGGAGAACAGCGGACTACAGGTGAGAAGTCACCTAAAGCTCAGATAGGATACGAGATTGGGAGAGGAAGAGGAAAAGACGGTCAAGCGAGAAGAGAGGGCTCTCAGCGAGCATAAGGCGTAAACGTTCGGGGAGGGGGAAATCAGAAAGGAACGGGAAGGCGCGACGACGTATTGACGACAGGGTGGGGCATTCCACAAGGATGTGAGAGACGGTGAGGGGCGACTGGCAGGAGGCGCAACGAGGAGCCTCCTGCCGGAACATAAGATAGCCGTGCGTGAGGCGCGTATGGCCGATGCGAAGCCGCGCAAGGACGACCTCTTTGTGTCTGGAGCGGTGGAAAGAGGACACCCAATATGACAGACGGGGGCGGATGGACCAGACTTTATTTCCGGTGGCATCGTCCCAGGACTGTTGCCACATGCGGTCGTAAAAGGAACGAAAGACCTGCACATACTATGAGAAGGGGAGCGGGCGGGGGAGGGGAGGCAGCGAGGCGGCGGACCGGGCTATGCGGTCCGCCGCCTCATTACCGGAAACACCAACATGGGCAGGAACCCAGCAGAAGGTGACCCGGATCCGGTGAACGGTGTGCAGGACATGGTACTCCTGTTGAATAAGGCGTACGAGGGGGTCCGGGGAATCATAGCGCTCGAGCGCCTGAAGGGCGCTCAGCGAGTCCGAAAAAATGGTACAGGAGGACCGCGAACAACCCGATACCAGACGGAGGGCTTCCAGAAGGGCAAAGAGCTCCGCGGAAAAGATGGAGGCCTGAACCGGCAGGGGGATACCCCGGGAGGTAGGTGACAATGACGGAGAGAAGACGGCGGCCGCGACACCTGCAGGGGAGCGCGAGCCGTCGGTGTAGACGGGAACGTCGTCCGAATGGATGGGAAGATGGGCCAGAAAAGAAGACCGGAGGACGGCAGGAGGAGACTCCTTACGGAGGCCACGGAGCGCCTGGCAACGGCAGATAGGGGTGGTCCGCCAGGGGGGCGACAGATCGAAGGAGAACGGCAGAATAGAGGGTGGGGGGATCCCCAGGGACGAGAAAATCTCGGCCAGAGAGGCAGCGAAATGCCACGTGTCAGGCCGGGGTAGCGCCTGGGAGATCGCGGAGAAGAGTAGGGACATCGGAAGGCGGCAGATGCGAAGGTAACACTTCGCCATGAGAAGGCCCCGGCGAAGGGGCAGGTGGGGGTGTCCACAGTCCACCTGAAGACTAGCGACAGGGGACGAGCGGAAGGCACCCGACGCCAGGCGAAGGCCACGGTGGAGAAGAGGATCCAGCATACGGAGTGCCGGAGAGGAGGCGGAGCTGTAGACCACACAGCCGTAGTTGACACGGGATTGCACCAGGGGGGTGTACAGGCGCAGCAGAGTACGCCTGTCCGCCCCCCAGGTCGTGTGGGACAGATGACCCAAAAGGGAGAGGGTGCGGCGAGATGTTTGCCGCAACCGCCTAAGGTGTGGAACCCAACCGAAAAATCCGTCGAGGGTCATACCCAGGAATCTAACGGATGGGACGAGGGGAAGAGGAGTGCCGGCAAGGGTAAGGGCGAAGGTATGCGACAGACGGAGGCGCCGAGGAAGGAAAAGCATACTGGAAGACTTAGAGGGTGAGAAAGCATAGCCAACTGAGGACGCCCAGCGAACCACCGCGTTGATGGCTAGCTGGACCCGACGTTCAGCCAAAGACGGGAGGCGGCCAGAGCAATAGATAGCCAGGTCATCGGCATAGAGGGAGCTACGAACGGATGTAGGCAGGACCGTAGCGACTGTGTTCATCACGAGTGAGAAACACAAGACGCTAAGGACACTACCCTGAGGGACACCCTCCTCCAACGGAAAGCGGTCAGAGAGGGTAGAACCGATGCGGACGCGGAAAGAACGGGCGGACAAGAAGTTATAAATAAAGGAAGGGAGAAAGCCTACGAAACCCAGGGAGCGTAAGCAGTCGAAGACCGCGCTCCGCCGGGTAGTATCGTAGGCCTTCTGGAGGTCGAAAAAGACGGCGAGTACAAATTGACGCCGGGAGAAAGCCTCCTGCACGTCATGGCTAAGGAGAAGGAGGGGGTCGGTGGTAGACCGGAAGCGCCGGAAACCAGCCTGGGTAGCAGGGTACTGGTCACTCGCCTCCAAGGTAAAGGACAGCCACGAGGCGACCATCGCCTCCATCACCTTGCAGGCACAGCATGCTAGGGAAATGGGGCGATAGTTCGACGGGAGTGAGGGGTCTTTATCGGGCTTCGGGATGGGGACGACGATGGACTCACGCCACCGGTCCGGAAATGAACTCTCCAACCAAATCCGGTTATAGAGGTCCAGTAGAAAGCCGAGAGCAGAGGGGTGGAGGTGCCGTAACAAGTCATAGGGGATATTATCGGGGCCGGGGGCGGAGGAGCGTCGGGGGCGGAGGAGCGTCGGGGGCGGAGGGCCTCCCGAAGCTCTGTCATGTGGAAGAGGTGATTATAGGGGTCATCCCTATGAGGTGGAAATTCCGGTGGGTCGCGGCGGGAGTGGGGGGAATCGGAACCGGAGATGGCTGCGAAGTGCGCCGCGAGTGCGTTCGCGACGGCCTCCGGTCGGACACGAACTCGTCGTCCCCGACCCGAAGCACCGGGGGTCGAGGGGGGACACGGGTCCCCTCAAAGCTACGCACCTTGCGCCAAACAGTCGAGGGGGCGGTCGAGGAGGAGATCCCGGACACGTAACTCCGCCAGGAGGTACGCCGGGCTAGTTTCAAGACCCGACGGGCCACTGCCTTCAGGCGCTGAAACGCCATCTTATGCTCCGGCTGGTGGGTCCGGTAGAAGCGACGGCCAGCACGGCGCCGCTCCTGAACGGCACGGGAGCACTCTGAGGTCCACCATGGGACGCTGCGCGGCCTGGGGGAGCCTGAGGTACGGGGGATGCAACTGGTGGCAGCCGAGAGGATCTTGCTTTCGAGAAAGGCGAGGGCCTCACTAACGGAGGGAAAGGCAGGAATGGACGGCGAGATCGCCGTGCACCTCGTGTATGAGGCCCATTTCGCTCGGGCGAACAGCCAGCGCGGGCGGACAGAGGTGGGGGGGAGGAGACGGGTTGGGGTAAGACACACAGGGAAATGGTCACTGCCGGAAGAATCCGGCAGGACCTCCCAGGTGAACTCCGTCACGATATCGAGGGAAACCAGAGAAGATCAATACAGGTGAAACTGTCATGGGCCGAGTGGAGGCAGGTTGGGGAGCCATCGTTCAGAAAGGTGACTCTAGCTCGTCCATAAGGGAGAGAAGGGTCCCGGAGAGAAAGGTGGAGCAAACGTCCCCCCAGGCCGGGTCCCGACTGTTGAAGTCCCCGAGAAGCAGGAAAGGGCGGGGAAGCTGCAGAATTAGGTCACGGAGAGAATCGGGTGGAGGGCGTACGTTAGGGGAGAGGTAAAGAGAGCAGACCGTGAGCTGACGCCACAAAGAAAAGCGCACGGCCACAGCTTGCAAGACAGTATGGAGCGGGAGGGGGCGGAAAGGGACGGAGCGGTGCACGAAGACCGCGGAGCCCCCCCTACCCGCCCCATCGAGAGGCGGGGAAGGGAGCCCGCAGTAGTCGGACACTCGAGGAGGGAACGGGAGCCCAGTATCGTCTCCTGAAGCAGAAACACGCCGGACACCTGGAGGCCAGGAGAGAAGAGAGACTCTCGAGGCCTACCAGGAGCCCGCGGATGTTCCACTGCAGGAGCGAAGTATATGGAGGGGTAGGAAAGTCTGCGAAACGGATGGTTATGGGGTGGGTGGGCCGATCGGGCGGCCCGAGATTAACAAGGGGATTGGAAAGCCCCGGGGCCCAACGGGGGACGCCGAACGTGGGCGAAGACGAGGGTCACCCCGACCGGGGGGCGATGTGGAACCTGACGCCGGCAAATCCTCCTGAAGAGGAGTCACCCGGACGCCCGGGGGAGAGCGATGCAGAGAAGGGGACGTGAGGGGTATCCAGAAGGCCCCTCCCTTCACCGGAGGTGCAGGGGAGGCTGGACTACAAGGGGGAGTGGACAAGGATACCTCACCCGGAGGCATAGGCAGGTCAAGGAGAGAGGTGGGGCAGGTCACGCGCGGGGGCGTGCACATCCCACTCACGCCGACCAGGCGGGCGAGTTCCCCCTCCAGTGGGTCCATCGACCGAACCGGTGAGGGATGTATCTCCGCCCCCACCACGAGGGTCGTCGGGGACCCCAGGGGGGAGCGTCCATAACGGTTGCGCAGCGGGGACGGTGAGGACACCGGGATGGTAGGGCGAAGGGGGCGTTTGTGTCTGGGAGAGGAAGGTGATGCGAGGCCTATGGCCTCGAACCTTTCGGGGTCACTATTGGCGCGGCGCTTGCGGCCCGTTCCCCTCCGTCGTGCGGCCCGCATGGGTGACGGCGGGTCACGGTCCGGTATGGGGGTGGCCGAAAGCGCCGGTGGAGAGGGCGTAGAAGGGGCAGGGGGGGTTGCCGACGAAGCATCGGCGTTCGCGGAGGGAGCACGTGGGGACGCGCTGGTAGTACAGGGAGCCGCGGCGGGAGTCCGCTGGGCGGCAGAGGATAGACAGGGAGTAGCGGACACGGTGGGTGGAGGCGCGTCGGGAACCGCCAGTGAGGACGGGGTCTGGGCCGGCGGCGGCCGGGGACGGAGAGCCTCGGCGTACGAGGTACCACGCCGGGCCTCGCGGCCACGCAACCGGTCCCGCGCCTCACGAGCGCTGAGAAATTCTGATGAACAGAGGGCCCGAACCTCCCTCTCAAAGAGGAAGGACGGGCAAGAGCGGGATGAAGCAGGGTGCGGTCCATGACAGTTGGTGCAGGAAGGCGGAGCAGTACAGGGCAAGGGGTGAGGAGGGCCGCCGCAGCGGACACACAACGGGGCCGGCTGACGGCAGGAACTGCTCACGTGGCCAAACCTATTGCACTGAAAACAGCGCGTATGATCTGGCACGTATGGCCGAACCGAGAATTCGCATGCTCGTCTCTCACCAAAGCCCCAGAATACCGAAACGGGGGGCACCAGTGAGTCAAAAGTAAGGAGAAGGCGAGGAGAAGGGACGGATGGGGATCGCGATCTGTCGGGAAAACGGTATATTCTCACCACACCCTGGGAGGCGAGGTCAGTCTGGAGGTCCTCCACCGGGATGGGTAGAAGACGAGCAGCGTAGATCGTGCCCTGGCACTGATTGAGGCGAGGGTGGGGAGTCACCGTGATCCCGCAGCCCAGGACATCGGGGATAGCGAGCAGAGAGGAGGTTTCGGCAGAGGAACGCGACCTTATCAAAATGGAGCCATCCCTCTGAGGCCGAAGGTCAAAACGCGCCGTCCCCGTCTTCCCATGGATCGCTCGAAAGAGGCGTTCGTGGTTAGTGGGGAGGGGCTTGGAGGAGGAGGGGCGGAGGACGAGGAACTTGTCCATCGTCCTAAGGCCGAGTGAAGCCGTCTGGCCAAACACCACCGGAACTTCGAGGGGGCGGGAAGACGAGAAAGGCGGACGGCGACGTCGGGTCCCACGTCCCCCAGGGGCCGAGGGGGCCGGGGGCGATGAGGCCCGACCGGAGTGGGAGGCGACCGGGGCCGCGGGCCTCCCACCTGAGGGCGAAAAAGCAGGTGGGTCCCTATCGGGACGTGGAATATGGGGGGATCCAGGGGTTGGGGGGTCCACTGCAGGTCCATCCGCTACTGGCGGGGGTCGGGCAGCGGCGCCACGAGCCTGGGGAAGAGAGGGAGAGGAGGTGTCGGCAAGAAGAGCAGACGGGGTGGGCGAGGGCTGCCGACTGCCCTTACCAGACCCACGGTCCAAAGAGGTAGTCAGAGGGAGGTCATATGCACAAGCCGGGTCGTCAACGAGGTCCATTAGATTTGTAAATGTTTCCATACAAAAAATTTTATTGTTGTTTCGCGCCCGGGGCCGCGGGGAACCGATTACCCGGGGCCCAAGGGGACCAAGCGCACGCCGGCGGGGGGTGGGTGCCTCGTCCCATGCGGGTACCCCCGTCTCAAAAGGGGCCCTTGCAGCATCGAGAGTTCTCCCCCGCCGGCAGCAAAGACCAAGGCCCCCCAGGGTCCCAGGCCCGGGCACCCTACCAGCCAACTTAGTCCGGCCCCGGCCATGGGAGCGAGACCCCCAGCGACCAGCCCCGGCAGCCCACGGGGCGCGCGAAGTGAAAAGAGAAAGCAGAAAAAAAAACAGAGGGGGCAAGGAAGAGGGGAAAGAGGGGAAGACAGGAAAGAGGGGGCTGTAGGATAGCAGGGTATGTTAAAAGTCTACTTCGCAACCGGGCGGGGGACCCGGCAGGGCCCCCAGCCGCGGCTGACCCCCCTCGCCACATGGAGGCAGGAGCCCGCGGGCGATCCACCCCAGAAAGACCGCCCGCGGGGAGGGGGTTAATATATATATATATATATATATATATATATATATATATATATATATATAGTCTAAAAGTCACTAAAAGAAAGCTGAATGGCAACACAAAAAGATAAAGAGCGGGACGCGGTCTGTTTGTTTATTGGGCTGAGCTAAACAGCATGTATTTTTGTATCTGCAGCAGTCATTAATTCTAAGTTTAATTTGGTGATGCTTCGAAAGTGACTAATGTGAAAGGAGTTTAAGTTGTTTAATTATTATGTCAATTAGGTGTAATATCTATAGCTTCTAAATTAGAGAATAGGAAATAAGTTGGTCGAGGTTGGGACGCAGGCACAAAAGGGTAGGCCCTAAAGAAGATCTAAATCAAAGCACCTGTAAGTACCTTTAATGTCTATTTGATGACCTAATACCTAACGGGGTGTAAAACCCCGACGTTATTTCAGTATACTGTGACATAGTCAACATATATATACTGTGGCGGATCCATGGGGGGTCGTTCAAACCCCCCAATAGGGTGGCCAGACGTCGGGCTTTAGGCCTGACACTCCGCCTTTTGAGCACTCTGTCCTCCATCCGGAGCCACCTTGAGCCGGACGTTAATTTGTCCTCCTTTTTTGGGTCTGGCTAAAAAGAATTATATAAATTACCTCAGGTACCCTTAAAATAGCGGGCACTGAAGGCCATAATAACCGTTAACGTATTTTTATTATATGTAGTTGGCAACACTGCTGATAAGGCGCATTTGTTTTCACTTTCATGACTACGAGTCGGACAGTCAGCCTGCCCAAGGAGTAAAAATGAATATTCATTTCTTCCAGATATATATATATATACAGGGCGTCCCAAAAAAATGTATACACACTTTAAATAATTATAAAGGCAGTGTTTATTAAAATACATTTCATTTTCAAAATGTAATAGAATCTACAGACATTATTTAATTGTTTTGTCAACGCCTGTTTTCAAACTGACGTCCGTTCTGGTCCAGGCACTGCTGATAACGCGAAGCAATGGAATCGCAAACATCACGAAACATTTCGTTTGGTATTTGTGTGCATTCTCGTTCAATGGCTGCTCTCAATTCAGCGACTGTTGCAGGTTTTATAGCGTAGACTTTGTCTTTTAAGTATCCCCATAAAAAAAGTCTAGTGGTGTGAAGTCTGGTGAACGCGGAGGGTATTCTACGAAACCCCTTCGTCCAATCCACATCCACATCGTGCCAAGTACCACTCGCAATACTCCACTCTTCGGTCCGGATCATCTTGATTAATAGCATGGACTAATCTTGGAATGTAACTTTTCCATTGACAGCGCTTCAAAATGCGTTGGACAGACGATTCTGAAATTCCTACCTCACGACTCGCTTGCCGCACAGATTTTCTTGGACTTTGGTGATACGTTTCCAGTACTCTTTCTTGCTTTGTGGGGCTTGTCGATGTCCGTGGTCTTCCGGAACGCTTCTTGTGGACATTCTGAACAGTTCCATCGGCTTCAAACTTATCTCTAATTCGAGTGATGGTAAGTCGCGTTGGTGGATCTGTTTGAAACTCCCTCCTAAACTGTCTTTGCACTTCAACTGCGTTTTCACACTTCCAGTAGCATTTTAGAATGAATTTTCTTTGTTCAAAGTTTAGTCTGACTGCCATTATTAATTCTAATGGGTTTAACTTGGAAAGAAAGAAACATCAATTGAGCTATCAGCTGTTAAAGTGTGTATACATTTTTTTGGGACGCCCTGTATATATATATATATATATGTGTGTGTGTGTGTGTGTGTGTGTGTGTGTGTGTGTGTGTGTGTGTTAACGTACGGCCACATACGCAGTGTCCTCCTATTTGGAAATTTGGAAATGGCCACCCTACCCCGTAAACTAGAACCACTCTAAACCAAAAAGCCCCGCTCCCAAAGCTAACTGACTGAACATACAAGTTATTTTACAAACAACACTAAAAGCATGTAATATACCCTTTTGTTTCATTTGTTTCAGATCGTTAGTCGACCCTGTGTCTTACTTTAATACTCAAAAGTCTAAAAAGCAATATTCATTCAAAGTATTTATTCAATAGAATTTTCGGTTTACAATGTCAAAAAGAGTTAAACAGCAACCAAGAATTTACCGATATTTTGATCCATCAAGTTTGGTCCATCCCACGTCAGTGGCAAGGTTAGTAACTGTTTTGTAAACTAAAACAATTACTTTAAAAACTACTTACAGTTACTGATCGATTGCTCATATTAAATTCATTGTCTCTCGTTTTGACAGTGATGAAGAAGGACAATCTACCCCGACTGCAAAGTGGATTCGCAGCAGCGCCAGTGATACCGGTAGAAACACGTGTTGTATAACAAGCTGTCTCACAGAAAACCATTTTTCTTGTTTTGATTTATTTTACGGTTAAGACTAAAAACTAAAGTAAGCTAAATCTTATTTAATTTTATTAATATAATTATAATAGCTCTGCATTTTGTTTTTATTGCAAGTAACCCTGCTTGCCATGCATCGGTACATTATATTGACGTTGGTGCCCTGTTGCGTCAGAAAATTCTTGTTAGATCTCTGCAACAAGCTGAAAAGTTCGATGTCATAACTAACCATTTTCAACCAGGAGAGGAATATTCTTCCCCCAAAGTGTTTGTGAATGGTTGTAATCGGTCTTTTCAAAGCTCTTGGCAGCAACGCTATCCTTGGCTGGTGTACAGCAAGGAATGCGATGGTGGTTTCTGTCTCCCATGCATTCATTCGTCAGCCAGACTCTGTACTGAACGGACGCATTTCCTGAGCTCTCTGATGTTGCTTTTACTTTTGCATGTTGCTAATAATTTTACTTTTGGAAAGTTTTGAATTTTATATACTTGTGTTTATATTCACGTTGTTATAGTTAAGTAATTGAATATTAGTGGTGTTTAGCGATTTAGAAATTTTCATAGTGTGCCGGCTTAATTTAACTTAAACTTGTGACGGTTATAAACTAATTTTAACTGCGTCATGCCGTCGCAGAAAGCGTCGTGTGTTAGGTGTAGGGTAAACCGGTGGTATTCGGATTTTAAAGATTATGACGGCGGTCCTATGGCGATTACCGAGAGATCAGTTTGTTTCTTTTGCGATTTAAAGGAGGAAATAGTTGACATAAAACGCAGTGTACGTGAGGTAACGGAAAGATTTGCAACACTTGATGAGGGCAGGGGTAGGCCTACGGTTGACGAAAGCCGAACCTATACTAACGTTGAAGACATTAGTAATTTGAAGGGTGAGGTGCGTAACCTAGTTTCTAGTTTAGGTAGCTTATCGGGAAGGTTGGATAGAGTTGAGGAAGGGGTTAAGGTTAGTCCGAGATTAGTAGATGGGGAGAGATTTAGAGAAGTTAAGGGTGGAGCTAGGCCGCGTACGTTAGGGGATAGGAATCCCCACCCCTATCGAGGTTTCGAACCCTTTCGCCCATTTGGAAAGGGACGTGAATGAGGGGTAAACTATTTTAATTGGGGACTCTTTAGTGCACCATATGGACACAGAGTTCGTTGAACGGCATCCAACCAAGAGGAGGAGGGTCTGTCTCCCAGGGGCCAGGGTTGACAGAGTTAGAGACGAAGTGAATAGGATTGACGTTGCCTCCCGTCACTCGATGTTGGTGACGATGGTAGGAGGCAACGACTCGTATAGGCCCGATACGAGAGTCCCTGACCTTTTGGAGAGATATAGGGGGTTAATTAGGTCCCTAAAGGCGAGGTCAGATAGGTCTTTAGTTCTAGGTATTACCCCTAGGCACGGTTTGGGTCTTAGGATTACGTCTAAAACGATATTTTTGAATACTAAATTAGAAGAGATTTGTGTTGAGGAAAATGTACCCTTCGTAAAGCTGTGGTCCGAATTCAGTGATCCTAGCCTTTTTATAAAAGATGGGGAGCATTTTAATGAAATAGGTAATACTAGGCTAGGTAGGTTAATTGAAGAAAACGTACGAAAGCTGTACAGGTCGAAGCCTTCTTTAAACGTTGTGAGTCCGGGAAACGCGGGCCCGACGTGAAAAATAGTTCAAAACGCCGGCCCGTGGTAAAAAATAACTTAAACGTCTTTTATTGTAACACGCGTAGTATTAGAAATAAATTAAACGAATTTAAGGCGATAATTTATTCCGGCAACTACGATATAGTTGCTATCACTGAAACGTGGTTCAATACCGTGACTCGGGACTTGTTGGGGGAACTTGATATACCGGGTTTTAAACTCTTTACTAATGATAGGTTACATAGGATTGGTGGCGGCGTTTTGCTGTACATTCGTAATTCCCTTAGGGCTATCGAGGTTAAGATATGCGATATGTTAGGGCGCGTAATATTAGTTTTAATTTTGTTGTTGTTTATAGACCTCCCGTTCAACCCCTCGATACCGATACTAGATTTTACTCACTTCTTGGTAACTTTATTGACAATCGGAATAGTATAATTGTCGGAGACTTTTACTAGTAATGAGGAGGGTTTGAGATTGACTGAGTTCATGGAAGATAATTTTTACGACAGATGGTTACCGAACCAACGCGCGGTGACAATATTTTAGATTTGGTGATGACGAACGGCGAAAATATAGTCGAAGGTTTAGAAGTAGGAGAGAGTTTAGGATGTAGTGATCATCAAATTCTTAGGTTTAAGTTATTGATAGAAAACACTAAGGGTAGTAACGTAATAGAAGTCCCTGATTTTCGTAGGGCTAATTTTGATAGTTTTGCGGATAGGATGAGAGTAGTGGACTGGAATAACTTATTTATGGGTAATGACACAAATTTGCATTGGGAGGCGTTTAAAGAAAGTTTAATGAATATTGAAAGGGAGCTTATTCCTCGTAGGCCCAAGCGCGCTAAAAATCATGGTAGGCCCAAGTGGTGGACTAGGGAAATAGGCGAGTTCATAAACGAGCGTAACAGAGCGTATAGACTTAAAAAGCGCAATGGCACGGCAGCTAACTTTAATAGATATATCGAGCTTAGACGTCAGGTTAAAAGATTAGTTAGGAATGCTAAGCGTAATTCAGAGAAACTTATAGCTGCGGATAGTAAACATAATCCAAAAAAGTTTTTTTGAATACGTCAATAATCGTAAGCCGATAAAAGATAACATAGGCCCTCTAATGGATGTTAACGGCGCTTTGGCTTCTGACGCTCAGGCGATGGCGGGTATTTTCAATAACTTTTTTGCGACAGTCTTTACCGTAGAAGACGTAAATAATGTTCCCGACGTGGACGATATCGTTCCATTTAGTAGCGAGACTATTTTGGGTGAAATAACTGTTTACGAGGGTGAGATTGCGCATTATATCAATAGGCTAAAAGTTAGCGAGGCTCCAGGCCCTGACGCTTTTTATCCCAGACATTTGAAAGATTTGAAAGACGTTATCGTAGGTCCCTTAACGAAGATTTTTAATCAGTCACTCGAAACGGGGATTATTCCTGAAGACTTCAAATTAGCTAACGTCACGCCTATTTTTAAAAAAGGCGACCGCACAGTAGCTAGCAATTATAGTTTGAAAAAACTATATGGGCTATGGGTTGATTGCCTGTGCCCTCATCCGTTGGAAATTTCCAGCAGACTTCAGTGGAGGGTTACCGACAAAAGCCCTATGCTTTTTCGTTAGAGAGTTATGAATATGTATTTCTTTAAAGGACCTTTTTATTATTTAATTGATTACGGTAATTTTAGCGTCGGGATTTTAGAAGCCTATATGTTAATGAAAAGAAATTGCCCCACCTTAATTTTGCTGGGTCCTTGGTTTGCTTCGATGTAGGGCGTTACGATCATTTTCGGTGTAGGGCCGCCACGATGAAGTTACGCGACGAATTTACTGGAGGTAATTAATATAGGCAGTCACAATATAAACACTTTTAGGTGTAGGCCTACCCTTTTTCTTTATATTTATTAAGTTTATTTTAAGGAATTCACTCAGAACTTGAGGGAAGACAAAAGCACATCTTCCCTGTTTAAAGCATTTGCTACACATAAACAGCCCCGAGAGCCGTTCCTTGGTTCGCTTGTATTTTCATTATTATTTGCCGATCTAGCAAAATTTTGTTTGGTCTACTTCTCTGTGGTAGACTAAACAATAAATTGGGTTTTCTTGTTGCTATGTGAGGCTTGATTCATACATACAGGTTCTTTGTACGTATGGCAATTATTTCATTCCCAATAGGCTATGTCGCCAATCCCGAGGCAATTTTGTATAGATATTTAATTCAATTAATTAATAATTTATATTTAATTATGAAATAAATGTACCACATATGATACCATGTTGTGAGCGCGTATAGTTTTTATATATAGGTCCATTAGCTTAACGTCAATTGTCGGTAAACTTTTGGAATCCGTAGTTAGGAATCGTATCATCGATCACTTAGAAAGTAGAGATTTGATTAATAGTAGTCAGGATGGGTTTCGACACCATAGATCTTGTTTAACTAATTTATTAGAAATTTATAACGAAATAGTGCGCGAATACGATAGGCATAGAGCGGTGACGTTATTTAGATTTTAAAAAGGCGTTCGATACAGTTCCGCATAGAAGATTAATTGCGAAGGTTAAAGCGCACGGTATACGTGGTCAGGTAGCTAACTGGTTAGAGGAATGGCTTCGTGCTAGGAGACAGAGGATCGTTGTTAATGATACTGAATCGGGGTGGTTGGATGTAGGTAGCGGTGTCCCACATGGACGATTCCTAACTATGGATTCCAAAAGTGTTAGGCCCATTGCTATTCGTAATTTACATTAACGACATAGATGTAGGATTGACTAGTAACGTGTCAAAATTCGGGGACGATACTAAAATAGGCGGTAAGGTTGTTAACGAGGACGATAGAAATAGGCTCCAAGTCGATGTAAACAGGATTATGGAGTGGACGGATAAGTGGCAGATGCAATTTAACGTAGAAAAATGTAAAGTTTTGCATATAGGTTCTCGTAACAATAATTACACGTACACGATGGATGATAGAGAGTTAGCGAGCGTTGACGAGGAAGTAGATTTAGGCATACGCGTATCTAAGGATTTAAAAGTTAGGAACCAGTGCCTGGAGTCTTGCGCTAAAGCTAATAGGATGTTAGGCTTTATAGCGCGTAACTTCGAATTTAAATCGAAGAATATTATATTGCCCCTTTACAAGTCCCTAGTGAGGCTTCATTTAGAATATGCCGTTCAGTTTTGGTGCCCGTATTTGCGTGAGAATATTGATAGGTTAGAAAGGGTTCAGCGTCGTGCCACGAAACTAATTCCGTCATTACGCAACAAGCCTTATGAAGATAGGATTAAAGAGTTAGACTTGCATTCACTCGAAACTAGGAGATTAAGGGGGTAGCTTATTAAAGTTTCCAAATCGTTAATAACATCGATAACGTAAACTTTGACAAACTGTTCACTTTCGATAATAGCAATACTCGTAATAACGGATTTAAGTTGCGTGGCAGACGTTTCATTACTAATATCGCTAAAAACTTCTTTACGTTTAAAGTAATTGATAAATGGAATAGTCTTCCCGCGTCAGTCGTTAGCTCTACCAGTGTTAATATGTTTAAGAACCGTTTAGATAGGCATTTTAAAAATATTAACGTTGTTTAAAATAAAAAAAAAGAATTAGCAACAGGAGTTCTGGGGGTGGTTGTCGAGGATGAGTCTGTTGACGATTAATGCCAGTTTGTGACATGCCAGCGTGTGATATGCCAGCAAAAAATTATTATATAAAAAAAATTAGACTAACACGAACGTAGATGTAGCTCGTAGCGTAAACTAACCCACTTTTTGTTTAGCTTTACCTACTTTTTTTTCCTTATCCTTTCTTACTTGCATGTCTGTAACTCTTTACTTGCATGTCTGTAGTTTGCATGGTATGACTGTGAGTGAAGAGTGTTTGCATGGTTTGTAAGCGTTCTTATTTTACTCTTTCATCTTTCACCCCTTTCCTATTCTCTTCGACTATTTTTCCGATTTGTCGGCAGTGGCCGGCGGATGATGATGGTGAGTCTTTTTTCTCTTTTTCTGAATGAATGTTAACCCACGAATGATAGGTTTTGCTACTTACTTAACCTCTTATTCTCCTCTTTTAACCCCCTCCTCTTTCCTTTCTCTCGGGCTAACCTTAGAGTGGATGTTATGGTCTTTGTTAGCCTTAGCTTCTATAGATCTTTAGAAAAGTTCAATGTCATAACTAACCATTTTCAACCAGGAGAGGAATATTCTTCCCCCAAAGTGTTTGTGAATGGTTGTAATCGGTCTTTTCAAAGCTCTTGGCAGCAACGCTATCCTTGGCTGGTGTACAGCAAGGAATGCGAAGGTGGATTGTGTCTCCTATGCATTCTATTTGCTACACGAGTAAACCTTGGTGCTCTCGTAAACAGTTCATTTACACGTGGACAAAAGTAAGTACGGTGTGCGGTCAATACGAGAACGTCCTTTACCGCGTAGATGCTATGGTCGCTTATGACAATTTCCTCGCCACAAGTCGAAATCCTGAAAAAAGTATCTAGGTGCAAATTGAAAGTCAACGTACCTACACAATGCACAAAAACAGAGAAGTTATGAAAAGTGTGACAAAAATTGTCCATCTTTATGGCAAAAAGTGCATTGCTTTAAGGGGTCACAGAGATGACAGCACAGCCGCCCAAGACACAAACAGGGGCGATTTTCTTGCCTTGCCGAAATTTTGTGTCGATGCTGGTGATGAAATCTTAAAAAAAACCATTGAGCAACATGCCGGGCCAATGCAAGATATTCCAGTAAATCAATTCAAAACCAAGTTATTGGTCTAATTGGAGATCAAATTAGGAATTCGATCATCAAGGAGATAAAAGAAGCAAAGTTTTTTCAGTTCTTTGCGATGAAGTGACAGACAATGCAAATCTTGAATAATTACACTGCCCAACAAAAAAAAGATTTTTTGCTGGTGATTTAATTCTAAGACCTGTTTCTGGATAATATTGATGTGCTGATTTAAAAAATCACCTTAGATTTTGTCCATCACATCAGGTTTTCGTGCAATGTGCAATGCAATATGCCTATTTTGGGTGATCCATGAAGGGCACTTATCAAAATTGATGATATTTGAGACCTGTTAACAGCTGTTTTGCTGTTAAAATTTTATCTGTGGAATACGCAAATCTGTGCATTAAATCTAAAGGTCATGTACAACATATTAAAATCTTGGGTATCTGTGATTTCCCCAGGGTAAGCATGACGTCATGATCATGGATTCATTTTTTGCTTATTTAAACACTTTTAATCACTTTATGTGTCAATATTACCATTGTATATTAAAGTTCACTCCCTGCACAATTGTTTACTTTTCCATGCTGATTCTGAGTATGTAAAAACTTATTTTTTGAAAAGAAAAAAAATTGGGCATAACCCTGCCAAAATGCGATATCTCCGTATTTGATTGCTCGAAAACCTGACGTGATAGGCAAAAACTAAGGTGATTTTTGAAATCAGCACACCAAAGTTACCTAAAAACAGGTGTTAGAATTAAATCAGCAAAGTTGGTGTTGGGCAGTGTTATCGCTTATTTTGAGGTTTGTTGACAAGAATTGTATATTGTATATTGTATATTGGCTTAAGGGCCAAATTAAAAAAAAAATAAATAAATAAAAAATAAAAAAATAAATAGTCGAGCTTCACAATTATTTATGTCATTGTAAAAATTGTAAATTGTAAAAAGACTACTGTATTTATTTTATTATTAATAAAGGTTATTCAATTAAATTATTCAATTCAAATTTCTAGATTTTAAAACCATTGAACGCATACTGTAACTGGGCAAGTCATCTCTCAATTGATCCTAGGAAAACTAGAGCAGTGGGGTCTAGACACAGCAGACCGCCGTGGACAAGAGTATAATGGCGCTTCAAACATGTCCGGCCAGGCCCGAGGGTGCAATGCATAATAGTTCAGCAAAACCCCAAGGCAATATATGTGCGTTGCAATTCTCATGTCCTCAATCTCATCATCGTAAAAGCTTGTAGCCTACCATCTGTACGCAATATGGCAGGAACCATAACTGAGATTTCTAACTTTTTCAATTATTCTCCAAAGCGACAGAGGTGTCTGGAGAAAGTAGTAAGCTTGGATCAGCCAGAATCTCAAAAATCAAAGATCCGAGACCTTTGCCGCACTCGTTGGGTAGAACGCCATGAAGCATATGAAACATTTTTGCTCTTCTTGCCAACAATTATTAAAACATTAGAAGTTATTACAAATGAACCACAGTACCAGCAGTATAATTCTCAAACACATTGGAACTGGGATAGAGAGACTCTCCAAAAAGCATACAATTTCTATCACACGTGTTGTTCGTTTAAATTTCTTATTTTCTTGACTGTTGCCATGAAAACTTTGGCAATCATCAAGCCGTTAAGCATCAAGCTTCAGAAGAAATCAAACGACATCGTGAAGGCTGACAATATGATCTCGGATACGCAGAAAGAGTTGAAGGAAGTGAGAGATAAATCTGACGATGTGTTCAGGGGATGGTATTCGCAAGCTGCGCAGATCAGTTCTGATGTGGGTTGTGAACCCAGTGTACCAAGGACAACTGCCGGACAACAGCACAGACCAAATACTCCTCATGACACACATTATCGTCGTATTCAATTTCTTCCTTTTCTGGACCATATTATGCAGGGGATGTCTACAAGGTACGTTTGTAGAACACGAACTTTTAAATTCTAAAAATCTGACAGTTTCCCGTAACACGGTGGCAACGCCAACCGGTCTGGATCCGCCCCCTGCATTCTCCACCTAATTAATTAACTCTCTTTGTTATAGATTCGGTCCCACTCAGAAGATGGCTGTTCAGTTACTTGGCCTTGTTCCCAGAGTCATCGTTGAACCAGCAACAGACATTACTGAGATTTCTGTGATGTACGAGTCAGACCTTCCCATCCCTGGAACTCTTGACATCGAATATATGCGATGAAGGAGAAAGTGGTAGTCAGAGAACGCCAAACCAGATTCGCTTCAATCTGCATTAAAGGTAGCTTATAATTCTTCGTATACTCCGATTAGTTAATATTTAATATTTAATGTAAAATTTTCTAGCTTAATTGTAACTTTATCACTTTTTCTTTCCAGGCTTGCGATGCCGATATATTCCCAAACATCAACTGCTTGTTGCGAATTGCTTGCACCATACCCGTCACTTCTGCTGACAATGAACGTGCCAACAGTACCTTGAAACTTGTGAAGGGGCACCTTAGGACTACTATGTCCACGGAGAGATTGTCGGGCTTGACGTTGATGAGCATTCATTACGACAAGCCCGTGGATTACGAAGCTGTAGTTCAACGGTTCGCTGAACAGCAACCCCGACGAATGGCGCTCGTCGATCCAGTCTTTGAGAGTCGGGAGATTAACTGATATCTCAGTCAACACAAAACTTTGTCAAGAAATATAACTTCAGTTATATGATTTTCAAAGAAATTTAGGTCTTGATATTGTGAAATTTTCGTAAACAGTGTTTCTTTAAGACTTATCACGAATTTTGTCTCTCCTTGTATAATTTTCTTGCAAATCAGTACATAACTTAGATGTTGTAAAAGCTAATAAACTTGAACAAACACCCCAAAAATTGCTTAAAAACGCGTTTCTGAGATCCTTAATTTTCAAAATTTTCCAGAGGAACATGCCTCCGGACCCCTCTAGAAGCCTTCGGCGCTCGTACCGCACCCTCTTCCAGCAAAACCTGGATCCGCCCCATTTAAAAACAACATTACTTGTGACTGTTCAGTTCTCATCTCTCGTGTATAATATTGATTTATTTCTATGGTATTGGTGTAATACCTTCAGTAATGACCTTGCATTTTTATGTCAGTTTTCTCATTGTAGACGTTGCTCGGAGACATTAGCACGGACCTCGTGCATTTGTCATATCGATAATGATAATTTAAGATTAATACATACTTTAACTATTAATAATACTGTTACTTTTCCGTTATACCCCTACAATTTCTTCTTTCCCGGTTAGGTCAACTCGTGTAATAACAACATACATAAAATTGTCAGATAATTAATCAAACAGTATGCCAGTATGCTAGGTTAAGTGGTTATGTTGGCCTTATTTTTATACTGAGTTCAGTGTATACGTAAGATTGTACCTGTATGTTAAGTTAAGTGGCTATGAATTGTGAATGAGCCGCAATAAAGATGTTTTGTTTGTTTGTTTGTACGCCTTTGACAGTTGGTTAGGTTAAGTCATGATATTTTCGTTAAAATGTTCGTTAGTTTTAACGAAAATATCACGACTTAACCTAACCAATTGTTAAGGGCATACAGTTGACCTAATCGGGAAAGGAAAAATGCGGGGGTATAACGAGAAAGTACCACAATACTTATTTATTTATTTATTATTAATTAATAATAACTATCTGTTTTATTTTTAATAAGAGCCCAGTAAAGCCTAAAGCTTAAGGGTAAAATAAAATAAAATAAATAATCCAGCTTCACAATTATTATGTCATTGTAAATTGTAAAACCAATGTATTTATTTTATTAGACAATTAGACAATGACAATTTTATTATTAGCTCAGGGAAATACTTTGGTTAGAAAATTTCATGTGTTCATTAGATGTTAAGTTCATTTTGTTCAAAACTTTTTGTACTCCAGTGTATACATCTCATTCGTGGTGGAACTACAGGATGTATAATTTGAGGAAATTATATGTTGCATATAATAATATTTTTAGGAGTTTATTAAGGACTCCAGGATTTTTAAGTGGTGCTCCTTCTAGTGTCAGTATGCTGTTTGTAGTCAATAAGGTGCCTAACTGTGCCAGTGTCATTCGCAATTTTGTATTTAGATTTATCATTAGGCTTGGTGGTGAGTCAGTCAATAAGATAATATAAGCCATGGTTAGTGGACTGATCTCCGATATATTTTATAAATTTCAAATCTGGAAGCATTGGCGTAGGCAATTGTATGTTCATTATACAGAGTGATTCATTGGCCGACTTAGTCAGTGACAACTATCTCTTAATCTTCTTTGGACCTTTTGTATAATGTTTGTACCTGTTGAGTCTGAACTAAAGTGTTTGTTTGTTTGTATTAATAAAGGTTATTCAATTCAACAGTGCATCATCTGTAAGCTGGCCCAGCAACGTGTAAACAACATTCTACCCAGGAGAATAGGACAGAACTGAGGTGAGCTTGCTGCTTTTGTCATATTTTTCCTTTATTTTGAAACCAATACACTTAATGTAGTATAGGAAAGTGTCAAATATTTCAACTTTAATCCATATATATATGTGTGTGTTAGGGTGTTTCATACCTATAGGGTAAAATAAAAATGAGCTTGGAGTTTTAATCCACACGTTTCTCCGTATTCTAAAGAACAAGAAAACACGTTTGTGCAAGTTTGAACCAGATCGCGCTGCATTTAGAGGTCCCCAACTTTGACGACTTTTTGTCAGTTCATTTCTCGCCTGCCTGCAGTGAAGACGGTTTTCTTCGTCACTTGAGCGGTTCGTGTTGTATAGCCTATTGGACAACTATGGAGGTAATTATATATGCTACTAATTATCTCATTTTACTGTGGTATTGAAATTTTATATTATTTAATTTCTGTCATTTTACTGTGGTAGTGATATTTATTATTAATATTACATGAAATTAATTAGTCTGTTGCATATTGGACAACTAAGCTGGTAATTATTTATGATACTAATTAATGTAATTTTACTGCGGTATTGAAATTTATTTAATTAATGAATTGTCAAAGAGAACGTAGTGTACACGTATCAGTTTTATAAATAAAGAAAAGCAGTAACTGGGACTCGAACCAGTGTCATAGCCGTTTGGCGGCATCGCTCAAGTCGGCGTACACAGCACGCTATCCACTCCCTAGATGGTGTAGTGGATAGCGTGCTGTGTACGCCGACTTGAGCGATGCCGCCAAACGGCTATGACACTGGTTCGAGTCCCAGTTACTGCTTTTCTTTATTTAATTAATGAAATTAATTACGATGTGAAATTATTTCTGTGGAATTATTTAGTTTGTTTTCTTTTCCAGGTGTCTACCAGAGCGAAAACAGAAGTGTTTCTTATTGGCCAGACGGATGCGAACATCACATCAAGTGGCCTTCCAACTCAGTTGCAAGTACTCAAAAAGTACTTTTACCACCAAAAGGAGCAAAAATTTGGACGTACTAAATGCCTGAACCTGTGCCTGGATGCCTGTCTCATATTTTGGAGAGAGCGAGAATCCCCATGATGCGTCGAGATTCGGCCTTGAGGAAGATGGAATCCCTTCTCAAGGAATACGACCGGCTTGTGAAGCACAAGTCACATAAAGCAGAGTCCTTCCGAGTGAAGGAGGCGATGTTCAAGGAGGCAATAGCGAAGGAGATCATGGACATTGCTCATTCACAGGCTAAGGAAATGATGAAGAATCAGGAGGACATCCACTTTCTCGACATGCAGCGTGAAGATCCAAATTCCTGCAGCATGGGCCCTGTTGACATGAAGCTTCACTATAAGGAGATTAGGAAAAGGAAGAGGCTGGACAAGATTAAGGAACAACAGGAGAAGGCCAGGAAGGAACAAGGAGCTGCAGAAGATACGGGGGCTTTAGTGATTTCAACTTCGTCAGAGACTGACTCAGATGTCGTTGACCCAACCCATGCATTTGACTTGGACACAGAATTCTTGAAAAAGCCAGTTGCCGAGTGGACTGAAGTAGAGGGCTTCAAGCAAGCAGCGGCAACTGTTAACAAAATCTCTGTCGTCAACGATCGGGCCGAAAGAGCCATCGCGCTCAAAAGAGTTCAACTGTTCTCTGACGAAGAACGAAGAGCAGAAGCAGTATTTGCTCAAAACTGTGATGCAGCATAGGGCGAAATACCCGAATAAAACCAAGGATTTCATGGACAAATGATTCGCAAGAAGTGGTTATGTTTTTTGTATCTTTGTGAAAATGTGTAGTGAAATGGTACTCGTTTGTTGAATAAAAATTCATTGACAGATTTTTGTTTAATTTTTTCCGTTTATGATCTGCCAGAGCATCAAACTGGGGACCCGTAAACTTTAAACTATTGAATTAATACTTTGGTTTATCAGTCTCCTCAGCAAATGGAACAAGGGATCCATGTGGATTCAAATTTTTCCAAACTTTTAATTTATGAAACACCCTAGTGTGTGTGTGTATACATAATATATACGTACGATAATTTCAAGTAAAATACGGTAATTTAGGCATGCCCGGTACGATACTTTGGGTTGGAGGATAGCACAACCATGCCCTTGTGGTTGGCAGCACATTAAATTAACAAATAATAATAATAGTCTGAATATTATCGTTGTAGTTTGAGCATACGATAATGCAGTGCTGTGATCTTTCTACTTGCGAGTTTTTTGATACTTACAGAAGTAAATTCGAAGCTCTTTTTTGCTTTTGTATTGAGCACAAACTAGTTTTAAGTGAATTACAGTGCTTAAAGTGTAAAACCTTATGCAGAATCGATTTTAACAAAAAATCGTTCCGTTGTGATAAAGTAATTTACAAAACTGCCAGAAAAAAGGATATTCGCTGCAATTTCCAACAGTCAGTATTTAAAAACACATTTTTTGAAAAAGTACACCTTGAATGCTTCAAAGTATTATATTTTGTTAAATTATTCTGCTTGCGATCCTTCAGCTACGAGCTCATTAATAATTCCCTGCGCATTTCGGATAAAACTATAGCACGCTGGGCCTCATTTTCTAGGGAAGTGTGTATTTCCTATGCATTAGATCACAGTAAAAAAATTGGTGGAGAGGGAATTACTGTTGAAATAGATGAGGCGAAATTTGGGAAGCGAAAATATAATGTTGGTAGAGTTCTAGAAGGTCAGTGGGTATTTGGTGGCTTTGAACGGCAAACTGGTAGAATTTTTCTCGTGCCAGTTAAATCACGTGATGCTGATACACTCCTTGCGGTGATAAGAGAATACATTGAGCCCAAGACAACTATAGTAAGCAATTGTTGGAAGACATATGATTGCCTAAATAACAGTGAATTCCAACATTTTACTGTCAATCATTCACTGAACTTTGTTGACTCCCACATTCGTGCACACACACAAAGTTTTGTGGGATATCTGGCAAGATCTCTTTTTCTTAAGACATATAAGAACGCAAATGAAAGATATCATGCTTTTCTCATAGCTGCAGCAAAATTATATAATCCTGGATATTAAAAGGTAACTACTACTCACAGATTATGGCTAAAATATGAAAGTAAACCTATATGGTGTATGCATGCCCCCATACCCCCTATTTAAAGAGATTTCTCTGCTGACCACTGCCCCCCCCATACCACTGTGATATATGAAAGACTCAGTATAGTCACTTGCCTCATAGACATCTTTAAATGGGAGACCCTGAATCAGAGCATTTTTTAAGCTTTTCCCAGGGGGGATTAAGGCAGTGGTGTGCTGCCAATTTCTTAACAATTGGTTCTGATACAGATAGGGGTGTAAATTGGCGAGTGCCAATGGCTCAAGTCATAATGGTCATTATCATAATGGTGACATAAACAAACATTACTTATGAAACCAAAATCTACTTATATAATTTGAAGTTGCATTTTGCAAATAAAATAAATTTAGTGGATTTTAAGCATTAGATATACTGTATATTTACAATAACCTATTGATATATATATGTATATACTGAGCTATAGATTATTTGAAGTTAGCCTATAGTGTAGTTTAGCATTTCATGTATTAAAAAAATGACAGTGTGCTAATCAAATCTGATACCGTATTGAAGCTGTTTTCAAAAAACTAAGAGGGATTGCTACAAATAAGTTTTATACTACTTAAATGGAAGAAAGAAATGCTTGCTTTCTGGAAAAAACTAATGTGCAAGTTAACATGGCAAAGGAAGAAAATGGAAACCCATGTATAAAATGCGCATTGGACTGCAACGTACATGCATTAAGATGTGATGAATGCAGACTATGGATACACTACAGTTGTAGTGAACTACCTATATTTCCTCCTCCTCCAAAATTCAAAAAGAAAATTCTCATGCTTTAAATGTGCTTGTTAAATTTGCGATGACTATGATAGGCAATTTGAAGAGCTTGAAGTAGAACTGGCAGGAGAGTTACAGGAGGAGGAAATTATCATTGCCAATGCAGAGCTTGTTGAAAAAGTGAGAAACTCAGGATGAGACCCTTGAGAGAGGGAAACTGCAAGCAAAGAGGGCACCAAAAAAGAGAAAAAACAAGAACAGAAAATAGACATTAAGACCTTTAACAAAGTGAACAATCCCACTGTACACAGTCACCTAAAGGCCAAAAGTGAAAACAAGAAGCCAATATGCAAGTATTACAGGAGAGGATGGGGTAAATATGAACTTAAAGGAAGAAAATGCCCATTTGCTCACCTGCCACTCTGCAAAAAATTTATAAATGATGGTAATGGCACTTCTGGATGTACCATAGATCCAATGCAAGATGCCCCTATCTTCATCCTTAAATTTGCCAGAGCTCATGGTAGGAAAGAAGTTGCCTTAAAGAGAATTGCAATTTGGCCCACCTGAAGGGAACAATCCGAATGCAACCACACCAAAATCACTGGAGAGGATACCAGGATAGTGAGCCTGCTATCCATCAGCACTATTTGGCCTAAGGGATGCAAGAAAACCTAAGATCAAATACCATTCCTGCACCCAGATCTTATGCTGATGTAGCAGGTCCAGGTAAGCTCACTGGTGACAATAGTGCAGCCAGCAACCATGAAACCCCCAATCCATGAAACCCCATTGGGGTTTTATCACCTCATGAAACAAATACAAGACATTCAAAGCTCACTTGGGCTCATACAAAAGCAAATGAGAACCCTAGCAGGAACCCTACAAATGCCCTACATGTGGGAGATGAAACAAATGGCTCCACAAATGTATCAATAATTTACTTAAACATCCAGGGCCTTTACCTAAACTCAAACCATACCAAAGTACCTTACCTAAAGAGCCTAGTGGAAAACACTACTAGCACAGTTATAGCCCTCGCAGAAACACACCTGAACTCCATGATCATGAGTAGTGAAATTGTAATCAAAGGGTATATCACTCATAGATGTGACAGAGAAGACCATCTAAATGGTGGTGTCTTGATGTACATCCCTGAAAACATTCAAAGTGAACTGCTCATGGCATACTCAAATGGAGCCTGTGAACTCCTAATCATCATGCTCAGTAGCTATAAATAAAGAAGACCTAATACTAGTGAATATAGCCCCCCCCCAGATAGGTCCCATCTAGAGCTCACTGAAGTTCTGGAAAAAATCAGGCAATGCCCAGCTATTGTAGACTCAAGAAGAGATTTAATCATTACAGGAGACTAATCTCTCAAATTGCACCTGGAACCAATATGGTGGTATGAAATCAGGGACAAAAAGGTCCAAATTAAAACACCTGAATGAGTTATGGAAAAACTCCTCCTAGTACAGCATGTTCACTGCCCAACTAGAAAAAATAATATCCTAGATTTAGTGCTGACAAATAATACAACTACAATTGACCACATTGTTATAACACCAACTATACACTTCGACCACAATATCATGCATGTATTCACAAAATTGTCTCTCCACAAATGTAAGCAAGACCCATGCCAAATGGACTTGCCATACTGCTTTGGTGGCTGCGTAGGCCATAGTCCCCAAGTATCTGTATTGTCGAACCACCCAGCACCTTTTCACGTTTCTGGGTTTGTGATAGTCAAGAGACTGGGCAAAGATGTAATCTCCTCAGGTATCTAGGAATGCCTCCCATCAGTGGTTTATTTCCAGGAGATTATTCTGGTCCGACTCATACGTCAACTATAAAGGACTTCTCCCAATTCAGGTGTCTAAATCTGGCTCTCCAATGAGTAGAAGAACCAACCACTCAGAGTCCAAGAAAGGGCTGGAATTCAAAGGTAGAACTAATAGAAGTAAACTACCCTGTTTGTTTTTCTCTTTATTATATCTGAAATAAACAATTATTCAGTGTGCAAGTATAAACATAACAAAAGAACTGGCAATGAATCACAATTAACAAAACCTCTGGAAAATCAATAACACTTAGTGAGATTTGGCTGAAAGGATAGAAAGCAAGTGGGAGACAAGTACCAGAAATGACTTACACAGAATGTTAACCCTTGTCCCTGCCTAGCTACCCTCCAAAGTTGACCCCCCCCCCCCTTTATGACCTGAGTTTCAATTTTGTTATACACTTAGACACTTTACACACTTTTGGCCCCCTAACCCCATTTATATTATGGGGAGATAGTTCCAATCTACATGATTTTGTGCTGCACAAGCTTTTTCAGGAACAGAACCGTCATGCAGGTTGGGGGATCACTATATTCACAAATAACACAAACCTGATTGCTGATATAAAAATAACCCTAACTATTATCTCAAACCACAACATAATTGAGATATCAACAAATATGGCAACAGCATTAACCCTCTAATGCCAACTGAGTCGAATACTTAGCGTTTCAAATACACGCATTTAGACTTAACCCTACAAAAATGTTTGGCGTTAAAGGGTTAAAAGACCATGCACATATTGAAGAAAGAAGCTAATTTGCGATTTTTAACTTAAACTCTAAGACTATAAATTGGAAAGCAATCAGATCATACATGGCCCAAATCGAGTGAAGAACAGGTTTAGAGAATAAATCAACTGAAGAAATGCTAACAACCTTGGAAGAAAAGAGGCTGGGAATTTTAGAAAAATATGCTCCAAAATCACAGCCAAAAGGAAAGAGAAACTGGTTTGAGAGGCAAAAGAGAACAGTATTCCACAAAAGAGAGAGAGTTGCAGTGAAGTTAGCTAATTGCAGAGACAACAATACCTGGAGAGTAATACAAGAAAAACTAGAGAGTACTGACAGGGAAATACAAACCCTCTTTAAGGGCCATACAGAGAGGGAAGAGGAAAATCCAAAATACTTCTATAGCTATACAAAAAGGAAAATCCAAAATACTTTTATAGCTAATGCAAAATAATTCGGTACTTGTGGGTTATCTGTCGCCACTTTTTAATTTAATTTTCCAACTTTTTCACAAATATAGATGTGTGTTATCATGTTGCCATTTTTACAAAAATATTGTTTTTACGCCTCGTGAACAGGCTCTCATCGATCTCAACCACTATTCCTTCTAACCTAACCTAACCTCACCCTAACCTAACCTAACCTCACACTAACCTAACCTAACCACACACTAACCTAACCTAAGGTTAGGTTAGGTTAGAAGGAATAGTGGTTGAGATCGATGAGAGCCTGTTCACGAGGCGTAAAAACAATATTTTTGTAAAAATGGCAACATGATAACACACATCTGTATTTGTGAAAAAGTTGGAAAATTAAATTAAAAAGTGGCGACAGATAACCCACAAGTACCAATAATTCTATATACGGTAGCTATACAAAAAGGAGAATGGAGAAAGACAAGTAAACTAAGTCTGTACTTCCTGGAAAGAAGAATAAGAGGGGTACACCATAATCTACTTATGGAAAATTATTGAAAAACTGGAACCAAACCTCAAACTAAATCCAATTACCACCCAAACAACACTGGGAAATAGGAAAGGCAGAATGTGTAGTGTTCCCGAATTAAAGCTTGACAAGGTACCTCTTCAACATTGAAGGAAAATAGCTTGGTTGTCAGGGGGCCAAGACTTTTTAACCAGCTTCGAACCAAAGGACCTCAGAAATGTTATAGGGGTCAAAATTGATGTCTTCAAGTGAAGACTGGATGCCTGGCTCAGGATGGTACCAGATGAGCCAGTTGTACCTGACTATATGTGGAGGAGGTGCAAGAGAGCAACTCACTCCTCCACCAAGCCAGGCCTAGAGGTGGGACCACCAGCATGACCTTTGTGTAAAGAGAGTAACACATGGAACTACAACAAAGTTAATGAGGATGAGTCTGAAATAAAGATTGTACACTTGGACCCTGCTAATTTCACACATTTGGGGCTCTACCCTTGTTGAAATACCCAAAGGATCAAAATTATGGTGAAGTTCCAAAATTTGTTGGATATTTTGACATTTTGTCAAAGTGTAGCAGTTTTCCTGGCAACTTAGTGGATAATTTGACTATGAAGAAAATAGGGTTGTTTGGTTTAAACCATGGTTTAAATAATTTAAAAAATAACAACAAAAGTATATGAAGAAGAAATAAAAGAATACAGGCAACCTTGCATTTATATTTTGTGCATGCATGTATTTCCATTAATCTAAACATAACCCCACTTGCATGATGGAGATCTATCAGGGAACTGTCTGAAAATGTGGAGAACAATGCATCAGTGAACATTCATAACTGTCATCTCATGCCGCAGTTGAAAGAATTTTTTCTGCTTTTGGACTAATACAGTCCAAATTAAGGAATAAATTACGAGTTCATAAAGCTTCTAAACTTGTATTTATTTATAAATATTTTAATAAATAGCTAATGTGAAATAAATTTAGAGGCTATATCTATAAACTTAAAGGCCAAAGAACAATATATTTTTCTTTTGTTTATTTTTCTATTGAGTACTGTACCATATATTAAAGGATTTTTATTTTTTTAATATTGCTATATGCACAAAGTCAAGTTAAATGTTTATTTTATTTAGTTTATTGTTAAACTATTGATTTCTTTCTTTTTTCTAATTGTCAGCAATTAAATTATATGAGAAATACTAAAAGTTTTCAATTTCCTCAATTTATATATATATAAGCCTAAAGGCTGTATATTAAAAACAAAAAAAAAACTACCAACCCTGGAAGAAAATGCAAATTAATTTTGGAAGCTAGGTGAAATAACGGATATTTTGTTGAGCAAGGGGTTCACACACCTTGCCTTGAGGGAGCCCAATCACAGTATCTCTAGACTAGATGCTTAAAGATAATTTTTAGTAAATAAATACTTGGGGGAAAATTATGTTTTTCAGCACAAAATACAAATGGTAGATGGATGCTTGGAGTGCAAGTTTGATCATGTGTGTGGTTCAGATGTACCTTGTGGTGATTGCTGTGTAATTTGACTATTTTTCAGTATAATTAAACTCTTTTCACCAAATCTCTTGAAATTTGCCTGATATTTCAACACACAAGAAAATAACAGAATTATCACAATAGCTGAAATACTGAGTATCGATTTAGCGGGGTCTGAGTGTATTTGAAGGTGGTCTAGTGATCTACCTTACTCTATTAAACCTAAACCACTGCAAATAGTTTGGTTACAGTTGGTTACATATGTATATTTAGATTTTTTAAAATTAACTAGAATGGCAAGTTCCCAGAAATTTATAACTTTGTAACTTATTAAATTAGGTTACATTTGGTGAAGTTAAGCTAGGTCTTGGGTGTTCAAACCTTGGCACATTGTGACTCTGACAATGGCACATGGACACTCATCAAGGCAAATAAAAAAATCAATGGTTATAATGCTGCACCAGCCTGAATTCAGAATGCCTTCGTGTAAGCAAGAAATTTGAGAATTTTCAGAGTGGTAATTGGCAACTCTTCTAAGACTGCCTGGAGTGCTTGCGCAATAAGATTTAAAATTCAGTTACTGAATAATCATTCATGTGTTAAGTGCACTATATTTGACAAATTGGCTGGAGGGAAGCGAGTACACAAGGCTTTGTAATGCAGGTACTGTAAAGAAAATGTACAATATAGTTATAAAATACACCTGACATTTATTGCTTTACTAATAATGCAATTTATTTGTATAGGTAATTAAAAAAGTATATTAATTTAGGTCTATTTGACAGTCATAGAGACACACTACATTTTGCATTTTGGAAAAAATGGCATAAAATAGTACATGATTGCCGTAAGTTTGAGCACCAGTGAGTTAGGTTAAGTTTTTATTTAATGCAGGAAGGAGGGGCCAAGGGCAAATGTCTATAAAAAATGCCCACCTAGTAGAGGAAGAAAAGAACCAAAATCAAGGTCCAAGGTTTTTGAGATGCCTGAACACTGCATTTGAAAGATTGAAGGTCATAGACAGGGGGAAAGATGGATTGTGGAAGATTGTTCCAGAGTTGACTGGTTGAGTAAATGAAAGATTGAGAATACTGACTCACCCTTGCCTTAGAGAGCTGGACAGAAAAGAAATGAGAATGTGTCAAAAGTCTGGTACTGTTAACACCATGACAGAAAAGATACTGGTACTCCTTTGCACACAGGTCATCTGATTGATTAGTTTCATCACAATTGAAAATCTGATAAGGTCGAAGTCCCTCAGCTTTTTTGTAATTCATGGTGAAAACTTGGCATTGTCTCTTTCTCAATAGCTACTCTTGATCTTTTTATGCTGTTTGCAAACCTACTGGACAGAACATCAGAATGTCATTTTAGAAAGTTTTGAGTCCAGACATCTCCAGGCCTGTTTGAGTTGAATTTCCTTATAGGTTGGCCTGTTGAATATAAGTAGTTCTTCACTGTTGTTTACACCTGAGACATGTTAGTGGGAAATCCCCAGTCAGCACATGTGATATTAGTAACAAGAATGCTCTCTTCCAGCATTATTAATGCCAGCTGTCTGCCTGCTCAATGCGTGTGTGTTTTCCTACAAGTTTATTTTGTATAGCTAGTTCCTTGTGGAATCGTAAACTGTTTTGAAGCTGAATTTACAGTTAGCATGCCATTCCACACTAGGTCAATACATTTTTTTTAGCTTAGACTCGGAATAGGATTTGTACAATCTTGAGTCTTTGTTCCTTGTATGTGTTCAGGCCATTTTGATGCTGGTTTACAACAGATCTGAAAATTTACTGAAAAGTAATTTTTTAAATATTTGACCACAATTTAGACATACGTATGGTAACATTTTAAGTATTTTTACTTTGTAGTTTTTCTGCTATCAATTGTCATAACATTGCTAACTCATAAGTTAAGGAACATAGAGAAAAAAGTGATAAACAAGAAGATAGACAAATTTCATAGATTAAAAATGATAAAATTATTTTTTTTCACAGAACTTTCTTTATGCACAAAATGCATAAAACCAGTTTTTTTCAAAGAAGTGCCAATGTCATTCCTTGAGCCAAAGTCACCCGATATTACAGTAGCTTGTGTGATAGGTAGAAATGTTTACTTATCTTCAATATAGTTTTTGTAAGGGTTCTAGAGTTTGTTCCATGTCGGCTGCCTTGAAAAGGAGACATGGAATTCCTCAAAAAGCACCAAGAACATCAAATAAAAATTCCCAAAACATTCACACTGTTAGCAGAATTCAAGAAAACATTTTGAACAGGAATTCCATGGGAAAAAAACAAACCATTATTTATCGTAATTACATTTATTAAATATTATTATCTTCTTTATTAATTTCTTATAACCAAAACATTCTAATTTTTAATTAAACATTACTACAAATTTGCCATAACAACAGAGAATTAGTTACTGTGATTTCTTTTGAAATGCTTTACCATTATAAAAGAATTTATCATATTAGTCTAACAGTTCTGCTGATCTTCCATTTATATTGATAATTCCACTTCTTGTGTTGTTCTTTTTCACTTGTTAACTATAAAACATTGTATGATTTAGTTGGCCAGTTTGATAAGATGAGGATAGTACCTAGTGTTACATATGGGAATAGGATAAGGAAATTAATTACTTAATCAAAGGCTAATTTAGCCAGTAAACAAAGCATGAAAACACAAAGTTTGAATGAGCCAAAATGGCAGCTTCATTTTTTAGTTTGTGAAAAAGGAAATTGTGCAAATTTGAGTACATAACTTTTAAAACATATGCATGTTAAATACCTATGTAATTTAGAAATAAGACATGAATTCAATTGTCTACTTAATTCTGAATAATTTTGGATAAAAGTACCATGTACAGATTACCCCAAAAAATAGGGAAATAAATGAATTAAAAGTTAATTGAAAAAATAAATCATAATCTTAGGATGTAAGATAATGAATTTCATTGTCTGTTTAATTCTATACAATTTCAAATAATAATTATAGAATGAACTAATTAGCAAGTTGAGGTAGGAGGCTAATTAAATCGTGCAGCTGGCAGCGTGTGAATACAATACACCGATAAAAGGAATTAAATATCACATAAAAACTAAATTAGATTGAGGTAATAATAAACAAGAATAAAGAGTCATTCCAGCTCAACTGGTACAGATTTCAGAAAGTTGGTCGGGTGACCATCTCCGATTTTCTTCAAATTTTCAGGGTTGATTTATACACCATTCAATAGCTTAAATCTAAAATTTTAGCTTCCTCAGTCAAAAATGTTTAATTTTATGGTCGCTTAAATGGCCCCCACCTTCGACAAAAAATGCCCATGTTGGGCTTGATCGGCCAATGCCTTCATTTTGAGAGGCCTTGAAAAGTGTCTTCTAATAGGAGTAGAAGCTTCAAATTTGTCATGCCAATACAACTTCTGGTGGGCTTTTCAATCTTGCAAGCTAAAAGGCTATGGAACAAATAGTTTCTGAGTTACAAGGGCTTAAACATGGCTCCATTTTGAAGCTTGCATCAATTCCTCCCACTTTTACGACTCTACCATTTTCAAAAGTTTTAGTTCTACATCAATCACAGCTGTTTTAATACTCCTAATAGTCTCTATGGGTTGTAAATTTATGAGTGAAATAAAAAAATAACCAAAAAAGGATTTATTTTTATTTTTAAAAATTTCCAAAAGTTGATATTTTCGCAAAATTTGCAAAATTAACATCAACTTTGGGGCTTAATATAAAGGTGTCTGAAATTAGTCAGGGAGTTGATACTTCTAGTAAAGAAAGATACATATGTGTACAAAAACATATATTAAGGAATAGATCTCAACTCGACTCCTTCATATAGTTTTGGCTATTCAAAGAAAAGTACTTTTTGTGAAAAATTCTGAATTTTTTCAAAATTTTGAAATGTTTAAATTTCTTTTTACAATATTGAATTGTAATTTTACTTCCATTTTATTACTTGGTAAGTTAATTCACAAATGTTAAATTATCTAAATAAGTTTTACTCATAAAAAAGACAATATATACCTAGATTATTACCACATTTGCAGTTGACACAACAGATGGACCAGCTTGTAGGCTCAATACTTGGATCTACCTAAGTAAATCATGTAGAACCGTGTTCTACTGCTCTTTAAGCACTTCCTAGTAATTTAAATTATGCAGTTAGTACAGATAAACTAGCAGTAACCACTATTTTCAGTACAAAACTTTAAATTTAAGTAGCTTTGTTGTATTACTTCCCTTAATACAAGTGTACAGTACTTAGCTATATACAATAATGAATTCCTGAGTTTTTAAGCATGTGAATTATTGGCTATAAGTTCATATTCTTTTTTTAATGTGTGTGTTTTATGTAAATTCGTATTTAAACTTATATATAGCTAATAACTCTTATGTTTAGACACTGACTCGGGAATTTATTATTGTACTCAGGCTTTAAGTCTGATTGTCTTCAACACTCCATGGCCTCACAGCCATAAATTGGCAATTTATTATTCAGCTTGATACAGGTCTGTAGTTACTTAGGCTTTTTTTAAAATACTCCTCAATTTTAGATAAACAATCATTTGATAACTTGTACTGTCTCCCCATTTTCCCAGCAACTGTAGGTGGTTAAATTGAACACAAAACATGTTGGAATGGAATCCAGCAAACGTCCTCTTGTTCAGGCCATTTAAAAGGATTCTTTTTCATGAAATTTACTAATAGATCCTTCTCAGTATCACACACTTCAACTATGTTTCCAACAAACCAGTCACCTTCATAGAAACAGGCCACATATGTACCAGGTTTATGTTGGTAAGCCACATTTTCTTGTGTAGCATTGAGGAAGGAAAGTTGTACATTAAAGAAATTTTCATCACTAGAAATTTTGTACAGTTTAATGCCTGTTGATGAAGGTCTAAAGCAGTGATATGAACGGGTTCCTGGGATTGTCTTAATTAAGGAATACCTTTTTTCTAACTCAAATAAATTAGCATTTTCCTCAATTTTAGCTGAATCAATGTACAGAAATTGTATACCATTAATATTAGATTTGCACCAATCGAACATCTCTTTTGGATTGGTGATGTGACCTTTACTTGTTGCTTGTAGACTTGCCCAGGCAACTAAATTTTTGACGGTGCCACCAACACCATCACAGGGGCTCTTTCGTGAAAGGTGGCAAAAAAGTTCCATTCACATGTTAGTTGGAAATCTTTTTCATGTAACACTGAATTAATGATGTTTTTATAGTTTTTATATTGACTTGCTGCACCATCGCTAAAGTAACAAATATGTTTTAGTTTAGGATTCTGACTTTTAAGTAATTTCAATGCTTCACATAAAAAAGAATGAACTGCAGTTGTGTTGTGTGTAAGTGAATCTGATATTACACAAAAATTTGTAACTTTTAGTTCACCATCAACTTTTTGATAGCAGACTACGGATACATGATGATGTGGCTGTTGGGACTAACACAGCACAATCCTTGGAGAGAATTATGCAGAGGTGGGATGAGAGATTGAGGGAGTATGGACTGAAACTGAATTATGATAAAACTGAATATATGGTGGTAACAAGTGGAGTGAACAAGGATGGAATCTTTGTTAAGGGAAGGGAAATGAAAAAGATGGACACATTTAAATACCTTGGTATTGTGATAGCAAATGATGTGGGTATGGATGCAGAGGTGAATGAAAGAATTGCTAAATATAGCAGAAATGTTTCCTTCCTGTACCCCCTATTGAAAGATCAAAACATCCCTAAAAAGGTAAAGACGCATATCTACTCAACAATATTGAAACCAATCTTACTATACAGCAGCAAGACTTGGGCCCTAACCACAAGGATGAGGGGAAAACTGCAAGCAGCTGAAATGAGGGTCCTGAAATTGATAGGAGTAAGTAGATTGAATAAAATAAGGAACTGAAATAAGAAGGTGATTGGGTGTAACTTCAGTTAATGAGAATATTGAGAGGAACCAACTGAGATGGTATGAGCATGTCCAACGAATGCCGATGGAAAGGACAGCAAGAAGAATGCTGGAATGGGCCCCTCAAAACAGATCAGTTGGAAGACCCAAGATCCGATGGATAACATCAAGAGTGCTATCAAGAAGTGTGGAATCAGTCTCCAATGGGCGAACTTGATGTGTGGACTGTAGGGTGGAGTGATTGTTTAGTTGAATAAATATATAATTGTTAATTTGGAATTTAAGCAATAAAACTATCTTCTTCATATTTTTGCTTTACCTCAACTGATGCCCTTTTATAAGATATTTTTAAATTATATAGCTATATATCATATATTATTATTAGCCCGTAAGTAAATTTCTAGATTGAAAGTTGCCCTTGACACTGAAAACTGCCCACCACTCTCTAGTGTATTCTCAAAAGATAGTATAACATGTTGTGACATTTATCAGACACTCCTTTGTGCTATCCTGTTGAAACTTGCATAGCTGTCACTTTAGAAATAGCTGTATATAATTTTTATTTAAGTTTTAACTCCATAATTCTTTGCTTTGGGTCACAAATTAAACTATCATGACTAGATGACCTTAAATGTTTTCTGGAAATGAAATATTTGTTTTATATCAAATCAGTGGAATAAAAATTGAAATTAATTAGCTATTGATGCTATATAGAAATAATAAATATGTTCTACAAATGTTTATTCACTTTAGGCCAGTGGCTATTATGATTTTAATTAATGTTTAAAAAAAGGTTAACACAGATATCTTAATTTGTCACTATAATCAATAGAACTATAATTAAATTTTATAACCTTGTTACTGAAAAATAAACAGCAAAGTTCATTACCATTCTTTACCTATACTGTAGTGATTATTTAGTAGTTTTTTGCGTTTTTAATCACTTTTTATTTTTATTCATATAGGTACTGATTTAAATAAAGTTGATTTAAAATCAACCAACCCTGAAGTAAACATAGTAAAAATACTACTGTATATAATAGTAGCTACATCAATTTTAACCATGTTAATAATTAAGTCATAAAAAGAATCATTTGAATCAACTGAGAATTTAAAAGAAAACTATTTCTATTTCATTCATAACATTAAAGTTTCAAGTAATAGTTAGCCCATTGGAACTTTTAACTTGTTTAGAGTTGTTGTCACTGATAATGTGGGAACCTATTTAGCATACTCCCACTTATCTCCTTGCCACCTCAATCGGGTTGCCAAAGTTCAGGTGAGTAGTAGGGTACCCTGGGCTCAAATGGCCTATTTAAATTTTGCCTGTATACCGGTAACTCAATTATATTTTTTAAATCTGTTTGCTGCTATGAATAGGCTTACTCAAAGCCTATATTTGACATAAATGCCTTTTACAAAGATCATGTGCAAATTCCCCCTTTTTTTTCTTTTTTTTTCCTGAAAAATAGTATTGTGGCAAAAGTTTTGTCATATAAAACTTGGTCTGAACAAAAAAATGAGAAGAGCTACAAATTTCTTGCACACACACACAGTACATTGAACATAGCTACACTAAGGTGTAAGTAGGTACTATGATTTAATCCTCAGTTAATTATTCCCTATTAAAAAATTGCATTTTCTATGAAGTCAAATGGGTCTAACTAATACCCCAAAAAACCCAAATTTTGCATTTTTTAAAATTTCATCTTTTTCTTCATTTTTGTTTCTGATTTAAATATGAAGCCAACATACGACTCATTTTGGGTCGAATTTCATAAATATCCAGGGTGTGGCACGAGAAAATCAAGCCTGACTTAGTAATATAGTGGCAAAAATGTAGAGTGCAGCCAGAGCCATGCAACATTGCAAGACTGGCACAGTGCCAGGGGGGGCATATGCAGGAAGGGGGATGGAGTCAATAGACCCATTTGACCCCACCCCAGGGGTCAAATAGATCTAGCAATTTTTTTATTGTTGTTATTTTTTAGTATTATTTTAGGACAAAAAACAAAGTTTGGTTAGTTTTATGGCTAAAGATCTTAATGTAAAAATGATATATTAAAATTTCTTCTTGGTTTTTTAAAAAAAAAATTACACATTAAAATAAAAAAAATTAGAACCATTTGACCCCAGGGTACCCTTTCTTAGTGAACATTGTAAGAGAAAGCATTTTTATAAGAAATTGGTTTTCTCCAGTGGATATTATCTCTCCATAAAGGAATGTGCAATTGTATAGTATATATAGATAAATATGTGGATCACAGTTCAAATATTTATTTAGTAAGCTTACATTTTCCCCATTAATAAACAATTTTGATTCAGGACAGGGGTAAAGATATTGTTACCATATTGAAAATTTATTTTGTTCCAGGTCAGAGTTGAAATGATTATTATTTAAAACAAATCATCTTGATGAATAAACTGATAAATAGTTATTAGTTACACAGAAAGTATCATATCCTTTGAGCAGTATATCAGTTATACTCCATAGCTACTCAAGAAGAAAGAAGCCAGAAAAAATGACCAGAAAATTATTTATTTTTACCTGGATATTCCTGTTTACCATTCATGTGGTAACATCTACAAGCAAATCTCCACACATAATTTTGATTGTAGCTGATGATCTTGTAAGTTTTATTAGATATTACACCATAATGTAGTTTTGGAAAAAAAGTTTGCCTACAAACCTAAAATTTGTGAAAAGCATAAAAAAAATTACCATCAATATTAAGTTTCATGGAGACTAGTTTTTTGACAAAGTTGAAATTTGTCACAAAGATCCTGATTGGCCAAAACTGGTCATGTGGAAATAACTAACCAGTCTAAAATGACAACTTAATGTAGTGTAATCTGGTCTCCAGGAAACTTAATATTAACCAAAATTACCAATTAGTAATATTTTTTCTTTGGCTATTTTCTTGTTTTTGGTGACAGTAATCAAATTTGAAAAGCAAAAACCAATCGCTTACTGATTAGTAATATTCATATTCAAAAGGATATATACAGGGTGTCCCAGAATTAACTATCTATTTCAATGAAATCGCACAAATTTTTTAAAAACACACTTTTATTTATGTTTATCATGTTTAATATGTGCTAAAAATGTATAAATTTCTAAATTTTTTTCATAATTTTATTTTCATAATTTTTTCATTATCTGGTCCAATGAAAGACGTCTGAAGTCATAGAATGGCAAAGATACTCTCCAAAAGTTAACGTGTGGCTTGGAATGACCAAATCCAAAATTTATGGCCCATTCTTCTTTGCGGAAGCAACTGTAACAGGTACCGTCTACCTTGATATGCTTCAGCAGTTTCTCAAACCACAGCTTCTGATGATGGCATTCTTGATAATGTTGTGTTTCAACAAGAAGCATTGATCTTTTGGCGATAAACCTTTGTTTTTATGAAACCCCATGCAAAGAAATCCAGGGGTGTCAAATCCGGAGAACGCGGAGGCCAAGGTCGAGGTCCTCCATGTCCAATCCACCGATTCAGAAGGCGTCTGTTGAGGTATTCTCGAACAATTAGAGCATAATGACATGGTGCTCCATCTTGTTGAAACAACATTATCAAGAATGCCATCATCAAGGAGCTGTGGTTCGAGAAACTGCTGAAGCATATCAAGGTAGACGGTACCTGTTACAGTTGTTTCCGCAAAGAAGAATGGGCCATAAATTTTGGATTTGGTCATTCCAAGCCACACGTTAACTTTTGGAGTCTCTGCCATTCTATGACTTCAAATGGTCTTTCATTGGACCAGATAATGAAAAAATTATGAAAATAAAATTATGAAAAAAATTTAGAAATTTATACATTGTTAACACATATTAAACATGATAAACATAAATAAAAGTGTTTTTTTTTAAATTTGTCCGATTTCATTGAAATAGATAGTTAATTCTGGGACACCCTGTATATTTATTTTTAATATTTTATTTTATATATATTATATTATATATTTAATATTTTATTTTATATTTAATATATTTATATATATTATAATTTATATATATATATATAATTTTAAATTAAACGAGTTATTTTAAATTAAACTTGACTTATTTTAATTTGAACTTGTTATTTTAATTTGAAGGTAAAATGGTGTAGATTGTGAAAACTAGCTTCAGACAGTGAAATGTAACCTAATTAAATAGAAATTTAGCTATCAAAATGTTTAATTAAAACCAACCAGATAATAACACATTGCCTAGGTGTGAAAACCAGACCCACAACTAAGTTTTTCACCTGAGAGATAAAATATAAATATGCTAAATTAATCAGACAAAAAAACTAACCTGATATCTCTGGGAGCATTTTTCCATCCCAATGAAGAACTAAAGGCTCTCCAGGACAAAATGCTTGCTCTTGATATTCTCTTGCTATTTCTTTGCGTAACTTTTGACGAGTTCGAAGCATAGTAGATTTTGACACTGTAATGTTTTCCAAATTATGGCCCAAAGACTGAGCAACAACAGCATAAGACATAGCTGCATCTCGATTGGAAAGATTCATTCTATCATAGGCTGCTACAACATTTTTGTCAATAGGCTTTGACTTTTTAGGAGCCAACATTTTCTTTTTAAATTGCTCTTCAGAGGGACCTTGAAAATTCATTTCAAGGTTGTCATCATTAGTTGATGATGATGATGTGAAATCATCTCTATTGCAGGCAAAAATGATCTTTTAGATCGCTTCTGCTCTTTGAGGGCTCTTTCACACTCTAATTCTTCACGATGAAGCCTTCTTTTCTCTTTTTTGCAAGAATTTGGTCTACTGTACCCATGCTACTTTGTGTAGGATCTTCTTGCTGGCTTAAGTAGAAAAGCTTGTCTTCTTCATTTGACATCATCAAAAGGGCATTAGAGTGACCAATATCAAGAATTTCAGCCTTAATTTCATCTTTAAACATAGCTTCTTCAATAGCATTTTTCCTCAGGCCTTTTTCTGTTTTTCATCAATTTATCATAACAGCTTATTAAAGAGTCAATCTTTCGGATGGCACTGTCTCTACGCATTGTGGGAATCCTGGCTTTCTCCCAGTAGGTCATCACTTCATCTAAGCAAAGATTAATGGATCTTCTTCGTCCCAATTTTTCCTCTTTTTGATGGAAGAAATATTTTTGCAAAACTTGCAGTTTTGTAGGTAAGCGGCAACAAAGTATATCTTTATATAAATGGCCAATGAGCCAAACTTTAGTTTTAGAATGAGTAGCCATTTTTAGTTTAAAAAATTAAATTTCTGAAATAGTAAAATAAACCAGTTAAATTAGGAGATAAAAAGGATAACTAAAAGGTTCAAGCCAATTAGGCAAAGCCTTTAATTTAGAGTTGACCAATTAAGGATAATATATTTTATCCAAAATTTTTGTTTTCCTTATTAATAATTTTCTCTGAAATAATGATCTAAGATTGTTTTTGTACTCTATTAACACCAAAAATTTCTTAAATAAGAAGAAATTTTTTCATAAGTTGCAACTCAAGAGTTGAGTTGATCATTGATGTTCTAAGCGTGCCTATTCATTGGAAAATTTTTATAAGTCATTAAATCTCGGGACCCCTAAATATTCTCATATTTGACCAAAATTTTGCTGACATGTCTATCTGGTCCAAAGGAACAAGGGCATTAATGTGGAACAAGGATTTCTTCAACTTTATAATTTACCCCCCATTTTGGTCCACACTAATATATATATATATATATATATGAATTAATAGAATTATGCCACATTCCAAATCTAAATACTAACTTGCAAACTGAACTGGTATGATACATGTTGCAATACATGTTGCATGTGTTTCATTAGTGGCCTCTGTGTAAAGTTGTGTTGTAGTGTAATGCTTTTATGTTTTTATGTTTGCTTAATTAATAACCTTAATTAATTTTTATCCCTGCATCCTTTTTTTTCTTTTGCGGCTAGGTTAAACTTTTTCATTTGAAGGATAAGGAAAGTTATTAATTGTATCATACGTAAGGTCATAGGCCTAGTTTGACAACACAAGATGTCTAAAACTAAAAGGAAGTGTACATTTAATGCACATCTGCAGTCTAAATATCCATTTATTACAAAAACAACAACAGAAAGTGATGTATGGTGTGAGAAATGTAGAAGTGACTTCAGCATTGGACATGGTGAGATTAATGATATTACTAAGCATCTTGGCTCAAAAAGACATAAATTGGTTGATATCGGTGCTTCGTCTAGTAAGATAGTGAGTGATTATTTTAAAAGTGTGATGCCTAGTAATAAGGATTTAGAAGTAGCTGCTGCTGAGGGTTTGTGGGCTTACCACACAGTCAGGGAAAATCAAAGCTTCAGATCTACTGACTGTGCAACAAAAATTTTGAAAACATGCTTTGAACCAAAATTTTCATGTGCCAGAACAAATTGCGAAGCAATTGTTTCAAATGTATTTGCACCATATGCTGAAACAGAATTGAAAAAACAATTAAAGGATGCTCATTGCATAACATTGCTAACTGATGCAAGCAACCATGGAAACATCAAGCTGTTTCCTGTTTTAATTCATTTCTTTCAGCCATATGAAGGTGCTCAAGTGAAGCTTATTGACTTTAAATCTGTTTGGAGAAAACCTCAGATATTGTGGTGAAATATTTAACTGATATTATTGAAGAGCATGATGATGGGCAGAAAATTAGTTGCTTTCTGTGGTGATAACACTAACTGTAATTTTGGTGGTGGTGCAAGAAAAGGAGTGAATAGCATTTTCAGGAAGCTAAATGACTACCGTACATTGGTAGAGAACTAATTGGGATTGGTTGTTTTGCACATATTGTACATAATGCTGTTCAGTCTGCCAGTGACTGTCTGCCAATTGATGTGGAAACAGTGGTTGTAAAAATATATTCATATTTCTACATTTATACTGTTTGAGTAGAAGAGCTGAAAGAGTTTTGTGATTTTGTGGACATTGAATATAAACAGTTACTGGGATATAGTAAAACAAGGTGGTTGGCATTAATACCTGCAGTTGAAAGAATACTCAAGTTGTTTCCTGGTCTAAGATCATACTTTCTGAGCCAAAGCAAGTGTCCAGTGATACTGAAAAACGTTTTTGAAAACCCACAATCAGAGATCTGGCTCAACTTTGTGCACTGTCAAGCAGCCACCTTTCACCAAGTGGTTTTAAAGATTGAGGGTGAACATATATCAGTTGTGGAAGTGATGAGTGCAATTTCTGATCTGAAGGATAATTTACAATCAAAGAAAGATAATGTGTTTGTGCCACTCTCAGTCAGGAGTCTTGTAAATAAACTTGAACAAGATGGGTTGATTGATTCTAATGATTCCTTATCTGTAAAGAAAATATTAGTTGAGTTTTATGACACATGTGCTAAGTACTTGGATCAGTGGTCGGGTCACTTGCCAAACGTTGAGTGTATGCAGTGGGCTTTATTAAAACAAGTTCCAAAGTGGTCAGTTGTTGAGAAAACAATGGATTTTGCTGCTGAAAAACAACTATTTGACACTGAATTATTTGATGAGTTCACGTGTTTTGCAAAGTACATTAGTGATGAGAAAGTAGCAGAGTGGAATGCATTTAAATTATCAACAGACCAGTGCTGGGTGGAAGTATTCACTCATTTCAAGGCCAAAGATATCAATCATCAACGAATGTCAGCATTAGTTCAGTTCATATTCTGTCTTCCAGGAACTAATGCTTCGACTGAACGTGCTTTTTCTCAAATGAATAAGACGTGGACATCTGAGAAAGCACAACTGAAAGTCTCAACTCTAAAAGCTTTACTTTTAACTAAAATAAACTTCAATCAAACCTGTATGGAGTTCTACATGATGTTGGAATCAGCTCCGGAGTTACTTCAGAAGATTTCATTCACTGAAAAGTACGGGAATTGAAAAGCAAGTACGATAATATTGTGTATTGGTATGTCATAGATATAAGCCATTCTCAGTTGATTTAATTTTTTTCATAATTATATACTCAAGAGAAAAATACAAGCAGTGAAGTAATATTATATATATATATATATATATATATATATATATATATATATATATATATATTTTTAGGGTATGGCCCTTAAAACTGAAGTGTCGATTTTGTATCCTCTCTCCCACTCAATTTGTTCTGTTACTCGTCTAACTGCACTGTGCAAAATATGACAGTTTTTGAGAAATATTTAGAGGTTGCCCTGGCACATCAAAGTTTTTCTTCTATTAGGTTTTTGGTATACTCAATTACTCATACTAATACTCATACTAGTTAATTACTCATACTCTTGTTCTCATTTGCAGGATTGATACATGATGGATACTTGACAGAAGTGTTATCTTGATGTTTATTTTGTGGAAGAAATCAGGGGAAGGAAGCTTCCTTCCATTGGTCAGGCTTTTGGCCATTTCCTTCTCTTTCATGAGGAGAAGAAGCAGCCTGTCTGTGAGGCAAGCCGCAACACCATCAGGGCTGTAATGGAATTCTGGCATTTGGCAAGCATTCTCACTCGGGCTGAACAGCACTGCATTGCCAAACTTGAATGGACCTTTGACGAGTGGAAAGGGCTGAAAAAACACAAGACCAGGACTGGTGATGCGCACAAGAAAAAAGATGATTTTAAGGAGAAGTTGAATGATTTGTTTAATATTGCACACGCGGATGCCATGAAGATGATCAAGAACCCTGAAGACAAGGCCTTCCTCCAGATGCAGAGGCAGAAGGACAGGACTGGATACATCACTGGACTGGACTTGGAGCAAATGAGAAGGAATGAAGCAGTGGCGAAGAGGAATGTTCAGGAGAAACTCTGGAAGAGGAAAGCCACTGAGGAGTGCGAAGCATCTACCAGCCGAGCAGTTTATGAGTCATCTTATTCCTACGCATCCAAAGAGGAGATGGGGGATGACTCAGGTGCCTGTAGAGGAGCATGCCCTCCGAAGCAAAGTAGGGGGAGGACCAACATCATGACAGCTGGACTGTTAGCTGCCCTTGACAGGACACAGATCTCCTCCAGGAGAGCCTCCTACATACTGACGGAAGCTGCTAGCAGTCTCAGACGGAATGCGGAAGAGCTGAACATAAACCACAACTCCATTCAGCAACTCCGGGCTTGGCACCGATCGGAGATGGCACAAAAGATGAAGGAAGAATTCCTGGGTGAAGGTCCCCTCGTCATCCATTGGGATGGGAAGTTGATGGAGAACTTGATGAGCAGGGAGCGTGTAGAGTGTCTTCCAATCATTGTTTCGTGGCAAGGAGTTGAGAAGCTTCTTGGGGTCCCAAAGCTTCACACAGGAACCAGGGAGGCTCAAGCATCAGCTGTTGTTGCTTGCCTGCAGGAGTAGGGTATCAGTGACTGGGTTCAAACTCTGTTTTGATATAACAGCATCCAACACAGGACATCACTCCGGAGCCTGCTGCCTGATTGAACAGAAGCTGGGAAGAGATCTTCTCTACCTTGCTTGTCATCACCACATCTTGGAACTGGTGATCAGAGTGGCTTTCGAGGCCACACTGCGAGTTCCATCAACAGGACCGGATATCCAGCTCTTCAATCAGTTTCGGGAGAAGTGGTCTTTCATCAACCAGAAGGATTTCAAGCCTGCAATCACTGATCCTGTTGTGGAGGCTGCAGTTGCCCCGGTCAAGGAAGAATTCCTTCAGTTCTTCCAGTCCCAGATGGAGCATACCAGGGAAGATTACAGGGAACTCTTGGAACTCTGCATCATCTTCCTTGGGGGGGTCCCCACAGCGAGGCATTCACTTCAGTGCTCCTGGAGCAATGCACTGAGCTCACTGGATGACCAAGGTCCTCTAAGCCAGCGCTGTCCAACTGGCAGCCCACGGAATGGAATTTTGCCAAATTTCATTTCTGAATTTTCTTCCTATTTTGTCATTTCTAGTAGGTAGAACAACATTCAGCAGGTTCCTAAGTCGTATTAACCAATGGTGTATGATTATAGGCCTACAATTTTACTTTTTTAATAAGTGTAATTGTGCCCACCATCTAACTCTTGTAAACATCTTGGCCCACGGCTTTATAGAAGTTGGACAGCACTGCTCTAAGCCATCAAGATCTGGCTTTTTCAGGACCAGTTCAAGTTGACTGCAATGGAGGAGAAGGGCATCAAAGAACTTGCCTTGTTGCTGTCATCGTGTATGCGAAAGCCTGGACAATGGCTCCACTTCCTCACCAAGCTCCTCTCAACAACTTCCTCCTCATGAGGTCCTTGTTGAAATACCCGCATGAGGCCATCAGCAAGGCGACCGCCAAGAAGAGCTCACACTATCTGTAGTATCTTTCTGAGGAACTGGTCAGTTTCTCTCTCTTCGATGAAAGGGTGTCCTGGGGAACAAAGCAGTTGATGGTGGAAGGCGAGGAAGAAGAAGATCCTCCCAAAAGACCGAAGCTGGATGCAAGGATCTTCTTGGATGATGATGGAAAGAGTCTTGAGCAACTGGTGTCCACAAACTCCAAGGCTCTTTTCACAAGGTTGGCCCTTCTGGATGATTTCCTCCACCAAGACCCCCGCGAATGGCCCCAGTCCCAAAGCTTCCAAGCTGCCACAAATCTGGTCCAGTCCCTGGCTGTGGTCAACGACAGAGCAGAGAGAGGAGTTGCCCTTATTCAAGACTTTAAGAAGAAGCTGACCATCGATGAGGAACAGCTCCAATTCCTCCTTCAAGTCATCACAGACCACCAAAAGAAGTTCCTGGACTGCAAGAAAGCGACACTTTTGAACAAAGGCAGGTAACAATGAGTGGCTGGCAACCATGATACCCCCCGCCTTTGAGTGGCTAATACCTACTTTTGAGTAGGGGGGACCTACATGCCCTGGGGCCAATAGTGTCAAAATAGAGACAATGAGGGTGACCTCTAAATATTGAGCAATACAAATAAAATTTTGCATGATGAATTATCTCCTGAAATAGCATCTATCTGTGGGGTGAGAGCAAAATTTCCGTCACTTTCTGTTTTTGAGGTCATATAAGGGCCACCCTAATATATATATAGTAGTGATGGGACGATACCAAAATTTTTAACGGTTCCGATTCCGATACCACTAAAAAGTCTCGATTCCGATTCTCAATATTTTTAAATATAATTCTATACTTGTTTTTCTGGAAATTGTCATATTTTACTCTGGTAAGATTAACTATTTACATTATGAGTATGGTAATATAAATTATAAATTATAATAGATTGGTTTAAAAATAAAAATCAACTGTAAGTTGTAACAATTCATTTTAATCTTCTTGATTACACATCATGGATATACATGTTTTAATGTATAGCTACAATACAATAAAAATAAATTTGTTATCCTCTTTCATTTAAATTTTAAAGTTTACATTGCAAAATTGGTTCAATTAAAAGTTTAAAAAAATCCTTTTACTCAAAAAGCAATCAATAGCAAGTTAAAGAATCGTTTTAAGAATCGGAAATCATGGTACAATTCTCTTGATTCTGATTCCGATTCCTGAAAAATGCTCGATTCTTCTGATTCTCGATTCCGATTAATCGTCCCATCACTAATATATAGGTATATATATGAGGTAGAGAGGTGTCCGCTTTTGGCTCCTGAAAATAGGCATTTTAGTTTATAACTTCACAAATAGAAAAATGTCCCACTTTTTGCTCCTAAAAATATGGTCACATATATACATATATATATATATGCAGAAAAATCACAGAATAACACATGATCTTATTAATAAGCAAACAACCACAGGGAAAAAGGAAAAAGAAACACGAAATCCAAGCGCTTTTGTGATATATTCACATTGTTGCGGGGAGAACAAAGAAATAAATAGAATACCGTAACTTAGCTACTTCTTGATGACGGGAAAAGGGAAGGTCCTGGGCGGTGAAGTTTTTCTCACCTCCACTGACTGTCACTGAGGGGCAAACGAGACTCCCACACTGCTGAACCAAGAAATGGACTCGACCCGCTAGCTATCTCCAAAGATTAACACTGTGTCTGAGTCAGGTCCACTTGAGAACCTGGAAAGCCCTGGCTTCAGGAAAGGTGTGTGCAATGTACACCCAGCAATACTTGAGGACCTCATCTGAATATGGGCGTACAACACAAGCAAGCAAGATTTTAGCAGACTGATCGTGAAGTAAACCAAATGTGGCTGGATGAGAAAAGCAGATATTACCCTCTGAATTGTTTAATAAAGAGAATCTGGAGGTATTGTCGATTCAAGGACCCTGGGCTGTACAACCTGTTTAAGTGGATTACCACCAGTGCTACCACATGAGGGGATATCAACTGCCTTGTGAAAGGGTTGTTCGAACCCTCTACAATGCTCTTGTCACAAGGAAATCCTTGAAAGTAATGACCCCAGTCTATAAGGACAAAGGCTGAAAAAAAACTAGTTGGTAGAATTCTAAGGGTTTATTAGCAATTAACTTGAATTATTTACAAGAGCTAGGATGGGTTATGAGCTTGAGTCTAAACATGGCTTAAGATCAAGAACTGGAAATCCAAAAACCCTGAAAGGGTATGCTATACAATGGTGCTTATGATTACAATGACAAAAATACTGGACAACAAAAATGGAATTTCCAGGAGATAAAAAAAATTTAACCTATGCTAGAATGGTACAGTTAGACAATACAATAGACCTCACTGGACCTAACATCCTTAAGCTAGACTTGAGGTCAATCCACTCGCACCTATCTATTATAGTTGAGCCATGGAGAAGTAAAACCTGAAGCTATTGGTCCTAGAAATACCTTAACCTGCACACTGTTATGCACAGGCAATGTCCATTATCATAAGGCACTCTGTTTTTCTTGAATTTTCTTTTTCTTAACAAATTGAGTTGGCAGGCTAGAACTTCCACAAGCGGAAGCCAACTGTGACTTTGAAAAATGATCTTTTTTCTAAACATTGAAGGCGAAATTTACCGATACCAGAATCCAAAAAACAAGATCAAAATGGATCTAAACAAAACTACTGAGCTAGTCAGGCATTAAGCAAAACTAACTCCATCAACATGGGGGTTACATAGTGGCTAATCCTGAAACAAGAAGAAAACAAGATGTTAGTCAAGACAACCCCACTACATCATCTTTAGGGAAAAGAAAGAAATTTCTTTCTTTTCCCCGAAGATGTGAATACGGTATATCACGAAAGCGCTCAGATTTTTTCTTTTTTCTTTTTTCCCTATGGTAGTTTGCTTATATATATATATATATATATAATATATATATATATATATGTTAAACACAGACCATGCATGGAACAAGGAACTCTTCTGAAAAATTACATCCACTATAGTTCGAATAAGTAATGATAAATGACAAATACTAGTTTTTTATTTTTCATGATGGAAAGCCCAACGTGGGCAATGGGTTACTCACAAAGAGGCCCAAAATATATAGTTTCTCATGGGGACCATTCTGAGTTTGTGTGTGTGTGTGTGTGTGTGTGTATATATATATATATATTATATATATTATATATATATATATATATATAACCCCGCAAGGGGGTTCTAAGCTTGTGCTCTTGAGTGCTCTTTGTGCTCGTTTGTACGTGCTTGTTCCTGGAGGTTTCACGTGCGCCCTCCCGGCCCTAGCACCCAAGGATGATGGGGCTCGACCCTGCAGTCCTTGTCATCCTTGGTCTTTTTCCACTTCGACTGTCCCCTCCACCCTTTCTTTTTCCTCTGTCTTTCCTCTCACTTTTTCTTTGTTTTTCCGCTGAGATATGCCCTTTAAATAGAGGCGAATCGGTTCTTCCTGAACTAAAAAAAAAAAAAAAAAAATATATATATAAAGAAGGAAACCACTCTTCAGGAAGATGTAAATTTTTATTTCTTGAAACCAATACAGTTTTGCCTCCTCGCAAGCCTTTGTCAATTGGTAATGACCATATAAACAAAGAACAGTTTATATACACCTGGAAGTTAATTACACAAGTCTGCATTTCAAACCAAAGTATGAGATGTTTTATTTCTAGTATGTGATCTTTACAATTTTGCCATGCTGATTTCAAATTTCACAACCATTTTTATGTATCACATCAGGGTTTTTCACAAAATATAAGTCAGATATATTCATAGTATTGCTATGGTGGCGGCGTAGGCCATAGTCCTCAAGTATCTGTTTTTCCAACCACCCAGCACCTTTTCACGTTTCTGGGTTGGAATAGTCAAGAGACTGGGCAAAGATGTAATCTCCTCTGGTATCTAGTAAGGCCTCTCTGGTCAGTGGTTTATTTCCAGATTATTCAGGTCTGACTCGCACATTAACTGTAAAGGATTTCCCCTAGTGCAGGTGTCTCAATCTGACTCTCCACTGAGTAAGAGACCCAACCACTCAGGGTCCAAGAAAGGGCTAGAATTCAAAGGTAGACCTAATAGAAGTAAACTACTTGTGTTTTTCTCTTTATTATATCTGAAATAAACAACTATTCAGTGTGACAGTATAAACATAACAAAAGGACTGGCAATGAATCGCACTTGACAAAACACCTGGAGCCCCAATAACCAGGGTTGGCACTAGTGGGTCCAGCCCGAAAAAACCCACCCGGTTTTTTTTTTTTTTTTAAACCCACTTGAAAAAACCATTATTTTACCCACTTGTGGGTTTTTTCATGAAACTTAAGAAGTGCATATGCAATTATTTTTAAAAATTGTCATATAGGCACCTATAATGATTTTACATGCAAAGCAAGCAAACATGAGTCAACAAATAGACCTACAGGTATAACTCTTTGGGTGAGGTAGCAGGTTATAGAGTGTAGACATCAGCCAATCAGGGTGTTATACATCCTGATTCTTCAGTCAACTGCATCTTCAAGGAATTTTCTACTGCTTCATGGATTGTATTTAAAAGTGGACCAGACAAATTTCGACGGGAAAGTGGTGTAGCCTGGTCTTAGAGTCTCTCTCATTTCAATAAAATACTTACTCTGCACATAGAAATGGAATATTATTTGCATAAAAGAATTTGGCTGTTTTGTTATCAATGACATTTTTCTGCAAAGTTGTTGTCATGCCAAAATCGCTTACTTTCTTTTGAATTTTTCTTTTTTTCATCTGTAAGTGTCAGTGGTGGTGAGGATGAGTCTGGATAATCTGAGAGGTCTATGTCATGGCAGTATGAAGATGATGTACTGGCAGTATTGTCAGTCTTCTTTCTTGATTCCATGTGTTTCAAACATTTCATTAAATGCATTTTTATTCGCTCTATTTTATTACTTATTTCATTATTGCAATGTTTGCATCTAACTTTACTAGTCCCATCAATAATATTGACTTCACTCCATTCATGCCCTGATTTTCTTCCTGATCCAAAGGTCTTTGGCATTATTTAATGCAGTTATAACTTCAAACAGACTAATTCTGTAGGCTAGCAGTAAAGATAAATATGCTGTTGCCAGTTTGTTTTATTTAACTGTGAAATAAAAGAAAAAATATTCAGTAATATGAATTAAATAGATATAACTAGCTGAATTAAGTTCCCTTTGGGAGCTGTAATTCATCTACTTCCAGCAGAAGACACAGGGGCCTGTCTTCCATAGGAAGTATAGCCTAACAAATAGGATAATTTACCACACCAAATTTAGTTCAAATTGGTCCATGTTTTCCAAATTTTGTTGTGAAGCTCAATCTGAGAAAATAATAACTTTTTATGCTTAATTGCCTGGAAGGCAACCTTTTTGCTAAAAACAAGACAAATGTTATATTAATAGTGTACGGTACAGTACAGTATTATTATAAGAATAGGTAGGTCTAATATGAACTACCATATGGACATATGAAAAAACCCAATTTTACCCAGGTTTTAGGTGAAAAAACCCGAAAAAACCACCTGGGGTGGGCTTTTTCAAAAAAAGTGGGTTTTCTGCCAACCCTGCCAATAACCCTTAGTGAGATTTGGCAGAAAGGATAGAAAACAAGTGGGAGACAAGTACCGGAAATGACTTGCACAGAATGTTAACCCTTGTCCCAGCTTAACTACCCTCCAAACTTGACCCCCCCTTTTATGACCTGAGTTCCAATTCCTTTATTGGCTGGCTAGTTAGTAGGGTTAGGGTCACAGGCCTGATTTCAGGGCAGATCCACTGGCCAACAGTGGTTGACACGAACTGCGTAGCTCCCACTGGATGGGACCCACAATCCAAGCCTGATGAATCCGGACCACGTGAGTTGAATCCCAACTGGTTGCCTAGACAACACAAGATTATTAGTTACATGCACCAAGCACCATTAATCACAATAATAACAACATAACAGGCAATTAACCACAAACATTAACTGGAATCATGACTTCATAATTGATCACTGGAAAACATAATTTACTCATGAAATCAAAGCACATAAATAATAAATAACCAACATAAAAAATAATAACTATAAACATTGAAATTATGGCAAACCTATCTCACATGAGTTAATCAACCTATAATCAGTGCCAAACAAGCATGGGCAAAAACCTAACTCTGGAATAATATGACTGGTGACCTATAATAATGATAATTGGCTCTCTAGCTAGTTACATGACAGGGTGGCAAACCTATCCTATACTCAGTCACAGTTTCAACAACCTATATATATGTCTACTCTTAATAATAATAATTAACCATGATAATGATGGTGAAATACAAATGACACCACCACAATAACTGGGAATAAAGATTATGAACAAATCTATTATACTCTAGCCAAGGATTACAAAGACCCGTACCTTTATAGGCTTTCCACACTTCCTTGGCTTCCAACAGGACACCTCAGTTTTGTAAATAATCTGGAGGTTAACACTAGGTTTTTATGAGCCTAACTGAACTCCTGCGGGAGAGAAAGACTTGTGAGAAGAACCAGATAGGACTTGAAAATTAGGGTGAGGTTTTTGTTTTGTGAAAAACTCCACAACTCCCAAAAAAGGGGAATTTGAAAATCAAGGGGGGGTTGTGAGAAACTTCACAACCCCCACAGTATGTATTAACTAAATTTCCAAGAGTACAAAATTATAAGAAATACAAAGACAATACATTTTGAAGTAAATTCATCTTTGATACTTAATTGATACATAATAGATCAATCATGATTGATCAGTAGGAGAAAATTGTCATATTTTTTGCTTGCTTCTTGTGCTGTATTTCTTCCAAGCCTTCCCGTTTCAGGGACCAGCAGTAGTCTGCCATCATGTTGACATCCCACCTTCCTTGATATTTTTTCCCATAGTCTTGATATCCTGGTGGAACCTTTCTACTTGTTCCCCACTCACACTACCCAAGTTTTCAGGAAAATATTCCAAATGCAAGTGAAGGAAGTGAACCTTTAGACTCGTATTGCAGCCTAGCTTTTCAAATTTGCTGAGCATTTCAATGATAGTGTCCTTGTAGTTGAGATGTTTTTTATTGCACAGAAAGTTCTAGAATTACACTTGTTCATCGTTCCTTCAAACTGCTCATCCTGTGTCAACTTTCTTATTTGCAGCCCAACAAACATGCTTCTTTTACTTTTTCATAGCCGAGTCTTGGGAATTTACTACAAATGTATTTGAAGCAGTTTCCCTCCTTCTCTAATGCTTTGACAAATTGCTTCATCAAGCCCAGCTTTAAATGAAGTGGTGGTGGTAAAATCTTATTAGGCTCAATCAGCTTTTCATGGTTGATGTTCTTTGAACCTGGTGTAAATATGTTTCAGGGTGGCCATACCTTCTTTTTCCAGTGTTGATTTCTTGTTCTACTGTTCCATTCACATAAGAAACAGGGCATTTTTGTGTACCCGGACTGCTGATGAAGAAGCATGCACGAAACCATCAAATCTCCACACACAACCCACTGATGTTCAATGTATCCAACCTTTTCCAGAAGAAGCTCCAGATTCTTGTATGTTTCCTTCAGATGCACTGAATGTGCAATAGGCACAGAAGCATATTTGTTTCCATTGTGAAGAAGTACTCATTTCATACTTGTTTTTGAGGAATCAATAAAGAGTCTCCACTCCAGTCACTTCATTGATATGCAGCTCCTAAGTTTTGTATCAATTCCGGAATGTTATTGCAGTTGACAAGTGTGTTATATGTAGAAAAATGTGGCACAAATTCCTTTTCACAATGTCTGTACCAAGAAAATGATATTCCAGGAGCAAGTAGGCTTTTTGCTTGGAGTCTAGAGCCCAGAATTTCTGCAGAGTCTTTTGGCAAATCTAGATCTCTAACCAAATTATTCAGCTCATTTTGTGTGAAAGGTTGAGGTTCACAAATCACTTCACCTGGTTTGTAGCAATCAGTATCATCTTCAGCTTCAGTACTGTCCAATTCAGACTAACATGAGCTTTTCAACTTGTGGTGGCAAGGGAATAGGCACATTTGGGCCATGTTTTATAGGTTGCAGTGCAGATTGAAAGTTGGGATAGGAAATCTCTTGTTTTTCATATTATAATTTTGTGTTAACAGTGCAAAAGTAACAGTCATCCCTGTGGTTCTTAGGTTTATGCCATACCATGGGTACTTCAAAGTTCAGTGACTTCTTTCTACCTTTACTCCAGGTTCTCAAAGCCTCAACACAAGTTTGACAAACTGTATGTGGAGCCCCCATGACTTATCTTGATCTCTAAGCTTCATTCCAAAATAGGCATAATATATTTTCTTGACAAAATCTGTGATCTTCTGTCTTTGTTTTTGCACCACAAAACTGCTACAAATATAGCAGAATATGTCAGGGTTATTTGTGCAACCTCTTGTTGCCATAATGAGCAAATCTGAAAGAAACACAAATATTAAATATCAGGTGAATATTAATATCAGGTGAATACTTGGTGATAATTTTAGGCCAAATTCTTCTTCAATCCAAGTTCCTGCAGCTGAGAAATCAGCATCTTTTTCTTCATGGTATGAGAGTTTATATACAGGGGGATTCAAAAGTCAGGTTACATAGGGAAATACGGTACTGTATTATGTAATGATACAGGGGAATAGTCACATCACATGTTCGATATGGCCACTGTTAACGGCAATGCACTTGTGCAGCCAGCTAGGAATATCACATCAATGCGCTCCTCCTTCGATAACATCTCATAACTCATTTACCTGCAAAGAAACAGAAAAGCCCTATGTAACCTGATTTCTGAATCACCCTGTACAATGTTTTCTTGTTTCTTCCAACGATTAAACCATCCCTCTGTTGCAACAGAACTGTCTACCCATTTTTTTAGCTAACTGCTTTCTGACACATCATTGGTTCATTTACATGAACATTAGTAAATCAAAGCTTCAATGCTGATTTGACCTGGTCATCTTTTCCACTGCACTGTTGCTTGCAGTTTAAGTTAGCATTTTGTTTTGCACCCTTCTCAATGTCTGCTTGGTTCTTTAAAATTTTGCACAAAGGAGGTTGGGAAATTTTTAACGACTACTACCACTATGTTGCTCCATTTTTGGTAACTTATCATAGCATTCTAAAATGGCAGCTTTTTCTTTAAGTGTTAAGTCTTTACATTTCTTTTGCACTTCTGCCATGAGTGAGGGGGATTAACTTTAACACAAGCAAAAATCGAATTTTTAGGGAACACTGTCTTCACCTAAGGAACACTGTCAACTAACTAAGGAAAAACAAGCATGTGGGATATTTAACTGAAAATTTAGCCATGCCCTATTTTATTAAATTGACAATTTAGCCATGCCCTATTTTATTAAATTGACAATTTAACAATGCCCTATTTTATTAAACTGACAGTTTAGCCACACCCTATTTTATTATAACCTGATAACAAAAACTGAAGTAGGCCTACTGATTACAATAAATGATGTTTTTCCAATGTGTTTTTATCAGCTTTGGCAGGAATTTGTAAGTTTGATAACATTACATGGTTGGTAACATTATCCATGATCACAATAAGTGGCATCCACTGTATATGGTATCTGCATATAAATATTGCTGTAGTGGCTGTGTAGGCCGTAGTCCCCAAGTATCTCTATTGTTGAATCACCCAGCACCTTTTCACATTTCTTGGCTTGGGATAGTCAAGAGACTGGACAAAGATGTAATCTCCTCTAGTATCTAGGAATGCCTGTCTTGTCAGTGGTTGATTTCCAGGAGATTATTCAGGTCTGACTCGCACGTTAACTATAAAGGACTTCCCCGAGTTCAGGTGTCTAAATCTGACTCTCCAATGAGTAGGAGAACCAACCACTCAGAGTCTAAAAAAGGGCTGGAATTCAAAGGTAGACTGAATAGAAGTAAACTACTATGTTTGTTTTTCTCTTTATTATATCTGAAATAAACAATTATTCAGCATGACAGTTTAATCATAACAAAAAGACTGGCAATGAATCACAATTAACAACCCCTCTGGAAAACCAATAACACTTAGTGAGATTTGGCAGAAAGGATAGAAAGCAAGTGGGAGACAAGTACCGGAAAAGACTTGCACAGAATGTTAACCCCTGTCCCAGCCTAGCTACCCTCCAAACTTGACCCCCACCCTTTATGACCTGAGTTTCACTTTCTTTCTACACTGGGTAGTTAGTAGGGTTAGGGTCACCAGCCTGATTCCAGGGCAGATCCCAGTAGCCAACAGTGGTTGACACAACCTCAATGGACTGCGTAGCTCCCACTGGATTGGATCCACAATCCAAGCCTGATGAAGCTGGACCATGTGAGTTGAATCCCAACTGGTTGCCTAGACAATACAAGATTATTAGTTACATGCACCAGGCACCATTAATCACAATAATAACATAACATAACATAACAGGCGATTAATCAACAAACATTAACTGGAATCATGACTTCATAATTGATCACTGGAAAACATAATTTACTCATGAAATCAAAGCACATAAATAATAAATAACCAACATAAAAAATACTAACTACAAACATTGACAATTATGGCAAACTTATCTCACATGAGTTAATCAACCTATAATCAATGCCAAACAAGCATGAGCAAAAACCTAACTCTGAAATAATGTGACTGGTGAGTGGTGACCTATAATAATGATAATCAGTTCTCTAGCTAGTTACATAACAGGGTGGCAAACCTATCTATACTCAGTCACAGTTTCAACAACCTATATATATGTCTACCTTTAATAATAATAATTAATAATGATAATGATGGTGAAATACAAATGACAACACCACAATAACTAGGAATAAGGATTATGAACAAGCCTTTATTCCTATTATGCACTGGCCAAGGATTACAAGCTAGAGCACTTAACATCATACCTTTAAAGGCTTTTCAAACTCCCTTGGCTTCCAACAGGACACGTCTGTATTAATCTCAGCCTGTCTATCGTTCCTTCTGGTAAGGTTTCATAACCTTTTAATAGGCTTCCAAGATCAAATAGTCTGGATGTTACACTAGGGGGTTTTTACAATTAACAGGCTTACTAACTAGACTCCTGTGGGGAGAGAAAAACTTGAGAAGAACCAGATAGGACTTGAAAATTAGGGTGAGGTTTTTGTGAAAAAAACCACAACCCCAAAAGTGGGATTTGAAAAATCAAGGAGGGGGTTGTGAGAAACTTCATAACCCCCACAATATAATGAAAAAAGTGTGGTATTCTGTCATGTTAGAGACTATAACCATGTAATAGATTTCAATAATTGCAATTTTTTTCAAATCTAATAATTATATTAAACATAGAATTGTTGAATCTAGTCTTATAGGCTCTACACAAAATTTTAATCTATCAGATGGTCATTTCTCTTTTAACAAAATTATATGTAATAAAATTAAGAATTTTGTAACTTTACCCTCCAAAAATCTCCAGGCAACACAGGTACGTACATCCATCAGGTCAAAGCTGGGTCAAAGGATCGGAAGTTTGTCAGCTAATCCCTGATAATTAACTTCCAGGTGTATATAAACTCTTGACAAGGGCTTGCGAGGAGTTAAAACTGTATCAGTGTTAATAAATAAAAATGTCTTCATAAAGAGTGGTTTCCTTCTTCATACTTTGTTAGACAGTGTAACAATTGCAACAGTTTTACATTATTTTTATTTTATATATATATATATATATATAATATAAATAATGTAAAATGTCACAACAAAGTATGAAGGAAACAACTCTTTAGGAAGACATTTTCATTTTTTAACACCAAGTTAAACTCACAAGGAAAGAGAGAAAATTATTCTAAGGGCTTTTGTATATTCAGCACAGTGCACCTTGTTATTCCCTGATGAGATGTACTGTTGAATACACAAAAGGCCTTGGAATCATTTTTTTTCCCTTGTTGGTATGCATCATTCATTCATTTCACATGTTTAATTGTGAAATTCATCATATATATATATGAAAATTATTTAACGAAAGTAACACGTGAAAAATATTTATGATGAATAAAACCACGAAGGAAAGGAAACACAGAATGGTGCTCAAGCGCTTTCATCTAATGACATCCTCAGGAACACAGTGTTCCTGAGGATGTCATTAGACGAAAGCGCTTGAGCACCATTCTGTTTCCTTTCCTTCGTGGTTTTATTCATCATATATATATATACAGGGTGAGTCAAAAGTAGCGCCCAATTTCTGTTTTTTCGGCTGTCAGATTCTTTCTGGGAAGTCATGTTGTTAATAATTGTCTTGCAGATTATTAATTTTCTTAGTTTATTTATTTTTGTTTTTGTTTTGCAGGTTATTGCTGAGAGTTTGGAAAGTTACTGAATTTGCACCAAATTGAACCATGAATTACCTTTCAATGAATCAATGCATTGCGGCCGTGAAACATTACTACAAATGTAATGAACAACCAACGATGGCGGCACGCCGTTTGGCACAGGAATTCGATATTAACCCACCCCAGGGAAGAAACATATGATTGATTGTCGAGAAATTTGAAGCAACAGGGTCGGTAGCCACTGCAAAGAATTCCGGTCGTCCGAAAATGGCAACGAATGTAGCTAAGGCTGAAGAAGCCATCAGGAGACTGGAACAAAGTCCGCAAAAGTCAACTCGCCGTTTATCTGCAGAGTTGGAAGTGAGCCAATCAAATGTTATCCGTATCCTTCACCAGAAAAAATGGAAACCTTACATTCCACGCTTACTGCATGCCCTTCATGATGGAGATGACGACCGCCGTCTTCAATTTTGCGAAGAGTTCTTAGCTAAACTTGATGAAGAGGACACAATGCTAGACAACATCTGGTGGTCAGATGAGGCATGTTTTAAGCTTAATGGCACAATTAACAGACACAATTGTGTCTACTGGGCTGCGGAGAACCCAAGAGTGACAGTTGAGGAGGAGGTAAATTTACCTGGCGTGACAGTTTGGGCAGCCATATCTCCATTAGGGATAATTGGACCCTTTTCTTTGAGGGATCTGTCACTGCAGAAATTTACCTGGATATGCTGCAAACCTTCTTTTGGCCCAGGGTACAAGATCAGGACTGTTATTTCCAGCAAGATGGAGCTCCACCTCATTATGGACGTCATGTTCGTCAGTGGCTTGATGAAAACTTTCCCGGAAAGTGGATCGGCCGGCACGCTCCCCAGACCTTACACCTCCAGATTTCTTTCTTTGGGGGCTCATGAAAGACCTTGTTTATCATGAAAAGCCTCGTACCATTCAGGAATTGAAGGCTCAAATCACTGCAAAGTTTGAGGAAATTGATATCGAACTCTGCAGGCGTGTGTGCCACTCTGTGCCTGCTCGGCTGCAATTGTGCATCGATCACGAGGGAGGGCACTTTGAAAATTGCAAGTAAAACAGCTTGGTACAGTTCTGTAATAATATTCCCCCGAATAAATGGTTAGATAAACATGTCATTCATTTATTTCTACCTTCTTGTACACTGTAATACAAATGGCAAACAAACAATCAACTAACAGAAATCGGGCGCTACTTTTGACTCACCCTATATATATATATATTATATATATATAATCTAGTGAACCCTCACTAATCTGAATTAATTGGGGGAAGGGTCATTCAGATTAGTGCAAACTATGGATTACTGGGGGGAAAAATAGAACATGGCCTAACACATGTAAATAAGCCAAACTAAACCCACGTAATAAGAAATAATGCATTAAAATAACCTGTAAAACAATAATAAAGTTTATTAATAGAATTAAAAATAATAGTTTATTATTTAAATAAGTGCTTACCTTTAAATCTAAAGGGCTCCTGACTAGTGATGTTAAAAAACCATTTTTTTTTTTATTTATTTTTTTTTTTTTTATATATAATAATAATATAGATATTGCCAATTTAATTATAAGGTATACTTTTGCAATGATATATATTATAAAAATAAATAAATAAATAAACAATAAAATAGGCCATATGGTACCAGTATAGAATGCCCTTTTCAGCCTATTTACAGAAAAAAACTGGCTGCTTTCTTGCACTGAAAGTCTTGTATCTTGAGATCCGTTAAACTTGCAAGAACACTGGCTGGGAGCTGACTGCCCATTGTCCAACCTTTCCAGGACTCTCCCATCCATGCCTCGGATTTTGAATCTCCCACTTAACTATCCTTCCTTTAGACCTGCGATGACATATCCCCCCCCCCCCCGAGACCATCCATATATATATATATATACACACCCATATACATATATACCAATATATACATAAATACTTATATACACATTTATATCTATTATATAACCCCATACACCGCATACATCCAGAATTCCAGATACATACGCATGCATACTCACATATATACCTACACAAACTCATACACCTCTATTTCGCCCTTTCATTACCTCCGAGATCATTTAGCACATACAGTAATATCCATACAGCCAAAAGAACGATTAAGCACAGACAGAGCAGCAAAGCTAGTATTTATATCCCAAAATGCAAAATTCCAAGAAAGTGAAGTAAAACATGGTGCTACATTGGCTTCGTCAACATCCAAATCTGCAATAAGTACCAGTACCTGTGATATTGAAACTATATGCTCTAATCAATCTAGTGATAATGATTCTTCAATGGAAATAGAATCAGATAATGGAAGTTAAACAGCATTAGGTTAACACAAAGGTTAAAGAAAGAGATGAATATTTTTATTTTTTTATTTTCTATTTGGAATATATTATACACACACACACTGGTATTCTTGCCAATCACAATTATATATATTGTTTTATACCAGTATTATGTATTTTTTATTATGTATATTATACCAATACCTGTGATATTGAAACTAGCATATATGCTCTACCCAATCTAGTGATGATTCTTCCATGGAGATGAAGGTTAAACATTAGGTTAACAAAAAGGTTCAAAAAAAGGTGAATATTTTTTTTTTCTATCTGGAATATATATACTGGTACTCTTGCCAATCACAATTATGTATATTGTTTGAAACAAGGAAGAATGTTTTATGTTCTAGTTAAAAAATATATATACAGTGGAACCTCGCTTAACGAGTGCCTCGTATAACGAGAAATTCGTATAACGAGCCAAAAGAATGGGGGAAAATTACCTTGCATAACGAGCGACACTTGCTTAACGAGCAAAATATTTCGTCAAAATTTAAAGCGTAGACAAAAACAAATGTCTCTAGACAGTTTCCTCGTGAAAAAGGATCCAAAAGAAAGTGAAAGTGCCTCTAAAAAATTTAAAGCTAGTGACTGTGAGCTCGTCGAGAATGTTATTGCATTGAACGAAGACGATTCTCCTCCTCCCCTGTCTCTTCATTTCCTTTGCGTGCGTCAGGAGCACCTTCTCTCTTCGTAAGTTATTTATAAATTTCACCGTTTACTAATTATTTACATTCTCTTTTGGGTTAATTTTTATTAATAATCTTTTCATTTCATGCAATAATAATTTAAAAAACGCCTTTAAATATCATTATAAATATTATTTTAAGTATTTTTTAAGCATGGAACGCATTATCATATTTTACATTGATTCCTATGGAAAAAATTGCCTTGCTTAACGAGCATTTTGCATAACGAGCACAATTCGGGAACGAATTATGCTCGTTAAGCGAGGTTCCACTGTACATATAAAAAATGAGGGTTTGTTTTTCCTTTCTATTATATACTTTTTGCGTGATTCAGTTTTTCTAAAAGATGACTAATATATAATAGGTATAACCGCATAAGCATGGTAGTATAGTAAATTATAGGTAATACTAATATACTTATTAGATTAAAGGAAGAAAAATATGGAATAAGTTTAAAACAATAAAAAACAAAAAAAACAGACGATCTTCGTTTTAAACAAAAAAATGACAATAAAAAAATGACACATCACTACTCCTGACTCCTGAAGGTACTGGTAGTGAGGGGCAGTGAAATATAGTAATATGCACTGTAATATTCATGTACAGTAATTAATTAATTAACACTAATTTTGAGTCTATCTCAAAGATCAAACTCATATTTATTGCATAAAGCACCTTATACACTAACACTGGCTGCCCACATACCCTTTGGATTAAGTGACATTCAGATTAACTGTGTTTTGATTAGCAAGGGTTCACTGTGTGTGTGTGTGTGTGTATATATATATATATATATATATATATATATATATATATATATATATATGTCCCGTAGTGTAAATCCTTACGGTACAAAAGAGTTCGTCTCCGACGAATTGCATTCTAAACCTTGAACCCAAAATTCCTTTGTTCTGACATCACAGAGTGTGCATTCTTTCATACGCGGAGAAATCCCATGTAATCCACATAAATCCCATTAATCCCATGTAATCCGTAGAAATCCCAGTAATCCCATTAATCCACATAAATCCCAGTAATCCCAATCTAAATTGTTAGATGCGAGGTGCTTATGAAAATATGCACATCGCATGAATTCTTCGATCCCTCCGCGTCTCTATTATTGTCAGCATCACGTGATGCAAGGCAAGCGTCTATAAACACCAGTTTTTATATTTTTTTATTATTAAATTTTTCTAAAATCTTGACCTATTCCCATAGATAAAGCATAATTGTGTCAACCTATAGCCCACCAGATTTCCCCTAGCTCGACCTACTCGCCTACCAAATTTCAGCTCTCCCTAACCACTATTTCTCTTTTCCAAAGAATCACGCAAAAGTGGTTATCTCGAATATGAAATTCATTTGCGCCCTATAAATTCCTTCCAAATCAGTTCCCTTTTGTATAGGTTCGACCCTCTTTTCATGCCGCCCCTCTGGCGCCTCTCGATCCTATAATTATGCTTTATTATCAAAAGAAAAATGTAATTAAATTCCGCGAAACCTATTTCGATCATGATTGGTTCGCCCCGGAACTCTCCCGAAGTTCCATCTCCCATCGAGGCAGTCAATTAACGTCGCCTCCGCTTAAATTCGAATATAGAAAACTATTATAGGCGCTTGCTGTTAGGCTCCGCCCGTAAGAGGGTGACCCTTAGTTTACCTCGTCTCCGCCTACCCCGAGGTTATAAAAACCCCGAGAGCGTCGGAAACGGGGTTCTTTGCCTTCTAACCATCTTCATAAATACGTAAACTCTGTGACTTAAAGTCTGTAATTATTCCTGCAGTGGCACTACCCCTCCGGATAAATTTAGCTTCCATTTGATAATGGAACTTAACTTAAAATATATATAAATTGTTCATTACGCTTTAGTTAACTTGTTACCGATTAATCCGTCTTAAGTCTCACCTTAAGAGCTGTAAATATAATCGCCATTTTTTTACGTAACTAAAGTTAAATTATTAATTAATTTTAATTTAATTAATTTAATTTCATTTAAATATTATTTTTACTATAAAAATGAATTCTGTCCCAAAGTGAATTAATAAAAAGACTGTTAAATTTAGTTAGTCGTTTCCATTCACCGCATAAACTCGTTACAACCTCCGTACGGAAGCACTCAAAGGTGATCTTCCGAAACTTTACAACCAATTGAGGTAAGAGTGGTCAGTGACATCCACACACATTTTTTTGACAAGGCGCGAGCGCCGAGTGCATCCACTGGTAACCCGAGAGTGACGTTGTCTATTATCCTTCGGATACAATTCCGACTCTAACCAAGGGGACCACCCCCGGTATTCATCGTCCTTAGTCGTCTTCAACAATCGAGTGGCCCTTTTAGGGACATACCCCTCGACACTGGAGGTCCCACCGAGACCCTGAGGACCCAGGTACCCCCAGGACCCGGAATTTGGGTGAACGAAGTCTTGCCCATCTCGCCCCGGGTTCTCCCTCACTCCTCTCGGAAGACGCCACGGCTGTACATGACGTCACCGCCCCGCCCTTGTCTCATCTGCGAGTGACCTTCAAATCGAGAGAGACGCCAGCTGATGCCACGACACGAAGCCGCCTCAGTTTCCTCTCTCGATCCACTTCACGCGAACGTTTTTTACGTTTGAGTGATAAATTAACGTAACTATTAAGTATCACTGATTACCTTAACCCAATTATAACCTTTAAATTGTGTACACAGTTTATACACTAATCATTAACAATACTTTTGCCACCGTAATAATTCACGGTGAATGGTGACTACAAACAAACGTTAAGAAAATTTTAATTTTCTTTTTTGTTTTTTCTCTTTGAGTAAGTGGGATCCGTGAAGTGATTTTTACCACTTAATAATTTTTCTTAATTATCAAACTTACTTTAAATTAACGAGTAATTTTAATTAATTACGGGATAGTGAAATACGCTATTACTGTGACTGAGTAGTCATTTATTATTATTTTTCTTTAACGATTTTTAATAAGTGAATTATTTTAAATTCGTTTTCATTATTGAATTACCGAGTGTAATATTTTAGTTTTATTTTTGTAATTGAATAGGTTAGGTAGGGTTAGGTTTTTCTTTTCATTTTTTTTGTTTTACTTGGTGCTACGGAAATTACGCTTGTGACCTAATTGCAGGCCACATCCGTGAATACGATTGGGGCACGATTAGGGTACTTCCTTGCGGACTCAGGCAGAGGGTAGGATCCACCACCGCTGGAACTCACGTTGCTATCGTTAGGATCGAGGATACGGAAAGGGACTTTGTGTGGGACTCTTCATCCATTGGAGACCAACGATTCGACCATCGGATTACAAGTAACCTTTTGCTATCCCAACCTTTATTTTTTCTCATATTCGTTTTTTTTATTACTCTGATATCACCTATTTAATGAGAGTGATAGAACAATACTGGCATAACTTGTTTTTTTTTAGCAATCACGTCGTTCCTGATATACGATATTTTAGTGTGTTACTGCATTGTTGAGGGTTCCTCGATTGCTTTGCGTTTGATTAAGTTAACCAAATTTTTAAACTTCTAATTTTTTTTAATTAAATAATTAGTAGTTTACGTAATTTGGACCCCCCCCCCCCCAAAAAAAAACACAAACACGCTGATACTATATATACTAGGACCACACTGCCAAAACACACTTCAATTGTTTGTTTTCGCGCGTGACGTGTATGCCACATTCCGATTCCGATTCGATTCCGACCGGGAATTTTTATTACCACTTACACCACGCCCGTCCTTCCCCAAACGTCGCCGCATTCCCAACATCAACATGGCTGACACTAACACTGCTTCCACTGCTGCTGCTGCGGGAAAGGCCACCGAGGCACTTGTTCAACACTGGCTCCACAAACTGGAAATATATTTCGAAAATGAGAAGGTGATCGCGGACAAGGACAAGATTTTGGAAGCACAGCGGTTTGTTCATCTAGCAGAAGGGTCAGTATCGAAGTTTGTCGACACTAACCCCGACTTAGAAGCGGCCACTACATGGACCCAGTATCGTCGGATTCTCTTGGACAATTTCCGAGATGTCAGCGACACTCAACCGTTTGTGGCCATGACCAATTTGTTCCGATTGCGTTGGCAGGATGGTGAAGATTTTATGGAATTTGGAATCGCATTCAAGGCACTATGAATAGCGTCATCTTAGCCTTGACGGAGCTTTTGATTATAAAATGTCCTCACAAACGGCGAAGATATTGTCCTTTTCAGCCATGTATGCGAACCTACCAAGTCACCACCAAGTCAGATTCCAGAAACACGCGGATCTCACCGCGTCGTTAGCAACGGTCGTGAACAAATGAAGGAGTCGTGTCCAAACTCGACTGATCTAATATTCGTCGACCGAGGGAAGAACGAACCAAAACCTCCCAGTCCATCCGTTATGCAACCGAACAAACAGGAAGGCCCCAGAAGCAAAAGTTTGCTTCTGCAACGCCCGCGCCGTCGAACCGGTCTCGACCACTCATCGCGACAGACTCCCCAAGTCGCCCCTACGGTGTTACAACTGCTGCCAAGTAGGACATGGAATAAAACATGCAGGGCGGCTGCTTATTGCGACCTGCAGGGATCCGGTCACCGGCGGGGAGATCGTCCAAATGCCGGGAGAAGGGTGCTCCGTCCCAGCGACGGAATGAGTGGTCCAAAGGATCTCGACCTCCCACAAGGCCACCGCAACAAGGATACCTGAGGGAACCCCCTCTTATATAACAACCCTACCCCTAATCCATCGAACCAGGTAGTTCGAAATATTCTGACAGAATGTTTGACCGAGCTGGGATATACCAGATCACCAGCCTTACAACTGGAAAGTCGGGAGACGACCAATCCGCCCGATGATTTTTTAGAGGACCTGCCGGCTCCAGGATTCCCGTAAGTGGACGAGCCGGGTTGCCCTCCCCGGGGGTAGCTATTCCTTCGTGGGAAAACCCAGGAGTTACTACTCCACTTAAGGACCCCGAGGGCCCTGCACGAAATAATCCAGATACCACTGTAGAATCCTTTAAGTTCCCCTTTTCAGAAACCCCTTGCATTGAACCCGAGACCTATGAGTCTCGTCCCGTTGCACAGAGACCTGTAGCAAACTCTGTCGACGTTCCTACGTCGTATGTTTGCACAATTAAGAATACGTTTGAAGATGCTGTCATTCCACTTCGCGTTCGAAGTGTAGATATGTTTGGTCTGCTAGACACAGGTAGCAACGCTAACCTGATTAAACAGTCTAGTTTGAATAGAATTCCGGGAGTTTCCAAATTGGAACTTTTCCCGTCGAAGGTTGTTTTAAAGAACGTTAATGGAGGAACCATACCCTCCGTAGGGCAAGTTAGGCTTAAACTGAAACTCGGCAAGTTAGGCTTCGATGCCGATTGCGTAATAGTACAAGACTCTATGCACTTTCCTACCGACATTTTACTCGGTTATCCCTTCCTTAAAGGAAATGGTTGGGATCTTAAGTTTGAATCAAACGTTGTCCAAGTGCAAGGACAACTTATTCCGTTAGTGAATACGGAGTCGAACCCAGAGGTTCGTTTTTCTACTGCTGTTGAAGCAGGATTGAAGGTTATTTCGGAAGATGTTCCCGATTTTGATGGAACCCTACAGGATTGTTGTAATCCTGGTAATGGAGGGATTCCATTTTTTCCGGCTTTGTCGCCGTGTGATGGTTTAGAGTCGGGTGAAAATCCCGTTGCACGCCAGGTCCGGCGTTCCTTGAAAGTTAGTTCAGAGTCTGTTCCAACCGATGAGTTTCAGTTGAGAGTTAAGGAAGAATTCGTTATTGAGCCCAACCAACAGGTCTGCTTCCGCGTAATTGTTACCTTTAACGATGGTACTTACGTGGATCCTGCGACTTCAGTAGTCGTGGAGAATGTTCTTGAAAACCAAGTCCATTCAGGCTTAGTAATTGCACGCAGTCTGTGCACTAGCGAAGAGGCAACTATCCCTTACTGTGCGCTAATGTTGGTTCCGAATCCATTACGTTACAACCTAATACTTTAATAGGCAAGGCCTATTTGGCCCAAGCTGAGCCTATTCTTATTTCTCACGACGTACGCAGGTGTACTCCTGGAGGCGTACCTCAGCAAACATTACGTGCTACTTACAAAGCATGTCTAGAGTCCGATCCCGCAAATTCTTTCCTTTGCAGCGACCCGGACTTGTTTGACCAATTACTGGACTTCTTGGTCGAACACGAAAGCATCATCGCACTCAAGGGTGATGCTTTGGGACGTTCAAACCTCGTCCCATTTCATATTAATCTCGCGGATAACACAAAGCCCATCTACATTCCGCCATATCGCGTTCCGCACTCCCAGCAGCTGGTTGTTGAGGAACACGTAAAGGAAATGTTAGATTTGGATGTTATCCGACCGTCGGTTAGTCCTTGGTCTTCTCCGTTGATCCTGGTCAAGAAGAAAGACGGAACGTTAAGGCCGTGCATCGACTACCGACGCCTCAACAAAGTGACCGTTCCAGACCGATTTCCGCTTCCCAACATGCAGGAGGTCATTCAATATGTTGGTAAAGCTAAATATTTTACCTCGCTGGATTTAGCTTCAGGGTACTGGCAGATGTCTCTGTCTCCAGAGTCACGGCCATGTACTGCGTTCACTACCAACCAGGGCCATTACGAGTGGAATGTTTTGCCATTCGGATGCCGAAACGGTCCTGCGAATTTCTCTCGACTTATGAACATTGTGTTGTCCGGATTATTAGGTTCTCATGCCTTAGTCTATCTAGATGACATAGTGATCTATAGCGATACCGTCGAAGAACATTTCGTACGTCTTGCCAAAGTCTTCAGACGTCTTTCGAATGAGAACCTCAAACTAAAATTGGCTAAGTGCCAATTTTTCCGATCCTCGCTTGTGTATTTAGGATTTCTTCTTGCCTCTGACGGAATCCGACCGGATCCCGCCAAACTTCAGGTTCTCCTAAATTACCCTGTTCCTCGAAACGTTGATGAAGTGCGAACCTTTATCGGGTTTGTAGGATTCTATCGCAATTTCATTCCTAGGTTTTCAGACATAGCCGCTCCTTTGACCAATTTGTTCAAAAAGAAGGCTACTTTTGAATGGAATTCTGAGCATCAGAAAGCTTTTACTGATCTCCGCGACAAACTCCTGCAAGAACCCATACTGCAGTTCCCGGATTTTGGTAAACCTTTTATAGTAGCCACGGACGCTTCTAACTACGGGTTAGGTGCCGTCCTACTCCAAGAAGTAGAAGGTACCGAACTACCTGTGGCTTATGCGAGTCGGTTACTATCCAAGCCCGAACGTAACTATTCAGGGACTGAACGAGAAGCTTTAGCCATCGTATGGGCCCTGAAGAAGTTCAAGAACATTATCTACGGGTATAAAATAACAGTAAAAACGGACCATGCTCCGTTAACCTCTATATTTTCCAAAAAACTACCCGACGGGCGATTAGGTCGCTGGGCTCTTACCGTCCAGGACTTTAGCCCCGAATACGTTCACCGTCCCGGAAAACTCAACGTTCTCCCGGATGTTTATCCCGAATAAATAAACCCGAAGAGGTCCGTGGAATTCATCGTATTGAGACTATTCCCAATTTCGATAGAGACACACTCTTCGAGGCACAACGCAAGGACTCGTATATCTCTAATTTGGTGCAGCAATTAAAAGCACAACCAAATTCGGAACTTCACCAGTTGTATGCTTTCCAGGATCAAATTTTGAATTATCAAATTTCTCCTGGGCAATACGTGGCAGAAGTTCCCGAGAGTCTTCAAGGCGTGGCAATTAAACTTTGCCACGACAGCGTTTGTGCTGGGCATCCCGGAATTGAACGGACACTAAAGTTGGTCCAAGCGCGTTACCATTTCCCACTTACGCGCACCAAGGTAACAGAACATTGCAAGGCATGCTCAGCATGTGCCAGGCATAAAGGAGCGCGTCCGCCCACCGCGCATATGCATGCGTACCCCGTTCCTGTTAGACCTTGGGAGCGCGTAGGAATGGACGTGATGGGCCCCTTTGTCCAAAGTCGAAACGGAAATAAATACGTTGTCGTTTTCACCGACCATTTTACCAGGTATAATGAAATTGTACCGGTGCCTGCCCATACATCGGAGATCATTGCCAAGTGTTTACTCGAACGAGTAATTCAACGGCACAATACGCCGGTCGTGCTGCTCTCGGACAACGCTCGGGAATTTACCTCCGCGATGTTCGTAGAGTTATGCAAACGTCTCCACATCCAAAAGGTACAAATAACACCGTACCATCCGGCAGCAAATGGTCTGGTTGAGAGGCAGAACGAAAAGATCCTTAACGTCCTACGACATCTCGTGGACGCGGACCAACGTAATTGGGACGAGTGCATCTCCATGGTGCAGTGGACTGTTAACAACAACCACAGTCAACTCATCGGTGACACCCCTCATTTTAGATTGTATCATTACGATGCAAGATTTCCTTTCGACCTCCCAAACGACTCCACCGAAGAGGGATTTGACCTACAGGAACCCAACGCTATGCGGACGACCTGGCTCGCCATTCGTTCCAAGTTTTCGAAGACACACGACGTTGTCTCAACCATGAGACCGACCGAATGGTCCACTACCAACACAAGCGGTACCCTAAGCAACGGACCATAATACCTGGAAACCGTTGCTGGTTGGCAGGTACGAAGCCTCCGGGCCTCAGTCGTAAACTCTGTCCAAAATGGGTAGGACCATATCGTGTCCTCGAAGACCTGGGGCATAACACCTTCACCATCCAACACTTGCAAACCTTAAAGAAAAAGGTTGTTCATGCCAACCAAATTAAGGTTACGAATGAGGATCCGAATCCCCCTCAACCGAAGTCGTCCCGACAACAAGGGGATACAACCCAACCCCGCGTTACCATACCGAAACCGAGAATTCGGACGAGTGGGAAGACTACCTAAGGCCCCCTCGGACTACCCTGTCCGTACAGCCTGAGGAAGCTATCCTAGAACCCCTGAACCTGACAATGAACTGGAGCCACTCCCTGCTGCTCCTTCCACACCAGAGTTGGAAGCCCCGGAGACAACTCCAAACTTTAAAATTTTACCGGAGGGCCCCGCAGCCAGTGAGGAGCCCCCCGACTCACCATCACCACCCTCACCTATCGACGACCCTAAAACAGACCCTACAGTGACGTATCGATTTCGACCACAGGAGTCGTCGCAAGGCCCGTGGACTCGCTCCCGATCGCGAATACCCGAGTCACTAGAACACACACATAGCCCTATACTCGAGCCAAGCTCCGACCCCGTACCCACACTCCACTCCGTCCCTAAGACACCTACACAAGACAAGACACCTACACAAAGCCCCTCCCTACCACCGAAAACACCCCTGCTGCCATCGACTCGGCCTGCTCCGACTGCGCGAATACCCGAGTCACTAGCCACTACTTCGGCGACCCATCCACCTCACCCCCTTCGTCCCCCGGACCGACCTTCGGTCAAACCTAAGGTGAGACCCAAATTCCCTTCCTGGAGAACTTCTCGGAAGTAACCGCTAACCCACCCAAAAGAAATTATCAGCAATGTTAACCTCGTCCACTGTGCTTACCTTTGTCTTCATTCTTTTTCCTGTTTCTAGTAGTACCTACCGCATCGTCCCCGGCGCTGTGGTCGAAACCTTAGCGGATGGCCATTTTTTAAAAGGCCACCTGAATGTGATTTTCGACCTACAAGCCCCATACGTTATTTTCCGTACGCTCAACGCCTGCCAACGAAAATTACTCTCCCACGCAATCGCTATTGCTAAAGCACCTATCCACCCACCATACTCTACTCCGACTAAGTCGTTTACCATATATAAACAACTACTCTCCTCCACCTATGCTCACACTCTGGAAAACATACACGCCACACAATACAAACTTAACGATACGCTGGCCCTCCCTTGGATTCAGCAGTATCGCCCCAACAGTCCCTCAAACCGTACTAAACGCGGTTTCTTCGATCTCGGCGGGCAGTTGCTGAAGACCATTTTTGGCGTCGCCATTTCAGCAGATGTGCGTAGCGTGCAACGCAAGATCCGACTGCTAGCGAGTGACAATATCGTTAAGGGCGATGTGTTAAAACGTACTGTCTTTGCAGCCAAACGAAATTTTCACCTTCTCCGCAATCTCACGACACATCTAAACGAGCTAGATTCCTTAATTATGTTACAGCGCCGAAATTATAATCAAATTGAATATGTCCACCTAATTAACCTCCAAATTACTGTCATTGATAAGTATCTCGATCAAGTTCACGAGACACATCAAATCGTAATGGCCGCACTTAATGCTGCCATGTCAAAACAAACACCCCATTCACTAATTCCCTATAAGACTCTAAATACATTAATAACGGACGCTAGTAAGGAACTCGCTCTAACCCCAATTTATCCATTACACTCATCCAACGCCCATCATTTTCTCGACCTCACCTGGACGTTACTTGGTAGCTCTCCATTCTCTATCATTATTGTTATACCCTTCTTCGATGCTCAAATATACAACGCTTATCTTTTTCACCCCTTTCCCACAGTTTACTCTATGAGGGAAAACGTGACCCGTTTCATCTTACACACAGAACACCCATACTTTTTCCTTTCCAAAACCTACCAACAGTACACCCTGTTTACCACCCGCGACATTACTCACTGTAGGACACCTTTGTCAACCAAATTCCTCATTTGCCCTCCACTCCAACCCTTTGTTTCCATACATTTTCAGAAACCTTGTTATCTAATGCTGTTACAAAATTCGTCCCGTGCAAATTGCACGTTCCGAGCATTCGACCCTTCAACCCCCGTTCAGCTCCAAATAAGTTCCGACCTCCTCCTGTCCATCCCCCAAAAACGTGAAGCAACCTGGATTGCCCGAACAACCGTAGTATGATACAATTGGATCCAGTTAGTAGAATCCCCTCCGGTTGTTCTATTATTACCTCTAGCTTTATATCCACAAACCCCAGAGTACGCTCCCTTAACAACACGCCTCGTCTTGTACACCCTATGGCTCACCTCCCACCAATTCCTCTCTTCAACCTTCCTCTTGCCTCTGTAACTCTTGTACCTTCCTTTAACTATCCCCCTTGGGATCAGCAATTGGATCGTATCACCGAAACCCTCCAAGAACGGTCTCATGTCTTATCCCACGTTCAGCCCCTCACCTACGTCAACGCCGCCGCTGTCTTACTAATACTAATAATTATAATCATCTTCCTTGCTTGCCGCCCGTGTCGACGACTGAAGTGGAATGCCCCTACTTCGGAGCCCTCACCTTCGGAAGAAGCCCCGGACGGTCTGCCCCAATCTTCGGCCCCCCGTTAGCTGTCACTACACCGAGAAATCCAAATTTTAATTAGTTAGCTAGCATGTACATATTAGTTTTTGTTTCTGCTTAAAACTGTTAATCGTATTATTTTTTTTTGTTAATTGTTACTTCTGCAGAAGGGGAGGTAGTGTCCCGTAGTGTAAATCCTTACGGTACAAAAGAGTTCGTCTCCGACGAATTGCATTCTAAACCTTGAACCCAAAATTCCTTTGTTCTGACATCACAGAGTGTGCATTCTTTCATACGCGGAGAAATCCATGTAATCCACATAAATCCCATAATCCCATGTAATCCGTAGAAATCCCAGTAATCCCATTAATCCACATAAATCCCAGTAATCCCAATCTAAATTGTTAGATGCGAGGTGCATATGAAAATATGCACATCGCATGAATTCTTCGATCCCTCCGCGTCTCTATTATTGTCAGCATCACGTGATGCAAGGCAAGCGTCTATAAACACCTCAGTTTTTATATTTTTTATTATTAAATTTTCCTAAAATCTTGACCTATTCCCATAGATAAAGCATAATTGTGTCAACCTATAGCCCACCAGATTTCCCCTAGCTCGACCTACTCGCATACCAAATTTCAGCTCTCCCTAACCCCTATTTCTCTTTTCCAAAGAATCACGCAAAAGTGGTTATCTCGAATATGAAATTCATTTGCGCCCTATAAATTCCTTCCAAATCAGTTCCCTTTTGTATAGGTTCGACCCTCCTTCATGCCGCCCCTCTGGCGCCTCTCGATCCTATAATTATGCTTTATTATCAAAAGAAAAATGTAAATTCCGCGAAACCTATTTCGATCATGATTGGTTCGCCCCCGGAACTCTCCCGAAGTTCCATCTCCCAATCGAGGCAGTCAATTAACGTCGCCTCCGCTTAAATTCGAATATAGAAAACTATTATAGGCGCTTGCTGTTAGGCTCCGCCCGTAAGAGGGTGACCCTTAGTTTACCTCGTCTCCGCCTACCCCGAGGTTATAAAAACCCCGAGAGCGTCGGAAACGGGTTCTTTGCCTTCTAACCATCTTCATAATACGTAAACTCTGTGACTTAAAGTCTGTAATTATTCCTGCAGTGGCACTACCCCTCCGGATCAATTTAGCTTCCATTTGATAATGGAACTTAACTTAAAATATTATAAATTGTTCATTAGCTTTAGTTAACTTGTTCCGATTAATCTGTCTTAAGTCTCACCTTAAGAGCTGTATATATAATCGCCATTTTTTACGTAACTAAAGTTAAATTATTAATTAATTTTAATTTAATTAATTTAATTTCATTTAAATATTATTTTTACTATAAAAAGAATTCTGTCCCAAAGTGAATTAATAAAAAGACTGTTAAATTTAGTTAGTCGTTTCCATTCACCGCATAAACTCGTTACAACCTCCGTACGGAAGCACTCAAAGGTGATCTTCCGAAACTTTACAACCAATTGAGGTAAGAGTGGTCAGTGACATCCACACACATTTTTTGACAAGGCGCGAGCGCCGAGTGCATCCACTGGTAACCCGAGAGTGACGTTGTCTATTATCCTTCGGATACATTCCGACTCTAACCAAGGGGACCACCCCCGGTATTCATCGTCCTTAGTCGTCTTCAACAATCGAGTGGCCCTTTAGGGACATACCCCTCGACATATATATATATATATATATATATATATATATATATATATTATATAATTTTTTTTTTTTCAGGAGAGCTAAAACTTTTCTAACCAGGTGATATTTGTTTTTTAGGAAACTTTCTGCATGATATACACTTTCAATATGTGAAAATATAAAAATAGCTATGTATTAAAAATATATACTAGACAAGAATTGCCTAAATTGGGATTTCTGAGGTCTGATATTACCTCACCTGTGACCTCAGGAATCGCTCCCCCAAATAGGTATGGGAGATAGAAATGGGAGAAAATTTATTACAAAAGATCTACTCTTATAAGGACCATAAGGGTAGTCAAAGTAATTTTTTCATGCTTATTCTTTCAATATAGTAAGATCTTATATATATATATATATATATATATATATATATATATATGCTGGGTCAAAATTTATATTGAAGGTATATATTGTGAGGGGTTTGAATGGAACACAGGAACTCCCTCAAATTATTTTCACTGTTTAAAGCCTCTCACCCTTGGCACAATTTTCACTTTTTTACCTATATTGAAGAATATTCTATTTATACAAGACTTGCTCTACATTTGAGTTTTTTTAAGACAAATCTTTATTAACATATATATTTTATTTAATAATGTACAGTATTAGGAAAATTAATTAAGTACAACAATATATTCAGGAAGAAAAAATTAGAGGCATAATAAATGTGCTAAAATTCAATTCACTTTTTCATTGTTCCTTATCACATCAAAAGGGAAGAAATTTTCAATATCATTAGGAAATTTTATTTCATTTCATGTGTTTCTTACTCATTCTATTGGGCCTTCCATTCAAACTTGAGCAGTTTTCGCCTTAATTTGAATAAGTTTAAGATAAATGTTTGACAGTTGTCATATTCTCTTCTATTTCCTGACATGCCTTTGTTACTAGGTTCACTGCCCTTTCCACACTTTGACTGTGGCATGGAAAAGACGCTATCTCCAGTGGCTTACATCGAGCCTGTATTAGCTCATCGTCACTAAAATTGTTTAGCAGCAGTGGAGTAATGATCTCTTTTTGCCAATTGATCATCCTGGTGTAGTCAGTAGATTGGAAATTTAGGGTTTGAGGCAACTCAAAGTTTCTGGTACCTGAAAATCCTGTTCTTGAAAGGATGATTTTCTGAATAGCTTGCTCCCTAATTTCTAGTCTCTTGTCAGTTACCATTAATACAAGTATATTTTCTGGGTGGACAAAGTAGGTGTTATTCTTTAATACTAGTTCTATGATTGATGTATGTTGTTCATCTAAATTTCAAAGCAAGCACATTAAATGCCAAAAGTTATATGCTCAATCAGTTGCATCAGGATGAGATTTTATCCAAAACCACCCTGGAGCATAGAACTACATAATAATCTTGACTATATCTTGAAGGTTTTCATTGGGATTTGGCATTGAGATATATAATTGAAGGACCCTGTTGGCTAGAGTTAGCCAGCGAGCATAGTGAAGGGTACTGATACCTGGGGATTGAGTGGACAGATCTTGAGAAGTGTCTCCAGTTTGCACTGCCAGACACATATCATAGACATACCTTTGATCACTGCTTAGCTCCTTCACAACATTTGCTGGAATAATCTGTAATAATAGTTATCAACTCTTCTCCTATGCAGTGAGCAGTTCCATTATCTGGTGTGACATGGTCTACATAGATGCTTCCAGGTTCTTTCACAATAACATCATGTTCTTCTTTTATCTTTCGACTTTTAGTTAATGTGTTATCCTTCCTTCCATCAAATCTAAGGCACTCCATCTTCAGATTTTCATATTTAGACCTAAAAGTATTTGTTTCACCCATGTGATTTCTTTTTCTTTCTAATTTCTTTCTGTCAAGCATGTTGGTGTGGTTAAGGGTCCCCATATCTTTTAAAGCTGTATTGACTATTGCATGATAATGATCTGCTGTTAATGCTAGGTTTTATAGGGGTGCCTGTTCTGAATATTCTCAGTCAATTCTAAATTGGCCTCCTAATCCTACATTCTGACTCTGAATCTACATCCATGTCTTCTTCGGTATTTTCTATAAATTCCGATGGTAAAACATTGGTGGCTTTGGTCATTTCTTCTTGTGCTTCTTGGGTTCTTGCTAAAGATGTCTTCCTTGTTGAACTAGCTATGGATCAGTTGTTCCTAACTGATTTTTTCTTTGTTTTTGACCCACAAAAGACTCCCATTCTGCCATTGATACTTTATCCTTACACCTGCAAGATTTCCTATCAATTCCCTTATATCATTCACAAGAAGATATATCAAACATTTCATCATACTGAGCTACTTTTAAGGCAAAATTTTCATTTCTTCAATGTAATGGCATCTTGTTCAATTTTGAGGTTTCTTCTACTAGTCAACTGACTTTAAAATAGATACGTTTGGTGTTAATAGTAGGAAAAGAAAATTTCATCCAAATGTCTTCAATATCTTTTACAACAACCCTGTAACAATCATTAGCAGTTGCTGATCCTTTTGATTTAGCTTCTTCTTCATGATGGCGCACAAAAAGGTACAGTAGTGTCTCACAACATTTGCTTTTGAAGGAGTAATGGCTGCTGGGAATTCCACAGGATATCCAAAGGCTGCATTTGAGGACTTGCTTCTAGTAGTCATAGTTTATATTCAGAAGTAAAATCAAATTATATGTTATTTATGATAATTCAAATTATAATTAAAGCAAATGCAAATTATTTCTATTTATCTGAAAAATTATTTCTCTTTATCTAAACATAAAAATATCAAGCATTACACAAACAACTTATCATGTAACATACAACAACATTAAACATATGCAAATATGAAGGTAAAAAAGGGGAGGAGGGGCATGTGATACGGGTAGTAGGGTAGCACATGCTTGATTTTTTTAATATTTTGTTTGTGATAAAAAAAACCTTCTCACATAGTGTACTTTTTAAGAAATAACATTTTTCCCATTTAAATATATGCAAATATGAGGGTAAAAAAAGGAGTGGGGAGGTTATGGTATGTGCTAGGAGTAGCACATGCTTGATATTTTAATATTTTGTTATGATAAAATGAAGCTTCTCACATAGTGTACTTTTTAAGAAATAAAAAAATTTCATGTTTTTGACCCTGCCTAATATTTTTTTTTTTATTTATTTATTTTTGTCCCCTTTTGAAACAATTTTTAAAAAACTTCAGTAGGCATATTAGGCTTACAATTAGTAGTAGCAGGTCTGTGGCTTTTATGCCATAAAAAAAAGTGGGGAGGAACACACCATTAGACATTACTCAACATAATGAATCAGAATTATATTATCTTTACCGCTTTCATTTGATTTAGTAGAATTGAAAATATGTAAGGCCTATGCATTGCATACCATATTTAATACTTTATAAAGTTTGCTGTGTTTAAGTAAACTTTGACCCTTATCACTACAAATAGCATATAACTGTTTTAATTTTTTTTTTAGGGATGGAATGATGTTGCGTTTCATGGATCATTCAGATTCCCACTCCGAATATTGAGCATTGGCATATGCTGGAGTCATATTAAACAACTATTATGTCCAGCCATATGCACACCTTCAAGGGGTGCTCTTCTATCTGGGATGCATCCAATTCATACAGGTTAACAATCTGAAGTTCATCATACCACAAATTTCTTCCTTCTGTAGTAGTTCATGATTCATGGCTGTCAACTCCTCATTCTTAAGTCATATATAATCTAAAGTTTGCAAGGAAGGTTTTTTGAATTTTCATGGTAAAACTATGAAATATAAGAATAAACTATAAATGAGGCATGCCAAGGAGAAGTGGCTAAGCAACAAAATTAAAAAATGCCAGAAAATGCAGTTAAATGTTGTACCAATTTGAAAGTGGAATAACTTTTGAACTTTTGAAGATATTTTGACAAAATATCTTCAGAAGTTATGGCGCTTTCAAATTGGCAGAGGTGGGGAGTCAGGAGTCGGTGCTTTTTGGGCTTTTTGAAGAGTCGGTAAAAACGACCGACGACCGACTCTTTGATTCAATTTCTATATGCCAACAATTTACCAGAATACTACTCTGCCCTAAATAAATATCTTCCTGAACTATTCTAGATTCACATTTCCACATTGATTATTGTCTGGTAAATCTTAGCAAATTAATTTCATATTCTATTTTAGGATACTAGGTACCATATAAAATTAGCAATATATTAATTATTAATTAATTAGCCCCTATTAGTATGAGTCGTGGGCCTAGTAGAAATCAGCAGTCTTTCAATATTTTAAGCTAAATGAGGATGAAAGTATTTTTATTTGTCAAGTAGAAAGGATGGTAAAGAGTGTAATGCAAAAATTAGTGCTTACACTGGAAAACATGCTTAATGCTCCAACTAGAGCTCAAACTTGAAACGCCATCTACGAAACAAACATCCCAATATTTATAAGGTTGTAGATCAGCATGATAAGGAAAGAGTCGGGAGTCGGAGTCGGTTTTTAAAAATACCAACTCAGGAGTTGGTTGTTTTTGGCTGACTCCCCATCCCTGCAAATTGGTACAATGTTTAACTGCATTTTCTGGTGTTTTTTACTTTCGGCACTTAGCCACTTCTTGGGGAGGGAGGGGGCTCAAATATGTTCTTGGAATGTGTTTGCTAATAATGGAATTTGACAGTGATTTCTTGAAAAGAAACAGTGGCCAAAGAAAATTAAATTTAAAAGTTTAGTTTTTCCACAAAACTTGGTCATACCTACAATTATTACATTTTGCACACTTTTTTTTAAACTATTTCTAAAGTATTAGGTTTATATTAGTGATGGGACGATTAATCAGAATCGAGCATTTTTCAGGAATCGGAATCGAGAGAATTGTACCATGATTTCCGATTCTTAAAACGATTCTTTAACTTTTAATTGAACCAGTTTTGCAATGTAAACTTTAAAATTTAAATGAAAGAGGATAACAAATTTCATTTTTATTGTATTGTAGCTATACATTAAAACATGTATATCCATGATGTGTAATCAAGAAGATTAAAATGAATTGTTACAACTTACAGTTGATTTTTATTTTTAAACCAATCTATTATAATTTATAATTTATATTACCATACTCATAATGTAAATAGTTAATCATACCAGAGTAAAATATGACAATTTCCAGAAAAACAAGTATAGAATTATATTTAAAAATATTGAGAATCGGAATCGAGAATCGTATCGGAATCGAGACTTTTTAGTGGTATTGGAATCGTTAAAAATTTTGGTATCGTCCCATCACTAGTTTATATGCCAATATAAGGCTTACCATTATTATTATCCTTAAATGATTTGATAGTTCAGTAAAAGTTGCTTAACATTTTTAGTGTTTTTTTTCCATTTAGCATTTTATTTGTTTGTAATGTATCATAATTTATCATTTAGTCTACAGCTTACCCTAATCACACTGTCATATGCTAAGTGGACTTTATTCCTTCAATACTTCCATAATCAGACTCTCAAACTGGTACTGTGCCGTCATCTTCCATCTTTAATCATTTCTCTTGTCTGTTGATTCATTTTAATTTTAACATTGGCAATATTAATCTAGTCTGCTTGTGTATCAGATATTTACATGTGAAGGAGTACAGATTATGAACTTGTTACAAATACTGTAATCCATATTTAGGTTTAAATCATGATGTCATTTATGGTCCTCAACCATATGGTCTTCCTCTTAACCTTGATCTTCTACCAAAGTACTTGAAAAATATTGGCTATAACCCACATGCCATTGGCAAATGGCACATAGGCATGTCAAACAAAGAATATACCCCAACATACAGAGGGTTTATCTCTCATTATGGATATTGGACAGGTCATGAAGATTATTACAGCCATATGGGTATGGAGGCGGTAGGAATGAATGTTCTTTTTTAGCTTCAAATAGCATCTTGGGTTCCCCTGAATATATCTTTTGTGACTGTCCTTTTAAATGTAAAGCAAACCATAAAAACTTGGAAGAAGAATAAGCCAGGAAGCCTAATTCAATTTAAGACACTGATTACCTCTGAATGTTCTGTTTTACTGATAACTTCAAGTTCCTAGCAAAATTAGCTGAGAACTTTAACTTAACATAATTATTTGGAACCTAAATTTAAAGTAAATTAATGATGTTAATGTTTTTGGTAACTTATTTAGATCATATACTTCACATTATTTCCTTGAAGACTTCCTATATATGTAATGGGCCAAGGGAAGCTACTATTACTGCTTGAAAGTGAAATAATTACCATCTCAGTTAAAATTAAAAACTAGTCTTTTATTCAAAGATTCCAAATGAGGATACTGCCAATTTATATCATATTAATCACATATTTATAAATTATTCAGGCTTGTATGGTACTGCATGGCCTTTTTGCTTGTTTTAATTCCTCATTATATTTGTTTGAGACAGTCTCATTTTCATTGTTTATTTGCCCAGTTTTCAACAAACTACTTTGAGGGATATGCAAGGATTATAGTATGAGCACTAACATGCAGTACATTACATCATCAAGAAACCATTTTCAGAATCATTTAAACAGTAATTATTAGCTATTGGGAATGAAGTAATCTTATCATTGTTTTATCAAGAAACCCACTGTTACTTCTTATGGAAAGGCAGCATATTAAGCTGTTGCTATACATCTATAGAGATAGAATTTTTAATCGTTTATATGACCTTTGAGGCTTTGAGGATCCAAGATGTGGAGGAATCTATACGCCCTTGCTTAAATTGTTACCTCCACAAATGACTGAAGTATCATTGTTGTAACTCATTTAAATGATAAACTTATTTTATGTTCATAGGACTGCAGCATCACACAATTGGGGCATCACAGCCTTATGGGCTACCTTTAACCTTAAGCCTTTTGCCAGAGTATCTTGGTAGCTTGGGGTACATTACTAGACACATTGGGAAATGGCATATTGGTCACTACAAAAGGGAATATACTCCAGTATATCGGGGATTTATGTCCCATTATGGCTACTGGACTGGACGTGTTGATTATTACAGTCGCACATGCTATGGAAGAGTAGGTCTTTGGGTTCAATTGTAAACATTTTATTTTTTGTTTTAATTCAATGTGTAGACTTGTACTGCATGCCTGACTAGTTTTACATTGCTTTTTTGCATGGTGGTTGAGTGTCTTAGAAAATTAAAAACTAAATATTTACTAGTCTCTAAGGTCTTAACATGTTCATAGTTCTAAAAGTGGCAGTTTCTTTTATACATATTGAAGCCATTTGACTTCATAGAATTATCCGAAATGAGGAAATGAATTTGACCTTATGTTCTTTATCATTATTTTACTAATGGACAGTTTTAATCAATATCTAGCACATGGCTCATAGTTTTCTTAATTTTGACTAGGTTTGCAACATGAAACAATTGGAGGTCCACAACCATATGGTTTGTCTCTTAGTTTCTCATTACTTCCACAATATTTAAGATCATTGGGATATACCTCTAGACATATTGGCAAGTGGCATATAGGGTGCTTTAAGAAAAGATACACTCCCACCTATAGAGGATTTGATTCACATTTTGGATATTGGACAGGACGTGTTGATTATTATGACCACACAGCTTATGAAGGTGTAAGTAGGGAGTGGTTAGAGCCCTGTATACATTTAAGGGGTTTGGTGCCAGTACTTGAAAGTGCACAGTACGCCATCTGCAAATGTAATTATTACAAATGATATGCATCTGACTGTCTTGATGCATAGTTCTTAGGATATATAATCATTGCAAGGTAATCCATTAACCCAGATTGCTTGAGCTTTGGTACCATTACTTCAGTACTTATTTGATAAGTGCTCTAGTTGGAGGTCTATTTTTGTAGGTAGATGGTACATCATTTTCAGCTTGCTTGTACCTTGTTTGGGAATCCAGATGGTGATATATAGGTGTGAATCTTGTGTGTCATACTTGGGTATATGCCTTACTGGGAAATAAACAAACATTGAAATTGCTATTCAAATGTGCCTTAATTACCATAGTTATTATTTTTATGTGGTGGTGTCTAATATAATTATTGGCTTTTGTTGGTTTAAAGTTGTACCATATATCATTTGTGGAGTGAATAAATTTAAGTTATAGTTTGTGGGGTGAATAAATTCCTGGTCTTTTTTAGAAGATTGACTAGAAGGTATCATGCTTCATGGATTGTTTAATTTGCTGTCATTTATTTAAAAAAAATTCCATATTCCTTTGTATTCATCTTCACAAGCTATTTTTGCTGTTTGATAAAATTAATTTTCATCAAGTGTTAATTAATCGGAGCTAATACTGAGCCAGTAAATTAATTTGCCCAAAAATTAATAATGGAAACAGTGGTTAAAACGAAACTTAGTTTGCCTTAACATAATGACTGTTGGATCTTGTTTGGCTACAGTTATCAGTCATTAAAAAGGATTCCTTTTGTTCTAAGATTATGTATTTGGTTTCTTCTTCAGAATAATTTTCTAATCACTGTTGTTTAAAAAGAATTACAAAAAAATTGTAATTGTATTTGTAGATGCTGCTTCTCTTCCATAGTTACTTTTAATATGTTCAGTATCTTCGTCACATTTTATTGTAATGAATCACTTCTTCCAAATTTTTCAGCATGTTTCTTGTCACTTTATTACTGCATGTGTTACTATGTAGGACATGAATTGTTCGTGGCCGGTCGATTCGCCGACGGACGTTTCGCCGAACGGACATTTTGCCGAATGGACGATTCGCCGAATGGACTGTCATTAATATTTCTATGACAAAATACACACGTTGCCTATCTTAACCTGGACACTCAATTCAAAAGACAAGAGTGTTTTAGCACTTGATGAACTTATTTTTATATTACATTCCATTTGGAAGACATGAACCCACTTGGGTGAAGGGGTCTGTCAAGTTTATTCAAGGTTATTCAGTTGAACTCCAAATCTAAATTCCATAACTCTTTATTCAGAGCTATTGAAGAATAGGGACCCCAGCCTTCTTTAGTTAGGCTTATAAGGCTAACTAACGAAAATATCACAACCTAACCTAACCAATCGTTAGGTTAACTGTACGCCCTTGACGATTGGTTAGGTTAGGTCATGATATTTTTGTTAGTTAGCCTTATAAAGCTAACTAAAGAAGGCTGGGGTCCCTATTCTTCAATAGCTCTGAATAAAGAGTTATGGAATTTAGATTTGGAGTTCAACTGAATAACCTTGAATAAACTTGACAGACCCCTTCACCCAAGTGGGTTCATGTCTTCCAAATGGAATGTAATATAATATAAAAATAAGTTCATCAAGTGCTAAAACACACTTGTCTTTTGAATTGAGTGTCCAGGTTAAGATAGGCAATGTGTGTATTTTGTCATAGAAATATTAATGACAGTCCATTCGGCGAATCGTCCATTCGGCGAAACATCCGTCGGCAAAATGTCTGTTGGCAAAACGTCCGTCGGCGAATCGACCGGGTACCGAATTGTTAGCTGTATATTTTTATAGCTTTGCAAAAAATTCATTGCTATGAAAATACTACTTGTCATGCATCAGAATGTTTACTAAAGTGAAGATAAAATAATGTTTTACAGTTAAAATTTGGCTAAATTGTATCTACTTAGTAACTTTACATAAGCAGATTGTACATAATGTATTTCGCTTGCAGCCTGGATGGTGGGGATATGATTTCCGAAGAGATATGGAAATTGATCGCGAGGCATATGGTAGGCTATTATTCTGAGATGCATGTAATTTGTTTAGTGTTAAACAAGAATACTTAGGTATTTGTTAAGTAAAATACCCACTGGCATTTTTAATTACTTTCAGGGAAATATACAACTGATCTTCTGACAAACGAAAGCATTCGTGTTATCAATGAACACAATGCATCAGAACCATTGTTTCTCTTCTTGGCACATTTGGCTGTCCACTCAGGCAATCCATACGCTCCACTGCAAGCCCCAGCTGATATTATTAAGAAGTTTTCTTATATAAAAGATGTAAATAGGAGAATATTTGCAGGTAATTCTAACATTTTGGAATTTCATTGGCATTTTCGAAGGTAGTGGTAAAATTTTATTCCTAGTAATAAGGTTGAGATACCTAGAGAGAGGGGGGGGGGAGGGGAGAGCTTGTCTCTGAAGGAAAAAATTGCTTGAGGACTTTATCCATGATGTTATGCCAAATTTCGACTAGGAAAACAGCCAAGGGATGTGTTTGAAAAGTAAAACTTTTTATTTAACTATTTATTATTTTTCTAATTTTTTATTTTGATGTGTGCCAATAGATGAAGCAGTGGATTATTTTTACTGTAAGTTTTAAATTTTATAGTAAAATTAGTTTCCTTAACTCAGTGGTTGCAGATTGGACTCAAGCTATGAAGGCCTGGGTTCAATTCCCAGCAGTTGGGAACCAAACTGCTGCAATCCTATCAAGGCAAAGAAACTTTGGTTTAACTTTACTTGTTCTAATGCTATCCACAATAGAGAGGAGGTTTTCAGAAGGTACCGTCAACATCCAACTCCTGACTCTCACTCAGTTTACATTTCTGCCCAGTGTTCCATAAAGTCTGTTCTTCAATTCACTAAAAATTCCTTCATCAGCCAAAAATTGTGAAAACCTATCCATTTATAATTCTTCTCACTCTTTCTGGCACCTAGCCAAGAACCTCTCCAACAATTTATTCTTTACCTCCTCTTTTCCTCTTTACCGTCTCTCCTTCTGATAAAGCTGAACTCATAGCAAAAACTTCATTCGTCAGCCAGACTCCTTACTGAGCGGATGCATTCCCTGTGCTCTCTGATATTGTTTCTATCAGGTCATCCCATAAGTAATGTCGTTTTTTAGATCGGAATTTGAAGGACAAAAAAAAACTCGACAAACTTTTTAATCTAGTATATATTTTCCATCGGAATCAATGACACTGCCAACGTCCTACAAGCTTTTCAATGCCATGTTTATAAAATTCAGGCGGTTTTGAGGCAAAAAACGTACAAAGACTGGTGTGCAGTTCATCTAAAGAAGTATACTGTTTCTCGTCAAGATAGTTTTGCAGACTCCTGAAAAGATGATAATCTGAAGGTGCAAGGTTTGGAGGATGTGGAAGTCTTTCCCACCCAAGCTCCTCAATTTTTTGCAGAAGTGATCCGAGCGGTATGAGGACGTGCATTGTCGTGGTGGAACATGATTCCTTTCCGATTAACCAAAGAAGGTCTCTCTTCTTTTAGTGCAGTGTTCAATCGATCCAGTTGTTGACAGTAGACTTGAGCGGTGATTGTTTGGTTGTGTGGTAAGGTTTCAAAGTGTATTATTACACCACCTTTATCCCACCAAACACTAAGCAACACCTTCCGAGGGTAAGATTTGGTTTCGGCTGCGGTGTCGCTGGTTCTCCGGCACAAACCCACTGTCGACGGCGCTTAACATTCTGGTACAGTATCCACTTTTCATCACCAGTCACTAAACGGTGTAAAAACGGATCTTGGAGTTCACAGGAATGAAGAGCTGTGCTAATGTTTACCCGCACCCTCAGATTGTCGACCGACAATTCATGTGGCACCCATTTTCCTAACTTAGGCACTTTCCCGAGTTGTTGTAAATGTCAATGGATGGTGGATGGGGATGAATTGAGTTTCTGGGCCAATTCTTCGACAGTTGTTGAACAATCTTCTTCAAGTGCGGCTAACAGCAGGTCATCATCAAACTGAGCAGGGCGTCCAGAGCGTGCTGCATCTGTCAAACAGCAGTCACCATTCCTAAACTTTTGAAACCATCTTTGACATTTCCTCACATGCATAATATCGTTGCCATAAATGTCCTGAATGTTTCGCGTTGCTTCAGTAGCACTATTCCCTTTTTTGAACTTGTAAAGCATTATATGCCTGATATGCTCTTCTGATACTGCCATGTTTATGAGGGGTTCATATAAAGCAAAACACACGTCTTCACTGGTCAAGGTCTGTAAAGTATGTAGCGAAACACGATAGATCTCCTCATAGATATAACCTTCAGAAAATTTATGCTTAAACCGAGTAGGACTAGTTTAAACTTAATCTATCGTAAAAAACGACATTACTTATGGAATGACCTGATACTTTTGCTTATTGCTGATAAATTTACTGTTGGAAAGTTCTGAATTTTATATACTTGCGTTTATATTCACATTGTTATAGTTAAGTAACTGAATATTAGTGGTTTTTAGCGATTTAGAAGTTTTCATAGCGTGATGGCTTAATTTAATTTAAACTTGTGATGGTTATAAACGTTAACTACCTTAACTTGCGCGATGCCGTCGCAGAAAGCGTCGTGTGCTAGGTGTAGGGTTAATCGGTGGTATACAGATTTTAAAGATTACAACGGCGGTCCTATGGCGATTACCGAGAGATCGGTTTGTTTCTTTTGTGATTTAAGGGAAGAGATAGTTGATATAAAACGTCGTGTACGCGAGGTGACGGAAAGACTTGAAATGCTTGATTTTTGTAATTAAATCCACTGTATAGATTATAGTAAATTTTACACCAAAGAAATGCTTAAATTTTAATCATAATGTGGCTCTGGATCAATGACGTCAGCAAAGCTTAAACCACAGACCAGCAAAATGAGTGGATGAAATGTCGGATTTTGCATTTAGAATTACTCGTAGTTTTATAATTAATGAGTACCAGTTTTCAAATATATACTAGTTAAAGGCTTTATCCAGTGGTGAGCTGCCAAAATTTTAACAACCGGTTCGCTAAGCTGCCAAAATTTTAACCACCGGGTTTTGTATAAAAAATTCTGAATTCGGCAATAAAATTTTGACAACCCTTCCCACCCCACCCTTTCGCAATTTTAATTAAATTAATTATCTCGCTATTTGCCTTTTTCAAGTGTCTGCATTTTATGATTCAGCTAGGTATTAATAACTGCATGACAATTAATTAGTATAGTTAATTAGAGAAATAGACGTTTCTAATGAAATCAGAAAAGAAGAATTATTTAATAAAAACAGATGAATCATATTATCTACGTAGTTAAAATTAAATTGCCCAGTCAACTTTAGAAATAATGAATTATTAGGCAAAACATAAATATCAGTACATCTATGCTCTCTTCAGCGTCCAGCAAAAAAGTTAACAACCGGTTCGCGCGAACCGGGTCCAGCTCACCACTGGCTTTATCTTATTGTACTGAACATATCATTTCACTTAAGTTTGAATGCTAACTTAAAAAAGATTAAGTTTGACAACCTCTAATTGGAAGGAATTGACATAGATATATGTAATTGGTATCAATCGACAGGAAATTTAAGCCGTTTTCTTTTTGTCCAAGTGACTTGGTTACGTATAGTCAAATCATCTTAAGTCTACCGCATTCTTTTCATTTAAAACTCGAGATGCGACTAAACTTTACTAGAATTTTGCTGAAGCCAGCTCGGGATGTAGCAAGAGAAAACTAGTTACCTTTTTGTAGACAATTAATTTGTCATTTGCATAATCAAAGTTATTTCAAGAATTCATTGCATTATTTAGGCCCATATATATAAAAAAATACAGGGTGTCCCATAAGTCCGGCATCATAGGAAAAATAATAAAAAAAGGCAAAACAAAAGCTTTCATTTACAGAACGTGCTATTGTTCCGTAGCCCATTCACAAAATTCCATCCGCCAGTCGGGATCATCTTCGCTTAATTTCTGTAGGATCTGAAGTTTATATGGATGCCATTTGTGAGCCTGAAGAATGCGATGGATGCTACTTTTCGACACTCCTGTCTCGGCGGACAATCGCCGAAGAGACTTATTGGGACTTCTGTTAAAATGAGCCAGGATAGCAGTCGCTGTATCATCGTCAGTGGACCTCCTTGAAGGTCCACTGCTTGGTTTATCTTCTATGGATCCTGTTTCCCTAAACTTTGCAACAAGTCTGCTAACACAACTCTGTGTTATTGGCTCGCGGTCTAGATGCAGTCTGTTAAATTCAGCAGCGGCCTCTCTCTGACTCCGATTTCCTATGAGTAGAATTATCTGGATTCGATCTTCCTTGCTCACAGACATTATGGCCTGTAGAAAGAGAAAAATGTGAATTATGGTTTGTAGAAATAGAAAAATATGAATTTCTCCTATGATGCCGGACTTATGGGACACTGTATAGTTTATTGATGTTAGAAAGCTATGCTAGATCAAACTGCCGATTTATAAGCCTTAAGTAAAGAAGTGGACTTGCACCATTGCAATTTTGGGTCTGTATTGGCCAAGGCTAGCGCTGCTGTGGCGAGGTCAAACCCAGGTCACAGTGTAGGCCTTAAGTATTCGATCTTATTGTGGGATGGATTCGTTGTAGAAGCCTGAAGTTAGGACCCTGCTGCTCTGTGTTGTGTGTCCAGATAAATGGCTAAGCTTTAAACCTATGAACTATGAAGTAAGCATAGCCAAGAGTGAGTTCAATGGAGTTTTTCTCACATTTGCTCTTGTTGCATTCTTTAGGTCCACAAATCTGACTTAGTCATTGAAAGAATGTGACTGCAAATCAAATTTTGGACAAGAGAAGAAAAACTATTCAATAATGAATGGTTCATAATTTATCTACCCTTTTTATATATCTTTGGTTAGTTATTACCAAAAATTATAAGATTCGTAGCTCTGCCCACTTTTGCGTTAGCTTTTCTCTCTTCTGCCCTCCAGTGTTTGAAAGGAGAACTAAATTACCCGCGAAAAAGCGTCAATTAAATTATATTTTAATTATACCATATGTCCCACAAAAAAGTACACCCAACTTTAGATTGTACTAACTCCTCCAAAAATTGAGATATTTTGGATCTGTTTGTTTGATTTAATATAGCAAATTATTCTTTGTTAACGTTCAAATTTATTCATGTTTAAACGATTTAGTGTTTAAGCATCTGCTTTTAACTGAAGGGTACAGCAAAATGGGTTGCGCGGAATGATCATTTCTCCCAGCCAGATAGTTCCTCTTGCTTTAACCAATGTGCTACTTTTTACGTCGAAGGATATTGCAAATATTTTTTTTAAATAATTCGAACTTTTGTATCTAAGATACGAGTCATACATATAAATGAAGAATCTGAATTACTAAATTTATAAATAACTTTGAAACCCTTATCATGCAGTTTACACGAAGGCAGCGCGTTCTCATGGTCACAACTTATCTGCAAACTAAAAGCTTAAAACAAGTTCAGAATACCTTCGAACTGCAATTTCCCGATAGAGCTTCTCCAACTAAAATACAATTTTGAAGAATGTTCGGAAATACAAAGAAGAAGGAACGGTCCTCAATTTGAACAAAGGACGTTCAGGCCATCCGAAGACGGCAAGAACAGACGAGAACATTCAGCATGTTCGGCATTTATTAGAGAGACATCCAAAAGTGTCCACCAGGCGAAATGGTACAGAACTCTCACGCATGTCATTTCATCGAATAGTTCGTGAGGATTTGAATTTGTACCCATACAGAATGGAAATTCGACATCAACTCATTGAAGGAGATCTACCTCGCCGCCTAAGATTTGCCCAGTGGTTTCTTGAAAAACCAGAAAGATTCACGGAACAATTAGTGGTTGGAGATGAGGCGGCCTTTTTTATGAATGGTCTAGTGAAGAGACAAATCTGCCATCAGTATGCACCAAAAAATCATCCACCTGACAATCATATCTACGAAAAGAATAACTCTAGACAAAAACTGTCTCTCTGGGTAGGACTGTGCGGTAATTGGCCCAGTCTTTTACGATGGTAATCTAAATGGTGAAGCTTACCTAGAAATGATAGACCGAGAAATCCTTCCACAAATACGTATTACTTATGGAAACCGATTTAATCGTATTTGGTGGGTGCAAGACGGAGCTCCTGCTCACAGGAGAGTTATTGTGAAGGAACGCTTGCAGGAAGTCTTCCACCAAAGAGTAATTGCTACAGGCCATGACATTGAATGGCCTCCCAGAAGCCCTGACTTTGACCCCGTGTGATTACTTTTTATGGGGTCATTTGAAAAATAGAGTATTTGCATCACAACCTATCAATTTAGATGATTTGAGGACTCTCATCACAGCTGAAATCAACTTGTTAAAAGACAATCCAGATCTTATCAAAAAAGTGATGGGGAAGATGAGAGCTCGACTCCAGATTTGTATCGATAGGAATGGCGGTCATGTTGAAAGAAAACGAAACTAAGCATAACTTTTGCAATAAGGAATAAAGAAAAATCTGCTTTGTATCTTATTAAAATTATGTTAAAGTATCTATTATTATGTATTTGTCTTTTCATTACATCGATAGCACACACACTATTTTTTCATTGACCAATTTTGCGCAATCCATTTTGTTGTACCCTTCAATTAAAAGCAGATGCTTAAACACTAAATCGTTTAAACATGAATAAATTTTGAACGTTAACAAAGAATAATTTGCTATATTAAATCAAACAAACAGATCCAAAATATCTCAATTTTTGGAGGAGTTAGTACAATAAAGTTGGGTGTACTTTTTTGTGGGACATGGTATTGGAATAGTTTAATTTGTAATCAAATATAGGATATTATAAATTATGCATATAAGGTTGCATTTTTTTAAAGATTAATGATAATTTTTGTGTATATACTACTTCTAAATCATGTGAATATGCCCTTTTGCAAAGCTTAACTCACTCCATATGCTAGGCAGCTAGTATCTTATTTCCATTTGGTAGGATAATGCACTAAATAATGGAAAATATCATGTTCTGTGTATTATATATATACACTATATATATATATATAATTATATATATATATATATATATATATATATATATATATATATATACCCCCGCAAGGGGGTTCTAAGCTCGTGCTCTTGAGTGCTCTTTGTGCTCGTTTGTATGTGCTTGTTCCTGGAGGTTTCACGTGCGCCCTCCCGGCCCTAGCACCCAAGGATGATGGGGCTCGACCCTGCAGTCCTTGTCATCCTGGTCTTTTTCCACTTCGACTGTCCCTCCACCCTTTCTTTTTCCTCTGTCTTTCCTCTCACTTTTTCTTTGTTTTTCCGCTGAGATATGCCCTTTAAATAGAGGCGAATCGGTTCTTCCTGAACTAAAAAAAAAAAAAAAAAAAAAAAAAAAAATATATATATAATATATATATATATCGTGTATATATGAAATATTAAGAGCTCAGTACGAATTATCTTTCAGTATCCCAAAAACTAACAAATTGATATGCGATAGAAACGCATTCTTTGAAGAAGTACTACAAGGGAAAGTATAACGGACTTCGACTTTACGACATATTATACAAGCTATAGGGAAACTAAAAGCACACTCAGCGGCAGGACTGGACGAATGGAATGCCACACTGATCAAAAACTGCAAGAATGCAATCGCTGAGCCCCTATATTGGATATGGAGACGATCACTAGACACGGGAGAAATACCGGGCATCCTGAAGAGCGTGAACATAGTCCCAATATACTGTATAAAGGAGGAGATCGATCTGAGGCCAAAAACTATAGGCCAGTGTCGCTTACATCTCATCTCACTAAAATATTTGAAAGAATAGTTAGACAGAAAATCTATGGCTTTTTGGAAACTCAAAAAAAAAATTTAATGAAACTAACATGGGTCTCGGTCAGGCAGATCATGCCTATCACAGCTAATGGAACACTACAACAACAATATTGATGCACTGGAAAGTAATGAAAACTATGATGTAATATACACAGACTTTGCCAAAGTGTTCAACAAGTGTAACCATGGAATCATAATACATAAACTGAAGTATATGGGAATAACAAGAAAAGTAGGGAAATGGATATATAATTTCCTTAGTGAGCGACGGCAAGTCATTACAGTACAAGGAGTATCTTCATCAGAATCAGAGGTCCTCAGCTCAGGACCACAAGGAACAGTATTAGCTCCACTACTCTTCATAATCATGCTAACTAACATAGATGAGGACGTTACCAGAGACAGCACAGTAACATCCTTTGCGGATGACACAAAGATCAGTAGAAAAATAAGAAACCCAGAAGATATAGGATCTCTACAAACCGACATAAACAGAATCTACAAGTGGACGGAAGACAACAATATGATGTTCAACACCGAGAAATTTCAGATGTTACGGTACGGAAAAAGAGAGGACCTAAGATCCATGGAATATTATACTCCAAATGGACAGGAAATTCAGAGAAATTCCAGAGAAAAAGATTTAGGGGTTGTAATGACAGACAGATGATGCGAAATTTGAAACACAAAATAAGATAGCAGTAAACAGAGCAAAGAGAATAACGGAACAGATATTGAGAACCTTTAAACGAAGGGATAGGAAGGTAATGATTCCTCTACTGAAAACCCTGATCATACCCAAATTGGAATACTGCTTGGTCCTAACATCCCCATATAAAAAAGAAGACATTAGACAGCTGGAAGGGATTCGGAGAAGCTTCACAGCCAAGATCAACAGGTGCAAAGAACTAAATTACTGGGAAAGGTTACGCGAACTAGACCTATATTCAGTGGAAAGGAGAAGAGAGATACACCATTATTTACACTTGGAAAATAATGGAGAAACTAGTCCCTAATCTTACTCTAAACCCTATAACACCCCGATGAGCCGGGCGTACCTGGCTATGTGAGATGGAGAGCACGAGAAACCAACTCACTACTTCACCAGGCCAACCCGAGAGGAGGGGCTACAAGCTTGACCTTCGCGAAATAAGGAATCATCGCGCGGAACCTTTGTAAGGTAAGGTGTGTGTGACCATGGAATCATAATACATAAACTGAAATATATGGGAATAACAGGAAAAGTAGGGAAATGGATATATAATTTCCTTAGTGAGCGGAGGCAAGTCGTTACAGTACAAGGAGTATCTTCATCAGAATCAGAGGTCCTCAGCTCAGTACCACAAGGAACGGTATTAGCTCCACTACTCTTCATAATCATGCTAACTGACATAGATGAGGACGTTACCAGAGACAGCACAGTAACATCCTTTGCAGATGACACAAAGATCAGTAGAAAAAACGAAAACCAGAAGACATAGGATCTCTACAAACCGACATAAACAAAATTTACAAGTGGACGGAAGACAACAATATGAAGTTTAACACCGAGAAATTTCAGCTATTACGGTACGGAAAAAGAGAAGACCTAAAGTCCATAGAATATTATACCCCAAATGGACAGGAAGTCCAGAGAAATTCCAGAGCAAAAGATTAGGGGTTGTAATGACAGATGATGCGAAATTTGAAACACAAAATAAGATAGCAGTAAACAGAGCAAAGAGAATAACGGGTCTGATATTGAGAACTTTTAAACGAAGGGATAGGAATGTAATGATCCCCCTACTGAAAACCCTGATATACCCAAACTGGAATACTGCTCGGTCCTAACATCCCCATATAAAAAGAAGACATTAGACAGCTGGAGGGGATTCAAAGAAGTTTCACAGCCAAGATCAATGGGTGCAAAGAACTAAATTACTGGGAAAGGTTACGAGAACTAACTATATTCACTGGAAAGGAGAAGAGAGAGATACACCATTATTTACACTTGGAAAATAATGGAGAAACTAGTCCCTAATCTTACTCTGAATCCCATAACTCCCCAAACAACGGTGGAAGGTAGAAACGGTAGACTGTGTCGTATTCCCAAATTGAAGGCGAGACAGGGAACATCCTTAACCCTGAAAGAAAATAGTTTTGTAGTGAGAGGACCAAACTATTTAATCAGCTGCCCAAAGACCTAAGAAACACGAAGGGAGTTGCAGTGGAAATCTTCAAAAGAAGACTTGACGCCTGGCTCAGAACAATCCCCGATGAGCCGGGCGTACCTGGCTATGTGAGGTGGATAGAGCGCAAGAATCCAACTCACTACTTCACCAGGCCAACTCGAGAGGAGGGGCGACACGCTTGACCTTCGCGAAATGAGAAATCATCACGTGGAACCTTTCTAAGGTTGTAAGGTTATATATATATATATATACAGGGCGTCCCAAAAAAATGTATACACACTTTAAATACTTATAAAGGCAGTGTTTATTAAAATACATTTCATTTTCAAAATGTAATAGAATCTACAGACATTATTTAATTGTTTTGTCAACGCCTGTTTTCAAACTGACGTCCGTTCTGGTCCAGGCACTGCTGATAACGCGAAGCAATGGAATCGCAAACATCACGAAACATTTCGTTTGGTATTTGTGTGCATTCTCGTTCAATGGCTGCTCTCAATTCAGCGACTGTTGCAGTTTTATAGCGTAGACTTTGTCTTTTAAGTATCCCCATAAAAAAAAGTCTAGTGGTGTGAGTTCTGGTGAACGCGGAGGGTATTCTACGAAACCCCTTCGTCCAATCCACATCCACATCGTGCCAAGTACCACTCGCAATACTCCACTCTTCGGTCCGGATCATCTTCATTAACAGCATGGACTAATCTTGGAATGTAACTTTTCCATTGACAGCGCTTCAAAATGCGTTGGACAGACGATTCTGAAATTCCTACCTCACGACTCGCTTGCCGCACAGATTTTCTTGGACTTTGGTGATACGTTTCCAGTACTCTTTCTTGCTTTGTGGGCTTGTCGATGTCCGTGGTCTTCCGGAACGCTTCTTGTGGACATTCTGAACAGTTCCATCGGCTTCAAACTTATCTCTAATTCGAGTGATGGTAAGTCGCGTTGGTGGATCTGTTTGAAACTCCCTCCTAAACTGTCTTTGCACTTCAACTGCGTTTTCACACTTCCAGTAGCATTTTAGAATGAATTTCCTTTGTTCAAAGCTTAGTCTGACTGCCATTATTAATTCTAATGGGTTTAACTTGGAAAGAAAGAAACATCAATTGAGCTATCAGCTGTTAAAGTGTGTATACATTTTTTTGGGACGCCCTGTATATATATATATATGAAAAATTATTTCACGAAAGTGACACGTGAAAAATATTTATGATGAATAAAACCACGAAGGGAAAAGAAACACAAAGGGGTGCTCAAGCGCTTTCGTCTAATGACATCCTCATTGTTCCTGAGGATGTCATTAGACGAAAGCGCTTGAGCACCCCTTTGTGTTTCTTTTCCCTTCGTGGTTTTTATTCATCATATATATATATATTCATGTGGTTAGCTTCCGCCCAAATTGCTCATTCTGACGAAGGTCAAGCTTTTCACTCCACCTTAGACCTACAATTTAACGTGGAATCCGAACCACGCCCCACCAGCAGCCCAGCGTCTTAACCAGTAGGCCACCCATGGTACCCATTTATCTACCAACCGCTTTCTTTATTGTGTGGAAGGATGAACAGCTGGGTTTTGCTGCGCACTGGCTGCCGTCACCGGGTCTCGAATCCGGGGCCGATGGATTCGTAGTCAGCCTCTTCATTAACTTTTATATACTGTATCCTAATCTTCGACAAAACAAAAGCATTTTAAGAAAAGAAATTTCGGATCTGGTTTATGAAACTGGAAACTGGAAGTATAGTTGGTAGAAGAGAAAAGCAAACAAGGGTTAAGGAATTTTTTTATGTAAAACATCAATTTCTTCTTTTGATGCCTACAAGCACCCAATTAGTCTGTTTATGCTTTCCTTGAGGAAGCTGCAGGGGAGGCAGGGAGAGAGATTGACGTCTAAGGTGTCCAATCATCTCTGAAATTTCATACAAAAAGTAGAATCACTCCTCTCGCTACTCTCTCAGAATCTTACTACCATAGAACTGAGAGACGAATAATTCTCGAGTTTGAATCTAAATCCTATGGGGTGAGGAATGGACAATTTTTTTTATATTTTCCTGTTTTATTAATAGGTTCAAAGTAAATATGAACTATTTATAACTATAACTTTTTTTTCGTATTGTTACAGCAATGTTATGGAAGCTTGATGATGGTATAGGCAAAGTGGTCAAAGCGTTGCATGATAATGGAATGCTCGAAAACTCCATCATTGTGTTTACAACTGATAACGGAGGACCAGCTGCAGGCTTCAATGCAAATGCGGCATCAAATTGGCCATTAAGAGGCGTAAGAAGATTATACTTGTTTATATCAAATTTAAAAACTCCTTTGTTGTGACATTTTAATGCATAAAAGGTACAAAAGCACCTTTAACACACAAGCCATATAGGAGACACGCTTCCTATGAAGAGAAGTGATTATTTGGCAATTAAAATAGACTTCACTCTGGTTGTAGATGAATCGGTAAGAGAATATTTCACTTAACAGCTTTTGTTAGATAACATTCCTGTTCTTCATTTGAGGTGAAGGCAGGTATGTGGGAAGGAGGCGTACGTGGCGCGTCATTTGTTTGGTCTCCATTGATCAAGCAGCGTAGCAGGGTTTCCATGGACATGATGCAAATAATGGATTGGCTTCCGACTCTTTACAGGGCTGCTGGTGAGTAGTATTGCATTATAAAGGAAGTAAACGCTGTAAGGTCATCTAGTATCAGTATTTTAGATCAGTAGGTCTTTAAACCATTAAGACATAGGTAAGTTTTTGTAAGCCTCCACACATTATATTTAGGAGAGTCAAAAATAAACATTCGCGCAATTGCACCTGTACTTCACCCTCTTATCTTTCACTTTTAATTGAAAGATTAGAGGGTAAAATCAAAATAAAAAGTTACACAGTCTGAAATTAGGATGTTACCATATTTTCAGTGATAAGTGTAAGTAGTTGATTTTACTCGATCGTGTTACGTTTACTCAAGTTATAGGGATGGGCCCTTATGAAGAATGGGAAGTGAGCTTTGCATAATGTATGTAAACCAATATTATGTACAGTCTGTTCAAAATGTCTTCATAAATATCAGTAAAGAACATGGATTTTGCTTCAGGGTTTTTTGAGCCTATTGTCCACATTGAAGGTCCAGTTTACCACTTTCTTGTAGTTTATTTTTTCCTTATTAGGTGGTAATGTGGGTGATTTGCCTCGCATGGACGGAGTAGACGTTTGGTCAAGTATCACTGATGGTGAATCTTCTTCACGCCATCAAATGCTTCATAACATAGAGCCATATCTCAACGGAGCAGCTTTAAGAGTGGGAGATTGGAAGCTTTTATTCAGTAAGAAATCTAGTGTGTTTCTCTCTTTGTGAACAGCCCAAATATAATGTGGGAGTGAATTATCTGTTGGGGTTTACGGCGTTATTGAAAATTATTACGAATAAAGCTCGTTAAATATGTCATCTACCAAATTATTTTGCAGTTTCTTTGTATTAAATAGTACACACTCACTCACTGCCCCGGCCCCGGTGACAGCTATCGTATGAATTATTTTAGAAATCGAAGATGGCGTGTTTTTTTTGGAGGTGGGACTTAGGTTTGCATTACGAAATTAGCTATTTTAGTAAGTGGAGAAGTTTTATTTGTTGGGGTCGTGAAGAGTAGAAAAAAAAAATTAATTTAATTGTAATAATAATAAACTGTATAAAGTTTATATTCAGACTGCCGGCTCACCCATCTTGACGGTTTTCTAGTTATTTTAAATGATCATTAATTGTTCAGTGAAAGGGGTCCAAGTTTTGATGCAAGTATACCTTATGTTCAGCTTCAACATCAACAAAGATATTCATAATTAGAAATGAGGAATCCATATACTTTCCCTCATAAGGCTACGCTCCTTTAAAAAAAATATATAGCTGAACCGCAATAAGCATATTTGCCTAACTGAATTGGGTGACAATATTCATTACCTAAATGAAATCTATTTTACGGTAGAATAAATGCTTTGAGCATTCTAGGCTCGTAACTAAGTTGAAATTGAGGCTGTAGAAGTTGGTGTGTGTGTGTGTGTGTGGTGTGTGTGTGTGTGTGTGTGTGTGTGTGTGTGTGTGTGTATATATATATATATATATATATATATATATATATATATATATATAATATATATGATATATATATATATATATATATATATATACAGGGTGGGCCGTAAGTTTCCATACATAGGAAAAATAACATTTTGTTATGGACAACCATTTTTATTTATATAATATGCTCTACATGGTTGCCATTGTTTTGAAAAACACTTTCAATACGTGTTCCCACTGTTGATGAACACGCATTAGCACAGTTGACGTTATGCTTGTAATGGCGTTGGTGATACGTTCCTTTAGAGATTTATGTCTCGTATCTTTTCCTGATACACCATGGCCTTCAAGTGCCCCAAAGATAGAAATCAAGGGGGGTGAGATCTGGGGATCTGGGAGGCCACTCCACAGGACCACGCCGACCAATCCAAGCATCCGGAAACTGCTGCTGATCCAAATACCGACGCACGTGAAGACCATAATGAGGTGGAGCTCCATCTTGCTGGAAGTAAACTGGGAAGTTACCTTCCTCGTTTAGCAGGGATGGGAAAATCTCTTCTTGCAACATGTTAAGATACCTTTCGGCATTAAGATTTCCACTGACAAAAATTGGTCCAATAATTCTGTCACCCCATATCCCGGCCCACACCATCACTTTACCGGCACCTTGCATCTTCGTCGGACTCAGCCAGTTAGGGTTAGCATTACTCCAATAACGTATGTTTTGCCGATTAACCTCTCCATTGACGTAAAAATTTGCTTCATCAGTAAACAAGATCTTAGTTGAAAAAGTTTGCATCCTCGTTCACTTTGGTTAATGCCCATTCACAGAATTCCATCCGTCTATCCGGGTCGTCTTCACTCAAATGCTGTGCCATATGCAATTTGTATGGATGCCATTTGTTTGCTTTCAAAATGCGCCTGATACTCGATCTGCTGACACACTTTCTGCAGACAACCGTCGTGTACTTTTTCTGGGACTCCGTGTAAGCGCTGTAAGTATCGTAGCTGTTGTGTCTTCATCGGTGGCTGTACGTCTTGGACCACTTCGCGGTTGATCTGCAACATTTCCAGTTTTCTGAAACTTGTTAATAAGTTTTGCCACAGTGTCGTGTGTGATGTTCGTTCCATGTTGTCTGTTAAACTTCATTGCAACCATGCGACTGCTTCCCGACCCAGCCATCAGTATGATTTCAATTCGTTGCTCTTCGTCAAACGCATATTCTTAGGATATCTGAAACATAAAAACAAACGTTTAAATTTTCCTATGTATGGAAACTTACGGCCCACCCTGTACAGTATATATATATATATATATATATATATATATATATATATATATATATATATAATATAAGCACACCGGACAAAAAATTAGTCACCCCTAATAGCACCGATAGTAGGAAGTTCAAGGTCACACAGAGGGCGCTGATGTAGCATTGGTAAGTGACAAGTAGCGGTGACGTAGCACACAGGATCAGATCTGTTTCGTGAGGTGGTGAAGAACAAAGTGTGTGTTGGATATAGTCTGCAAAATGGGTCGTGAGGCAGACGTTACTCAGTGGCAAAAAGGAGCCATCGTGTTTGGCAGAGCCCACGGACACAAAATGTCTGAAGTAGCCCAATTTGTTGGTGTGTCAACGCGTACTGTCCAGCGAGTTTACAAAGAGTGGTGTAGTTCGCAATCAACTGACAATCGACGGCGTAACTGTGGCCGGAAAAACAATTCTCGACAATAGGGGCCGCCGCCATGTTTCTCGTCTAGTAACTGCAAATCGTTTTCAAACCAGAGAACAATTGCTCCAAGAAACCAATGAGGTTCTCCAGCGACCAATTTCCGAACGGACATTGCGACGAGAACTGCATGCGATGGACATCTGGAGCAGGGTACCACGGAAGAGGCCGCTGTTAACAGCAAGTCACAAATTGGCACGTTATAAATGGGCTCAGAGGCACAAAAACTGGACTGCGGCAGATTGGAAACGTGTAATTTGGTCCGATGAGTCCCGTTTTTGTTTGTTCTCCAATGATGGGAGGCGACGAGTACATCGCAGGTCCAATGAAGCCTTTAATCCTGAATGCGTCGAAGGTGTTGTTCAGGCTGGAAACAGAAAGTGAAGCGCAGGAATAGACACCCACGGACTCTGGCGGAACTTCGGGACCGGCTGATGAACAAGTGGCAGCAAATCGATGTTCAGTACATGCACAACCTCGTAGAGTCTCTGCCTCACCGGATTCGTGCGGTTATCAAGGCCAGAGGCGCCGTCACACGTATTAGGTACATTCTGAGAGGGGTGACTAATTTTTTGTCCGGTGTGCTTATATATATATATATATATATATATATATATATATATATATATATTTAAGCTCGTTGCTGTTCCATGCGTTGGTCTCTCCACACGAAGGTCAAGCTGGTGGCCCTGCCTCTAAGTCTGGCCTGGTGGAGGAGCAACTTGCTTTCTTGCGCTCTCCACCGTACATAACCAGGTACACCCGACTCATCTGGTACCGTCCTGAGCCAGGCATCTAGTCTTCTCTTGAAGACTTCAACTTTGACACCTGTAACGTTTCTGAGGTCCTTTGGAAGCTGGTTAAAAAGTCTTTGCCCCCTGACAACCAAGCTATTTTCCCTCAGTGTTGAGGAGGTCCCTTGTCGGGCCTTTAATTTGGGAACACTACACATTCTGCCTTTCCTATGTCCCAGCGTTGTTTGAATGTAATTGGGTTTAGTTTGAGGTTTGGTACCAGTTTTTCGATAATTTTCCTTATGTAGATTATGGTGTACCTCTCTTCTTCTTTCCAGGGAGTACAGATTTAGTTTGCGTAGACTTCCCCAGTAGTTGAGCTTTTGCAGCCATCAATCTTTGCTGTGAAATGTGTGAGAGTTTCTTCTAGTTTATTAGTTTCTTCCTTTTTATATGGGGACCTCAAAACTGAGCAGTATTCAAGTTTTGGTATAATCAGTGTTTTTAACGGGAGAATCATTAATGTCCTGTCCCTTCTTTTGAACGTTCTTAGTACTTGTCCCGCAACCCTTTTTGCTTTATTTATCGCTATCTGATTTTGTGTTTCGAATTTGGTATCATCGGTCATTATTACCCCCAGATCGATCGCTTTCGTGCTTCTCTGAATTTCCTGTCTGTCTGGAGCATAATATGCAGTCTAAGTTCATCTTTTCTACCATATCTCAAGAGCTGGAATTTCTCAGTGTTACATATCATGTTGTTGTCTTCTGACCATTTGTATATTTTGTTCGTGTCCCTCTGCAAGCCTCCACTTCATGTACATGAAAGGATGTTACTATACTGTTGCTATTTACTCCGCTGTCTATATCTGTTAGCATGATAATGAATAGGAGTCGGGCCAGTACTGTACCTTGTGGTACCGAGCTGCGTACTTCCGATTCCGATGATGATATTCCTTGAATTTTGACGACCTGTAGACGTTCTCTGAGGAAGTTGTAGATCCATTTTCCCACTTTGCCTGTTATTCCCATATATTTCATTTTATGTGCTATTATACCGTGATCACATTTGTCGAAAGCTTTAGCAAAATTCGTGTATATGACATCGTAGTTGTCATTTCCTTCCAGTGCATTTAGGATATTCTTGTAGTGTTCTATTAGTTGTGATAGGTATGATCTACCTGATCGGAATCCGTGCTGATTTTCGTTGAATCTTTCCAGCAACAGTATAGTAACATTCTTTGCGGACGATACAAAGATCAGCAGAAAAATAAGCGATGCAAATGAAGTGGGAGGCCTTGCAGATGGACACGAACGAACCAGGCCTAGAGGCGGGGCCACCAGCTTGACCTTCGTGTGAAAAGAGACTAACACACGGAACTTAAGTGAGATTAACGATATATATAATGTACTTTAACATGAAGCAAGAATGTGACTGGCATCGAAGTTAGTTGTTCACTAGTTATACACGAGATTTCAGAATTGGCATCTACTCACTTTTATGTAATCATACTGTTTACGAATTCATGACATTCAACTTCGATGTGGTCGAATTGACTTTCAGCACAAAGTCAATATCGGAGATGTTTCAAATGATGGTTAGATTAAGGACTATATGGTACTGTTTTAGTCCTTACAGATTCATTGTTCCATAACAATAAAATGAGGATTAAAAATTCTACTGTTCGTCATTTCCACTTTAAACTCGTGTAGTGAATTGAAATTAAAATTTTCTTCTCTTTCGCTTTTGCGCTATTTAGATCCCTCCGGCTATGGCCCCCACTGGGACGGTTGGTTTGGCCCTTCAGGAAGACATTTAAAAGAAACGTATTCCTCTTCTCCGAAAGTGGAAGGAAACCGGGTTAAGAAATCGAATGCAGGAAAAGCCGTACAGAAACTAATGCCTCATGTATACAAACGTATTCATAAGAAAAAAAAGGAAGCGGAGGTATTCGAATGAATTTGCATTTTTTGGAAATATTTTCTTTATATATTTAACCCTAGTTATACGAAAGAATACAAATTCAATCGACTTAAAATACGTTCTTTCCTAGGTTTTGTGTGGACCAGTCCCAAAGAATGCGACGATAGCTTGTAACGACATCAAAAACCCTTGCTTGTTTCACATTCCTTCTGATCCATGCGAGTATTACGACATCTCTCATAAAAATCCATTGAAAGTAAAACTCCTGCAGGTATATTAAATTAAAAACCCAAAGCGTGAGACTGTCCCATTCATGAATCCATATCCAATATAGTAAACTTCGGTAAACCACACATTGGTGTGCAAGTATGTGCCACTAAGTGAGCCACTATTTTTCTGGTGCTTATATTCATGTTATAATCAAAAATAACAAAAACTAACGAAGTACATTAAAATAAACATGTCTACACGACAAAATAGATCAAAGTCCATTAGACTACGTACTAGAGTAGCAAAAGCATACGAAATAAAGTACGGCAACAATGAAATATACACATTACTACATTAAAAAAAAACATGAAATACTGTACTGTATATAGGGCTATATACTGTGTACTCACCAGTACTGAAATAATGTGTGGGCAGGTGGCCCGATTGCGGATTAGAACGGTACATGGTTTAAGGTGCGGTTTGTGGAGAGTTTTCCTGTATTGTCATTAAATCACCAAATAATTATCACATGAACTAATAGATTTCTACTAATACTTTACTCTTTAAGAATATAATTAGATCTACAGATCTAGAGAAGCTAAGGCTAACAAAGACCCTAAGATCCACTCTAAGGTTAGCCCGAGAGAAAGAAGAGAGTAGGGAGTTAAAAGAAGAGAATAAGGGGTTAAGTAAGTAGCAAAACCTCTCATTCGTGGGTTAACATTCATTCAGAAAGAGCGAGAGAGAGAGAGACTAGCCATCATCATCCGCCGGCCACTGCCGACAAGTCGGAAAAATAGTTGAAGAGAATAGGAAAGGGGTGAAAGATGAAAAGAAGTAAAATAAGAACGCTTACAAACCATGCAAACACAGTCTTAACTCAAAGAAACACTGTCATACCATGCAAACTACAGACATGCAAGTAAAGAGAGGATGAGAAAAAAAAAAAAAGTATGTATAACAAAAAGTGGGTTAGTTAACACGAACTTAAATGTAGCTCGTAGCAAGGTTTTTTTTTTTTTCATGGCATGTCACAAGCTGGCATTAATCGCTCCTGTTGCTAATTGTTTTATTATTTTAAACGAAGTTAATATTTTTAAAATGCCTATCTAAACGGTTTTTAAACATATTAACGCTGGTACAGTTCACGACAGACGCGGGAAGATTATTCCACTTATCAATTACTTTAAACGTAAAGTTTTTAGCGATGTTAGTAATGAAACGTTTGCCACGTAATTTAAATCCGTTATTACGAGTATTACTATTATCGAAAATTAACAATGTCAGAATTTACGTTATCGGTTTTATTAACGATTTTGAAAACTTCAGTAAACTCCCCCCTTAATCTCCTAGTCTGGAGTGAATGTAAGTCTAACTCTTTAATCCTATCTTCGTAAGACTTGTTGCTTGTGACAGAATTAGTTTCGTGGCGCGTCGCTGAAACCTTTCCAACCTATCGATATCCTCACGCAAATACGGGCACCAAAACTGAACGGCATATTCTAAATGAGACCCGACTAGGGACTTCTAATGGGGCAATATAATATTCTTCGATTTAAATCGAAATTACGCGCTATGAAGCCTAACATCCTATTAGCTATTACGCAAGACTCCAGGCACTGGTTCCTAACTTTTAAATCCTTAGATACGCGTACGTCTAAATCTACTTCCTCGTCAACGCTCGCTAACTGTCTATCGTCCATCGTGTACGTGTAATTATTGTTACGAGAACCTATATGCAAAACTTTACATTTGTCTACGTTAAATTACATCTGCCACTTATCCGTCCACTCCATAATCCTATTTACTTCGTCTTGGAGCCTATTTCTATCGTCCACGTAAAGAACTTTACCGCCTATTTTAGTGTCGTCCGCGAATTTTGACACGTTACTGGTCAAGCCTACATCTATGTCGTTAATGTAGATTACGAATAGCAATGGACTAACACTGAACTCTGAGGGACACCGCTACCTACTTTCAGCCACTCCGATTCACTACCATTAACAACGACCCTCTGTTTCTTGGCACGAAGCCATTCCTCTAACCAGTTAGCTACCTGACCGTGTATACCGTACGTTTTAACCTTCGCAATTAATCTTCTATGCGGAACTGTATCGAACGCTTTTTTAAAGTCTAAATAAATAACGTTAGCCGCTCTCTGCGTATTGTATTCGCGCGCTCTTTCGTTATAAAACTCTAACAAATTAGTTAAATAAGTTTATGGCGTCGAAACCCATGCTGACTACTATTAATCAAATCGCGACTTTCTAAGTGATTGACGATACGATCCCTAAATACGGATTCCAAAAGTTTACCGACAATTGACGTTCAGCTAATAGGACTATAATTGCTAGCTACTATGCGTCGCCTTTTTTAAAAATGGGCGTAACGTTAGCTAATTTGAAGTCTTCAGGAATAATCCCCGCTTCCAGTGACTTATTAAAAATTTTCCTTAAGGGGCCTACGATAACGTCTTCCAAATGTCTAAGATAAAGCGCGTCAGGGCCTGGAACCTTGCTAACTTTTAGCTTATCGATATAATGCGCAATCTCACCCTCGTAAACAGTTATTTCATTCAAAATAGTCTCTCTACTAAATGGAACGATATTGTCACGTCGGGGACATTATTTACGTCTTCTACGGTAAAAACTGTCGCAAACAAGTTGAAAATACCCGCCATCGCCTGGGCGTCAGAAGCCAAAGCGCCGTTATCGTCCACTAGAGGGCCTATGTTATCTTTTACCGACTTACGATTATTCACGGTCAAAAAACTTTTTCAGATTATGTTTACTACCCGCAGCTATAAGTATCTCTAAATTACGCCAAAGGTGGGCACCCAGGCCTCAAAAAGGACCGACGGTCCCGGTCCCGGTCCTTGCCTCAAATTGGACCCGGTCACGGTCCTTTCTGAAGATAGGACCTAGGAACGACTCGGTCCTCGGTCCTTATATATAAGTGAAAAATTTGATTAAAATGAAATTTTAATTTTATTAACGTAAATTATAATTAATACAATACATAAATGATGAAAAAAAATTAAGTTAAATGCTTGAGTTTCCATCTTCTTTAGAACTTCCAATAATCACTAAAATCACTAAAAAAGACCGTCCGGAATTGCTTAAAAATGGACCGTCGCTCCTCATTTCGGTCCTCACTGAGAAAAGGACCGACTTTCCCGCTCACGGTCCTTAAAAAGGAACGAGTTCCTGGAATTCGGTCCTGCCCACCTTTGAATTACGCTTACCATTCCTAATAGATATTTTGACACTGACGTCTAAGTTCGATATATTTATTAACCCTTTAAGCCCTGATTTTTTGTAGGGTTAAGTTATAAATGTGTGTATTTGAAACGTTAGCAATTTGTACCGTCAGTACTCAAAGGGTTATAGTTAGCTACGTGCCATTGCGCTTAAGTCTATACGCTCTGTTAGGCTCGTTTATGAACTCGCCTATTTTCATAGTCCATCACTTGGGCCTACCATGATTTCTAGCGCGCTTGGGCCAATGCGGAATAAACTCCCTTTCGCTATTCCAAAAAAAATTTTTAAATGCCTCCCAATGAAAATTTGCTTCATTACCCAAAAATAAATTATCCAAGTCCACTACTCTCATCCTATCCGCAAAACTATCAAAATTAGCCTGACGAAAATCAGGAACATCTATTACATTACTATCCTTACTGTTTTCTATCAATAGCTTAAACCTAATAATTTGGTGATCACTACATCCCAAACTCTCGACTATTTTTCGTCGTTCGTCATCACCAAATCTAAAATATTGTCACCACGCGTTGGTTCGGTAACCTTCTGTCGTAAAAAATTATCGTCCATGAACTCAATCAGTCTCAAACCCTCATCATTACCAGCAAAAGTCTCGTAATTAACGTTAGAGCAGTTAAAGTCTCCGACAACTATGTTATCCCGATTATTAATAAAGTTACCAAGAAGTGTGTAAAATCTAGTATCGATATCGAGGGGTTGAACGGGAGGTCCATAAACAACGAAATTAAAGCTAATACTACGCGCCGTAACTTCAACGCATAGCGCATTAATTGCTGCCGGAAAATCTATCTTAACCTCGATAGCCCTAAGGGAATTACGAATGTACAACAAAACGCCGCCACCAATCCTATGTAACCTATCATTAGTAAAAAGTTTAAAACCCGCTATATCAAGTTCCCCCAACAAGTCCTGAGTTACAGAATTTAACCACGTTTCGGTTATAGCAACTATATCGTAGTTCCCGGAATAAGTTATCGATTTAAATGCGCTCAATTTATTTCTAATACTACGCGCGTTACAATAAAAGACGTTTAAATTACTTTTTACCACGGATCGGCGTTTTAAACTTTTTCACGTCTGGCCGGCGTTTCCCGGACCCACAACGTTTAAAGAGGGCTTTGATCTATACAGCTTTCGAACGTTCTCATCGATTAACCTCCCTAGCCTAGCATTCCCTATTTCATTGAAATGCACCCCATCTTTTATAAAAAGGCTAGGATCACTAAACGAATTCCTTATCCATATGACGCACTGAGGAGTCCCCAATTAAAATCGTTTCCCCCTCGTTGACATCCCTATCGAACTGGGCGAAAGGGTTCGAAACCTCGATAGGGGGGGGGATTCCTATCACCTAAAGTACTACTATAAATCCTTCCCCGTCTACTAATCTCGGGCCTACCTTAAACCCTTCCTCAACTCTATCTAACCTTCCGATAAGCTTCCTATAGTAGAAACTAGGTTCCTAACCTCACCCTTCAACGTTCGTAGGTTCGGCCTTCGTCAACTGTAAGCCTACCCCTGCGCTCATCAAGCGTTGCAAGTCTTCCCGTCACCTCGCGTACACTACGTTTTAAATCAATTATCCCACTTAACTCACAAAAGAAACAAACTGATCTCTTGGTAATCTTTAAAATCAATATACCACCGATTTTAACCTCACTCTAGCACACGACGCTTTCGGCGACGCCATCGCACAAGTTAAAGTAGTTAACGTTTATAACCGTCACAAGTTTAAATTAAATTAAGCCGGCACGCTATGAAAACTTCTAAATTACTAAAAACCACTAACATTCAGTTACTTAACTATAACAATGTGAATATAAACGCAAGTATATAAAATTCAGAACTTTCTAACTAAATTTATCGGCAATATGTAAAAAGTAGAAACAATATCAGAGAGCCCAGGGAATGCGTCCGCTCAGTCAGGAGTCTGGCTGACTCCTTACTCTGATGTAAGATACTTGTTTGGTTTGTTTGATAGTTTTATCATAGTTTGCTTTCAGAAGTGAGAAGCCGAGGTGAATAATTTTAGTGGTAATAATTGGTGTCAAACGGATTGACCGGATGAGAAATGAGTATATTCATCTCATTGGAGATGAAAACAGAAGAAACTGTGCTGTAATGGTATAGCCATGTGTAGAAAATGTGATGAGAGGGTAGCAAAATTTGTTTATGCTCCTAACAGCGAGTGCGTAAGTGTAAGAAGTAGAGGAAGACCTTGAACAATATGAAAGGATGTTCATTCACATTTACTGTTTAAGTGGAGTTGAAATATGATAAGTTAACAAGCAACAAGAATGGAAGTGATTTGCGAGAGGTGCATAAATAGACACTTTAGTCACCCAACTTATCGCTAGAAGTACGATGACAAACCTTTTATGAAAAAGTAAGACTGGATCCTTCCTCTGTTGATCTACGTTTGTGTAAATGTTTTTTAGTATCTCCGATCCCAAATTCAAAATTTTGTGCTCACTCCATGGAGACTTGGAAATGGGCTATCAAATAATGTATGTATGAAAGAGAATGTATTTTCCGGTGCCATGATGACCTTTCTACTTCACTTACAGAGTATTTTGCAGCGGTACAACAACACAGCCATTCCTCCCGCAAATAAACCTTGGGACCCCAAAGCTAATCCTGTGTACTGGAGCTATACTTGGACTCATTGGCAAGATTACGAATTACCTTTTTTCCGTGCCAGTCACCGAGATCCGCCTCCTAAACCAGAGCTAGTCAGAGACCATATTTGGTTGTAGAAAAGATGACCAGTTATTCCATTTCCAGGATGAACGATTTTGACCACTATTTTGTAGTTATTAACCCTTTAACGCCGGTCGATATCTATTGATCTCTCAGAAAACGCCGGTCAACATCAATTGATGATTCAGGTTTAAAATGACTCATAAAATCACTACAAAAATTATTTTTGTATTATTTTTTTCCACTTTTTAAAAAATCGATCACATCCATACCCGGTGTTAAAGGGTTAAATTTGTTCTAGTTAAATAATCCTTAACAAGTGGCGAGTCTTAGTTAGCATATGTGGGTGTTGTAGGTTTTGTTTGCCAATAAAGGGCTTTTTATACAACAGTATTTTCATGAACTTGGTATGTCAGGTATTGGGTGCCTTTCCATAAACATTAAACGTGTGATTATGGGTGGCGCCACTAACCTTGCTTTTACGTTTCCATGGCGAGTTTCTTCTGCCTGTCATTGTACCTGTTTGCAGTATACCGCTCGTCTTCCATACATTGCCTCATCATAAAGTTACAATAAGAACTGTCCTTTTTCCTTCAACTTAAAACGAAGTAACTTGTTACACTTCAGTTTGACGTAATTTTAATTCATTTGGGCACGATGTAGTCCTCAACCTACACTCAGTCCTACAGTCATATTAATCGGCCTTCCAGGCCAGTATTGTGCCATCCAAGTTTCTCTCTCAGTTTGAAGAAAAAGCAAATTTAGAAAGATAAACAAAAATATCTTTTAAACAATAAAATTTTGGATTTTTTTCCCATTGAAATTGACGCTTAATTTTCTTGTGCCTTTCTTTCATATCTCATGGAATAAAAGTTCAGCACATTTTCTCCTTTTGGAAAGCATTAAACCTAACCCATTTTATTCACCGACCTCATATTGATCCAAATGTTCATGAACAAATGTTTCTTTTGAATTATACACCTCAAATTAAAACTTATTTTTTCAATTTTTGACGTTTCCCTCTCAGATGTCAGTATAATGGAACTCTTGTCCTCAAAAACATTTAATTTTTCATACTCGGGAACTACTTATTTCATTGTTTTATATTTAGGAAATTATTTTATTTTTATTTTCATTTTAAAGATAACTCCTATTTGGCAATGAATTTTGATGCTCTAATATTAAGTGTGAATTAGTTTTGTATCTTACATAACCTTTGACTTCTTGTTATTGTGATAAATTTGTTACAAATAATAATAATACTATATTTCGGTTGTTTCCGACCCTTCTCACAACATTTTACGATGTAGTACTGTAATTTTAATACAGATGAAAAGATTATTATGCTCTGTTTCACAGATTGCATGAGCAACTGAAAATTCATTGCATAAATCAAGAAAATGTATATTTTGCACATGGGAAATTGCAAACTTTGTCAAAACGGTGGCCACAATTTCAACTGAAATCATACTTCATAGTAAATCATTTCCAAACCAAAACTTTACTATATTTTAGTTGAAAGTTCCACATGCTGAAAAAGAACTGGTCTGACAGCCTGGTACACCAGAGAGCTACTTGATACCTGAGAATATACTCCACTGGACAGTATTGGATAATCTCGACAGATTTTTCCACAAACTAAAAATGTTCTTGCGTATACAAATCTTGTTTGCTTGCGGTTAGAATCAGGGGCGTCACTAGCTTTCAAAAGTTGGGGGGGGAGAACTATAATAATGAAAAATCCTGCGATGAATTTCTGTGCTGTTATCCTGTAGGTAATGTCTTAAATTTGGTCTTCCAAGGCATATTTTTTCGGTAGAATATAACAATGATATCTGAATCCAGTTCTTTCGAGTCTCGATAAAGTCTGATCTATCTATTATTATTATGAGTTTGTAACCAAAATGATGCTCTTAAAATACTATGATTTAGAGAATGATCTATATTTATGATAGTAAGAGGAAAATCAAAGAAGCATTTTCACAACTATCTTATGTATATCGAGTATATACTTAGTATTAAAGGAAAATAATATATGCAATAATTAAAGTAAAAAATAACGATGTCTCTTTAAAGTATCTATCACTGCAGTATTAGTACTGAATCAATAATACTTTCCAGCATACTAATTGGCCTATATCTGACAATCCTTCGATTTTGGCTTAAAAGTGCGTATCTCCCGAGTTCAAAAGTTGGGGGGACATTCCCCCCTCCCCCGCCCGCCTGTTAGTTACGTCCTTGGTTGGAATCTAGGAATCATCTATGGTTTCCCAAGAATCATAAACCCAATAATTCCTTGCACACGTATTCTTTCAGTAACTACTAGTATTAACTATAAAGAAACTTTTTGGGTTCTTTTCTCGTCATACTTTACTATAAGAGTTGCTGCCAGTGTTATTAGCAGGAAAGAACTATCTGAAATATATGAGAAAGAAAGAAGTTAAGATATATAAACAAAATTAGCAAACCAGCGCCACAACGCTCGAGACTCTGCCACCGTAACCACTGAGCTACAGCGCACCCCCCTACCGCTGGATTTCTCAATACACCGCAAATAATATTGGCAAATTGGTTATTTTCTTGAACACTGCCTACAACGATCTCAATTTGACCTATAGGGAATTCAGTTTCCACTTGTATATTCCCTATACATGCCCTATTAAAAATATTTATTCACCAACATGGAAAGAGAATCATTTTCTGAAAGTAGACAAAGCATCCTACTTTTTCTCACTAACACATTTAAAAAGATACTAAAACTAAGGAACTTGTTATTACGAAAGTTAATTAGTACAGATTTTATGTAGAGGTTATAAGGAATTATATTGACCAAACTTCCTACCTACTTGTCTCCTGTTGGAGAATACTGGTTATACTGCAATGTTAATAATGATGATAAATGAGTTAAAAAAATTCAATTCTGTAATCTATGAAATGACTTCAACAATCTATATAACATATAGTCAACTCTGCTCAACGAGAGTGTCTTGATATTTTTATGCTATTCCCTGCTGATTGAAAGGTACTGAAAAAGGCGCATAAAACCCAAGTAACTTACTTTCTTGCTTGAGACTAACACTCGGAGCAACCTACGTACCAATGACCATCGTCTGCCACATGAAGAAATTCATAACTATTGTAGTGCCTTGCACCACAAGAGTATTCTTTATTAGTGAAAACTGCCACAAATTGGCATGAGTGAAATATTTAAATATAAATAAATAAATACTTGTAGTGCCTTGCACCACAAGAGTATTCTTTATTAGTGAAAACTGGCATGAGTGAAATATTTAAATATAAATAAATAAATAAATAAATACAAGTTAAATATGTCCAGTGATCAAATATAATCCTTAAAAGCCCATTCAGGTCTAGTCACACACACTGAATTTCTAAGCATTAAATTTGATCACTGGACATATTTAACTTGTATTTATTTTTATTTATTTATATTTAAATATTTCACTCATGCCAATTGTGGCAGTTTTCACTAATAAAGAATACTCTGTGGTGCAAGGCACAATTGTAAGAGTCCTGTTATTTATTAGACCTTTACAAGTTTACGTAGATAATTAACTAAATGCCAGGGTCACCAGCGCCCAAGTACTAGATTGCATCCGGCACTGCGCGCGCCAAGTTAATTTTAATAAAAGAAGGGAAGGACTGATTATTAAATCAATATGAATTTTATATTTATTGACAACAATTAATGAGTATATGCAAGGGGGATTTTTACCCGTAAACAACTTTGATGGACTTATAATGGTGAGATTAAATAATGGCCCGTTTGGCTAATATATAACAGTCTGCAAATAATACTGATTATAATAATGAATAATAATACAGTAATAATAATTAGTATAGTAATAATAATAATAGTAATATAACTAAAAGATAATATAACTAAAAGATAATAATAACAAAGATAATAGCCACAATGACAACCTTGTCAAAAAGGAACTTTGCTTGCTGGCGGGGTGATTTCGAATTAATGTTTTTTTTTTTGGCGTCCTTTGTGTTGTCGTTGCACACAAGTTTGTTTTTACTTAATAATTTTACCAACAGCCAATATAATCCTTAAAAGCCATTCATGTCTAGTCACACCACACTGAATTCTTAAGCATTAAATTTGATCACTGGACATATTTAACTTGTATTTATTATTTATTTATTTATATTTAATATTTCACTCATGCCAATTTGTGGCAGTTTTAACTAATAAAGAATATCTTGTGGTGCAAGGCAACTACAAGTACTGCCCCCCAAAAACATGGTTGTCAGGGTAAAAAAAAACACTTAAATGTCAAAACGCATGGCTTACGAATGACTCTTCCAGAACGAGTCGTTGTTTGCTTTTGGATGGCAATATATCCTGCAGCACTGGTTCTGAAGCATGGATGGTGCTACAGGTGCAGTAGGGACATTGGGGGAAGGGATTCTTGGTGCCTGTGCGATGAGCCACTGGCTGTTAAAGACAGTTGGTTGCGATAATGAAGGAGAATTGGAAGAGGGAGATAGATTGTTGTACCCTCGGATGAGGTGGTGGTACATAGGATTAGGAAGGGTGACTTCTGTACCTTCATCTCATATACAGGTACAGCATCTACCCTATCCTAAATCCTATGTACCACCACCATCATCGAGGTACAACAATCTATCATCCCTCTTCCAATTCTCCTTCATTATCGCAACCAACTGTCTTTGAACCAGCCAGTGGCTCCATCGCACAGGCACCAAGAATCCCCTTCCCCAATGTCCCTACTGCACCTGTAGCACCATCCATGCTTCAAACACAGTGCTGCAGGTATTGCATCCAAAAGCAACAAACGACTCGTCTGGAAGAGTCATTCGTAAGCCAGTGCGTTTTGACATTTAAGTGTTTTTTTTACCCCTGACAACCATGTTTTTGGGGGGCAGTACTTGTGTGCCTTGCACCACAAGAGTATTCTTTATTAGTGAAAACTGCCACAAATTGGCATGAGTGAAAATTTAAATATAAAAAATAAATAAATAAATACAAGTTAATATGTCAGTGATCAATTTAATGCTTAAGAATTCAGTGTGGTGTGACTAGACATGAAGGGCTTTTAAGGATTATATTGGCTGGTTGGTAAAATTATTAAGTAAAAACAAAACTTGTGTGCAACGACAAACAAAGGACGCCAAAAAAAAAAACATTATTCGAAATCACCCCGCCAGCAAGCAAAGTTTCCTTTTTGGTATGTTTTTGTATTATATAATTATTCTTTACTATGTTCATATCTGTATGCAATACCGCATACTGCAGATACTAACGCCTTATACACATTTGCAATTAGTACTAAGATTAATACTACAACAATAGTAAATGTAAGATTCATATAATAAATTACTTAGGCTAGTTAGGTCTAGGCTAAAGCCAAATTGTAACTAGCCTAACTGAGGCCTACCATAGTCTTTGTTTTAGATTAACCTCAGCTCAATATGTTGAAGAGGCAAAGGCCTGCCTATTAAATTTTCTTAGTATATTTTACTTTATAAGCCTATTATGTTTCATGTTATTTTCTTAGCAGATGGCCTACTAATCATTTGTAGCCTACATATTTCCTTTAGTTTTCCCATTCAACTTAACACAATCCCATAACCAGAATTAACTGTAATTTATCATCCACAGGTTACTGGGGCCTATATAACCTATATGTATTTTAATTATTAATTATTGCCATTTTTATTATTCTTTTTCTCAAATATCACTTACAGTATTCTTGTCTATCTCTTTGCAGACAAGGTTGTCATTGTGGCTATTATCTTTGTTATTATTATCTTTTATTATTATTACTATTATTATTATTACTGTATTATTATTCATTATTATAATCAGTATTATTTGCAGACTGTTATATATTAGCCAAACAGGCCATTATTTAATCTCACCATTATAAGTCCATCAAAGTTGTTACGGGTAAAAATCCCCTTTGCATATACTATTAATTGTTGTCAATAAAATATAAAAATTCATATTGATTTAATAATCAGTCCTTCCCTTCTTTTATTAAAATTAACTTTGCGCCGCAGTGCCGGATGCCAATCTAGTACTTGGGCGCTGGTGACCCTGGCATATAGTTAATTATCTACGTAAACTTGTAAAGGTCTAAATAAATAAAACGGACTCTTACAATTGGTAACCTCCTGGAGTGACCAAACACCGTAATTTATGCAAAAAAAAATTTCTAAAAGTTTTTTCTCAATTTTTGTCAATATATTCAGTCTGCATCTATAATTTTATTAAATTCACTAGTACAAAGCACTCACCTGTACTGGAAGTGTATTCTATTGCAAAATATATTCCTTTTATTTTGCCTTTTTATAAATTCAGCATTTTCTAAAGTTTTTTTATGCAAATTTACTTATATTTTGCAAACAGCCTATACGCAGACTATTTTTCTGCTAATATTGGGCTACATCATAAAAAAGTTTTTTACTTATTTTGCAAACAGCCTATACGCAGACTATTTTTCTGCTAATATTGGGCTACATCATAAAAAAATTTTTTACTTATATTTTGTAAACAGCCTATACGCAGACTATTTTTCTGCTAATATTGGGCTACATCATAAAAAAATTTTTTACTTATATTTTGTAAACAGCCTATACGCAGACTATTTTTCTGCTAATATTGGGCTACATCATAAAAAAATTTTTTTACTTATTTGCAAATAGCCTATACGCAGACTATTTTTCTGCTAATATTGGGCTACATCATAAAAAAAAAAAAAAAAAAAAAATTTTACGTAACTTTTTGTTATTGGCATTCATAACTCTAATTGAGTCTCATACTCAACCAAGCTTACCTGAAGCCATTATTTACATTCAACAACATTTGTTGAAATCTTGTCAGTTTGTGACACATTTTAAATTTTTTTTAGTACCTTGTAACAAATAATAGCCACAATGACCAATAACAACCTAGGGTCATCCAATGGTGGTACTCCAAATTCACCACCTATAACGGACTTTCTCACAATGTATCAGCCTACCACTCCACAATTCACCGCTGAAGAGCCTGGAATCTTTGTGAGTCAACTGCGGGATTATTTGAGATAAAAGGAGTTACGGACCCACGAACCAAGTTCCTTGTCACAAAGAACCTCCTGCCTACACAAGTATACAAAGTAGTGCGGGATGTAACTCTATTGCCTCCGTCTGACCAAGCTTTTGAGAGCCTCCTCAGCGAGTTAGTCAGGAGACTCGGCCAATCAGAAGAAGAGCGACTCAATGCTCTACTCAAGGACCAAGTTCTTGGGGATCAAACGCCAACAGCCTTCCTGAGACATCTGCAAGACCTGGCTGGACAGACCAATGAAGACGATAAAAACTCACCCTTAATGCGACGCCGCTTCCTCAATGGTCTCCCTACTGCCCTACGGCCAATGCTCCGTTGTATGCCAGATGATACAGACCTCCTCACAATGGCCAAAACAGCTGATAAGATGATGATTGAAATCCACCTTGGCCAAGTAGATAACCACACCCATCACCCCCAAATCTGTGCCACGCAGGACGACAATCTGAGTCCGGCTGCACAAGGTCTTAAAGTATCCAACGAAATTCTACAAACACTTAAAGATGAATTTAAAGCTCTCCGAATAGAGCTAGCTAACAACAGGGAACGAGAGAGAAGTTCTTCAAGACAAGGACGACCCTCTGGTCCAATTAGAGCCTCCCAATATGAACCTGGACAACGCCTCGTTCTCCTACAACCACAGCCACCGCAAACAGGTCAGTTGGTTGCTCCTAATCCAAATCTATTAGCCTTACCTCATCCTCAATCCTCAATCCCCACTACTCAGCCCCATTCTCAACCTATTTCCTTACCACAGTCTACTGTTCATACCCCTCCTTGCTGGTATCATGAAAAGTTTAAAGATCGTGCAACGCGCTGTCTCACACCTTGCCCATGGACTCCTAACCCTCCTTTAAACTAACCAGGCTGGTGTCACAGGCGTCTGACGCTACAGCCTCTCAAGCCTCTCCTCCTATCCTTACTTCAACTAACCCTACCACTACCTCATTTAACACTGTCAAACCAACACCTACGTACGCAAGTAAAGTTAAAGAATCGCAACCTACTTATTCAACCACAGCTAATTTAATACCCCCAACTAATTCTCCAAATACAACACAAACTCCTTCCCACAGCAATACTAACCTTCTTCCACAAAAATTTAATGATTCACAACTACTGCACCACCTGGTCCAACATTCACCTTGCATGATCCACTTTCAGGCTATGCATTCCTTATTGACACTGGAGCTCAATACAGTGTTATTCCTGCAACAGCCGCAGACCGTGCAAACGGACCTTCTCCTTTCATTTTACGTGCAGCTAATTCTTCATCTATTCACACTTATGGACATCGTTCTATTTCAGTTTCTCTTGGACTTAGACGTGTTTTCCGCTGGATATTTCTTGTCGCGGATGTATATACTCCAATGTTAGGCTCTGATTTTCTTTCTGCTAATGATTTATTAGTGATGTTCGTAGAGCACAATTAATTGATAATGTCACACATCTTTCAGTAATTGGTTCTCCTACCGTGCACCCCTCTTCATTATTGGCAAGTTCTCTGCCACAGTGCTCACCTGCTATAGAGCAGCTCCTAAATGAATTTTCTTCACTTACTCAACCCTGTTCTAAGGATACCCCTATTAAACACTCTGTTGTCCACCGTATTGATACGGTAGGCTCACCTGTTTTCACCCGCCCACGTCGCTTAGCTCCAGATCGTCTTGCAATTGTGAGACGAGAGTTTGAACACATGCTTGAACTCGGTATTATACGGCCTTCAAGTAGCCCGTATGCCTCTGCTTTACACATGGTCCCAAAACCTACACCTGGAGACTGGCGTCCATGTGGAGATTATCGTGCTTTGAATGACAACACGATTCCAGATCGCTATCCCCTTCCTCACTTACACGATTTTACTTCTGCTCTCCATGGCACCACAGTATTTTCACGCCTTGACTTGGTGCGAGCCTTTCATCAAATTCCTGTACACCCTGATGATGTACATAAAACTGCTATAACAACCCCTTTTGGGTTATTTGAAATGACAAAAATGCCATACGGACTGCGTAATGCGGCCCAAACTTTTCAACGCTTCATTGATGAAGTGTTGAGAGGTCTCTCCTTCACTTTCACATATGTCGATGACATTCTCATCGCAAGTTCTTCTCCCTCAGAACATATTCAACATTTACGCTTAGTTTTTTCTCGGTTGGCAGAATATGGTGTATTGCTAAACCCTGAAAAATGTGTCTTTGCTGTAGATGAACTCACCTTCTTAGGACACAAAGTTACTTCGAAGGGCATTTCTCCTCTCGAAAATAAAGTATCTGTCATAAGGTCTTTCCCACAACCGCAAACTCAAAAGCAACTTCGCCGCTTTTTAGGGATGGTAAACTTCTACCATCGCTTCATTCCTCAGTGTGCAAACATTCTTGCACCCATAACCTCTCTTCTTCGCCAATCAAAAAGGGGCAGATCCACTGCAGTTCTGTGGAACCCCGAAGCTACCAACGCTTTTTCACAAGCAAAAGAGGCTATAGCACGAGCTACATGCCTTGTTCACCCTCAACCAGACGCTCCTCTGAACTTAGCCACTGATGCCTCTGACGTTGCCGTGTCAGGAGTGCTCCAGCAGCTTGTTTCAGGCGTTTGGGAACCTCTCGCATTCTTTTCACGCAAGCTCTCACCTTCACAAATGAGGTACAGCACTTTCGGTCGAGAGTTGCTGGCGATATACCTCTCCATCCGTCATTTCAGGTCATTCCTGGAAGGACGTGACTTTAGCATTTTTACGGATCATCGTCCGTTAATATTTGCTCTCCATTCTCAATCAGACTCTCATGCTCCTAATGAGCGAAGATACCTTGATTTTATTCTTCAATTTACTTCAGACATTCGACACATTTCAGGTTCTTTGAATGTTGTGCCGGATGCGCTGTCTCGCATCTCAGCAATTTCTGACCCTGGACACTCTCACATCAACCTTTCAGAGATGGCTAAGGCTCAGTCCACGGATACAGACCTCCAAACTCTTATTAATTCACCCACTTCATTGCAAGTCCGCTCTTTACCAGTTGAACCCAAGTCAGACTTACTAATTTTATGTGACGTCTCGACTGAGCATATTCGACCGTTGGTCCCACAAGGGCTGCGAAGAGCTGTTTTTGCTAAACTCCATTCCCTTTCTCACCCGGGAATTAAGGCCACCCAAAAATTAATTGCAGCTAGGTTTGTATGGCCAAGTATGCACAAAGATATCCGCAATTGGACTCGATCTTGCCTTCAATGTCAGCGTGCCAAAGTTCACCGACACACAAAGTCAGAAATTGGTACCTTTCCTTTGCCAAAGGCTCGTTTTGAGGCCATACACCTAGACATAGTCGGCCCCCTCTATTCTTCTCGAGGTTATACCTATCTTCTCACTGTCATTGATAGGTTCACAAGATGGCCAGAAGCTGTTCCTTTGACTTCTTGTACTGCTTCTGCAGTAGCTCACGCCTTTGTTTCATGTTGGGTTTCCCGTTTTGGAATACCTGCAACCATTTGCACAGACAGAGGTGCCCAGTTTGAATCGGCCTTATGGAAGGAACTCATGCTCCTTCTTGGGACTGAGCGCATCAGAACAACAAGCTATCACCCGCAATCCAATGGGGTGATAGAACGCTTCCATCGTCAACTTAAAAGTTCCTTGCGAGCCACTGATCCATCTACTACATGGGTGGACAGGCTACCCTAATCCTACTCGGAATTCGTACTGCTCTGAAGACTGATCTTGCATGCTCTGCAGCAGAATTAGTTTACGGTACCACACTCCGGTTACCCGGAGAATTTTTCACACCTACACCCATTAACCCCGCATGTGATCCTGCTTCGTATGTTAAGACATTACGCTCTGTTATGAAGCAAATTCGTCCCACAGCACCTAGAACTTCCACTTCACAAACTACCTTCGTTTCCCCTGATTTACAAACTTGCACACATGTTTTCTTGAGACATGATGCTCACCGCTACCCTCTTCACTGCCCCTATGATGGTCCCTTCCTTGTGCTAGACCGTAAACCCAAAACTTTCATCATTGACAAGGTGGGCAAGCGTGAAACTGTTTCTGTGGACCGCTTGAAACCAGCATACCTTGATTTTTCTCCAACAAAAGATCCTATCCTCCCTCAATCTTCTGTACCTCCACCTCAAATACAGGTACAGCAACCTATCCCTCCTCACTATCATAATTCCTCCATCCTTCCTTTTTCAACTCAACACGACCATAGGGATAAACGGGAGAGCGTTCACCGCTATACTCATTCTTTAACTTCAACGTTGAACGTTCTCCTTTTCACTAAATGATTGAAGGAAATCCTTCTGGCATCGCAACACCAACGTCACTGACGCCGAATACACAAGACTGAAGGATAAAAAAAATAAAAATGAGATGCGTGACAAGTGAAGGAATAAAGAAAGAATACAATGACTGTAATGAATAAATTTCCACAAGCCCAAAGTCCGGCTACTGGGGTAACATGCTCCTTTCCCCAACACCAAAAAGAGAGTATAGGTGCTAGCTCTCTCTGGTGCCCCAAGAAGTGAAGCCGCCGTAACTCCAAAGACTGCGACACTTGGACCAGCAAAACTGTTGCAGTTAGTGGAACAATACAATAGGACTCGCGAGCCCCTCTTCATTAATCCCCGTGGGTATGGCCAGTCCAAATACGGACAAATACAATTTACATGTCAAATAGTTCATATACCAGAAGTTTCTATGAACAAAAAATGCATACAAGTTTAAATTTCTGTGTGTCCAGGTAGCGATGACGTTACCAGACAAATTCTCTTACGAAAATGTTAGCAAGCTACCATACTTTAACTATATAAAATTTCCACCACAAAAATGTAGTGAACTATTTCCGGTACTTCTCCATTATACCCCTGCAATTTCTTCTTTCCCGGTTAGATCAACAGTACGCCCTTAACAATTGGTTAGGTTAAGTCGTGATATTTTCGTTAAAATATTCATTAGTTTTAACGAAAATATCACGACTTAACCTAACCAATTATCAAGGGCGTACAGTTGACCTAACCAGGAAAGAAGAAATTGTGTGGGTATAACGGAAAAGTACTCTATTTCCATCAAGAATGTACCTATGTAGCGATAACGCTAATAGATACAAAAGATTTCACGATATCCTCATTTTTCCCTACCTAAGATTTCCAGAAGGAAAATCATCTGCTCCTTCCATGTTTCAAACTACAGTATCTACTGGCGATGACGCTAAGACACCGAAATATATATTTCCTGCCCCAGAAAAACACACTGAATAATTTTTCAACATGCCAAATGATCTCAGCGAAGCAGTAAGGGGCCAAATTGTTGCTTTAAACCATGAAGGGGTATCTCAGCACCAGATTGCTGCCAAAATAAGAGTTTCGAAAGGTGCAGTTCAGAGAACATGCAAAGATTTAAAGAGACTGGGACTTGTTCATCAAGACCAAGGTCAGGTAGACCGAAGACAACGACTCCATCAGAGGACCAGTTCATCAAACTTTCGTCTCTGCGTGATAGAACAGCAACTGTTGTTCAGATTCAGGCAACAATCAACAAACAACGAGTGAAGCCTGTAAGCAAATCTACAGTTAAAAGAAGGCTCGTTCTTGTGACTGAAGGGCTACATGGAGGGTAGCAGTCTTCAAACCACTTCTAAGGCCTCAGAATAAGAATAAACGCTTAGCATGGACGAAAAAATTACAAAAATTTCACTGTTGAAGATTAAAAAAACGTTTTATTTACAGATGAGTCAAAGTTCAGCTTTTTGGTAATCATCGAAGGTCCTATGTTAGACGTAGAAGTGGTGAGAGATTGCTTAAGCAGTGCGTAAAACCTTCAGTTAAGCATGATGGTGGGAATATCCAAGTCTGGGGTTGCTTCAGTTACAATGAAGTTGGTGACTTCCACAGAATAAATGATATCCTCACCAAAGAGAAATATCACCCCATCATTCAAACACATGCCATACCATCTGGCTTGAGATTGTGTGGTCAAGACTTTTTGTTTCAACAAGACAATGACCCTAAGCACACATCCAAATTTTTTAAGGACTATTTAAAAAATAGAGAAGAAGAAGGTGTCCTCCTGATCATTATGGATTTTCCCCAGATCTCAATCCCATCGAACATTTATGGGAACATTTGAAAAGGGAAAAAGCAAAACACGAAATAACAATGCAGGATATACTCTGGGATGCTCTTCAGCTGTGTTGGGACAACTTGGAACCTCATGCCATCCATAAGCTTGTCGAATCTATGCCTGATAGAGTACAAGCAGTTCTTAAGACAAAAGGAGGTCACAAAAAATATTAAAACATTTTCATTATTTTGAATGTTTCTGTGTACTTTGATGACATTTATTCATTATTAAAACGTTTTTGCAAATAATGAGACGCTATTTTAATGTACTGTTTGTAATTCCTTTCGTTTTATAAGCAAAATACATATTTTGTCTTGGACTCGTAGTGGTAAAATTGAATGGATAAAAGCCCATTTAAATAAATGCCCTAAATGAGTTACATCATTAGGCTATGAAAACCCTTCACCTAAGCCTTCTGTGTCATCAAGCCATTCAGATGAAGCGCATGAAGAATTGATGCTTTCTGATGATGAAACAAACACAAGTACAACATCAACTGCTTCAGTACTAGCATTCAAAACACCACAGAAAAAGAAAGCAAAGTCAGTTCAAGACTGGGTATATAGCCACCACTGAACTGTACAGCCAAAAATAAGAGATTTTTCAATTGTAACAACTCCAGCACAGCAAGAAGCAGTAGACAAAGCAATTGAAAGATTTTTTTATGCTAGCAATCTTTCTTTCCTGACTGCTGAAGAGAAATATTTTAAAGAAATGATGAATATTGCAAGACCAGGTTATAAGACTCCATCACGCAAGGATCTAGCAGGGCATTTGTTGGATGAAGTTTACAGTGATGTAGAGAATAGTCTGAAAGAACAGTTGAGTACAGCCGATTGCACATTGACATTATGCATGGATGGATGGTCAACTGTGAAGAATAACCCTATATTAGCCTCATCAGTGCACACAGGTTAAACATCATTTCTACTTAAAGCCATTGATTCAGGATCTGCAAAGAAAACTTCAGAATATTGTCTGCAAGAAGTTAAATCAGCAGTGGAAGAAGTCAGAAAAGTATAACAAAAAGGTGAGCTTTTACATAGATATTGATTCCATAAATTGCACAATTTTATTTTGTCTTTGATTATTGAAAAAATAAGTTTTAATATACATCTGAGAACAGGAACTTGTGTAAAATACAATAGTTACCAATAATTAAATTGTAATTAATATTATTAATTATAAAAAAAATTTCTTCATATTATTCTTGAAACTGAAAACAATCATTGACATCCTTACAAAATAATTTGAAATAAAATATTGCAAAATATTGTAATGCTGGTACTGAATTTATTGTACAGACAGTCAGAGATTTGGTTCCTAGATATAATATACACAGTGAACCAAAAGTAGGTGGACAGTAGGTTGAATAGGGTTTGTGTTATATTATATTATAACTATGGTGTTTGTGTTTATTATATTAAATATTATAACTAAATTTATTTAAATTTAATCTTTTTTCTTTTCAGATAGTTCAGAGAACCATAATGGCAAATAATCTAAATACTGATGCCAGAAAATGGGTGTTAAAAGAGTATTGGAAATCTCAAAATACTGAAACTGTTAGAACAAAATGGGTTGAAACTTTGGTACTCCCGCTCCAAAGTGTAGTGAGAACATGCATTTAACATTAGAGCAGCAACTAAACCAGCCTGGTGTCACTGTTTGGGGTGGTATTTCAAGTTCTGGTGTTTTAGGACCATTTTTTTTTTATGGAACAGTCCAGGTGATAAGTATCTCGAAATTCTAATGAATGAAGTTGTTCCACACTTACACAACAGCCTAATTCACATGACCTCTATTTCCAACAAGATGGGGCCCCTTCACATTATTCAAGAGCAGTCCGTGAGTATCTTGATGAACATTTCCCGAGAAATGGATCGGCCCAAAGAGGTCCAATTGAATGGCCTGCACTTCACCTGACTTTTCCCCAATGGATTTTTTTCTTTTGGGAGTACTCAAGGACAAAGTTTATAGTCGAAAACCATGAAGTGTTGGTGATTTGAAAAATTACATCAGAGATACATTTCAAGAATTATGCACAAAGAAACTTGTGCAAAAATGTTTGTCGAAGTGTGAAAGGTAGACTTCAAAGCTGTGTAAATTGTGATGGACAGCAATTTGAGCACCTGCGTTGATAAAATTTTCAGTGCTTTTGTATTGTATTGGTATAAGTTAAGTTTTTTTATTATTTTATATTATAGTATACAAAAAAATTAAATATAATTGTATATGTATTCTCAAAATAAACGTTATCATTTACTGTCCACCTACTTTTGGTTCACCCGGTATAATGAAATATATAATTTAATCTGTTTTACTTTAATTTTAAATGTTTTGTGTGTAAATTTCGGATTTTTTTTAGAACATAACCAAGTCTCTGATGGAACTTATTCCTGTACTCAATCTGTAAATTGGTATAAAATGTTACAATAAAAATTTGTGTTCTACAACAGGTTTTTGCAATATGCATAGACAATGAGGCTAAAATGAAACAAATGAAGGAATTGATGAAAGAGGACGAACAAGTAGACCACATCATCGCATATGGCTGCTCAGCCCACTATCTTAATTTGCTGGAAAAAGTAGTTACACCTCAAACTGTTATGAAACATGTAGTTGAAGTTCAAAAATATTTCAGAAACCATCATCAACCTTATGTATTTATCATGGTAGCTACAGTATTGTGAAGTTTAATTGAAATTATCAAATTAGTTTGATAAAGTACCTTATGAACCTTATGTTGTTTCGTGTGTTGGTCTCTCTTCACACGGAGGTCAAGCTGGTGGCCCCGCCTCTATATCTATTTATTGGTACTCTACCAATGTTATAATGTTCCAGACCAACAAAGACCCTAGGATCCACTCATGGCTGGTCTACCTAACTGTGTTCGTAATCATGTATTGTGTATGTCCTCCGTGTTGTGGAGGGGACCTACAATTTTACGTGGGTTCCGAACCACAAGAACATAAGAAATTTATGTAAAAACTGCCGGTAAATTGGCAACGACCAATTTTTATGAAACTAAATAATTATCAATTTAAAACCAATTAATTATCGATTTAAAACTAAAGATAGAATCTCTGGATCCAGAGGATCTAGTCATAATAGACTACTATCCACAAATATGTTACACTCTATATCTATTTATAACGGACATGCAAATATATCAGATCCAAAGAATCCAGTAATGAAATTGACTGGATTCTTTGGATCTGATATATTTGCATGTCCATTATAAATAGATATAGAGTGTAACATATTTGTGGATAGTAGTCTATTATGACTAGATCCTCTGGATCCAGAGATTCTATCTTTAGTTTTAAATCGATAATTAATTGGTTTTAAATTGATAATTATTTAGTTTCGTAAAAATTGGTCATTGCCAATTTACCGGCGGTTTTTACATAAATTTCTTATGTTCTTGTGGTTCGGAACCCACGTAAAATTGTAGGTCCCCTCCGCCACCACAGAGGACATAGACAATACATGATTACGAACACAGTTAGGTAGACCAGGCATGAGTGGATCCTAGGGTCTTTGTTGGTTTGAAACATTATAACATTATACATTATAACATTCTAATATGAAACATGGCTCAAGTTTTAATTTATACTTTCTTGTACAGTAGTAACTTGTATTGAATGAATTATATCCTCATAAATAGGAATTAATATAACTTTTTTTGTATTCATAGGGATGGCTCCAAGAAAAAGGAGGAATAATGCCACAAATACCATACCTAATGACACTCGGTGGAATAGTCAAAAAGCTTGTACTGAAATATTCATAAAAAACTTTTATAAATATGTTGAGATATCCAATGAACATAAGATCGATGACAATATAGCAAAAGTCTTGGCCAACACTCATCTGTACAAAGAGATAGTAGACCTTCAAAAGCAAATTACAGAAGTAGCTGAAGTTCTCAATATGGTAAATAAATAGAAATAAACATGTATTATTCACATAATTTTACATGTACATATGTAGCACATTCACATCTATAAGTACTTTTATATACAGGGTGTACATAAAGTCAGGATCTATTTTTGTGAAGCACTTGGGAATTATATGGAATTTTATCATAAAATGATAAAGTGGTAACATTTATTAAATAATTAAGAGTAGGATTCGACGTGACGCCCATCAGTATCCCTGCACAGCTCAAAATCATTCCGCAACATTTCTAAACACATTCTGGAGCATTTGCGGGGTTTATGTTATCTGCAGCAGTTGTATACGTGTACGTAAGTTTTCAAGACTCGTAATCTTCGTCTGATAGACTGCGATTTGATAAAGCCCCATGCAAAGAAATCTAAAGGGGTTAATTGGTGATCTCGCTGGCCAAGGTCTTTTTTGCTTCCGCGTCCGATCCAGCAATTTGGAAAACGTCCATTTAGATAATCCTGAACAATTTTGGCATAGTGACAAGGAGCACCATCATATTGATAGACGATGGTACTAACAATCCTATCCCCAATCAGCTGAGGTTCAAGGAATTGCTGCAACATGTCCAGATAAATAAGCCCCGTAACTGTAGCTTCAGCAAAGAAAAAAGGACCATAAACTTTAGATTTTGTTAAACCCATCCAGACATTAACTTTAAGTGAGTCTCTTTCCCAATTTTGGACGAAATCATTCGGTCTTTCATCTGCCCAGATTCGACATTTATGGCGATTTACTTTTCCACACGTATGAAAGTGGCTTCATCACTAAAGAGAATGTTGTCCATTAAATATCACTCCAGATTTGTTCTACGAGATCAGCACACACACCACTTCGTCGAGGGAAATCTTCCTCATGTAAAATGTAAAACCTGCAAATGATAGCTTTTCTTCTGCAAATTAACTTTCAGAATTTTGTGCACAGATGACGTCGGGAGGCCGAGTCTGTGTGATGCAGCACGAACGGACGTACGTGGCTCCTCAGTGATAATTCCGCGTACTGCATTCAGGTAAGATCTGACATACACGGTCGTCCTGATCTTGCTTCATCATTTACAGATCCCGTTCGTTTAATTTGTTCACCAGTTTTCGTATTGTCTTGTCTATTGGCCCCGGCTTATGAAATCTCCTTCTAAACTTCTCTCTCTGATGTCATTGTATTTCTTTCCCTTGATTCGCCAAATTGCTATTGCCACACGCTCTTCTGTATTCATTCTAAGGGCTTCTGAAAAGAAAAATAGAAAAAAATAATTATTTCACAAAAATAGATCCTGACTTTATGTACACCCTGTATTATATAACCATAGAATATGAAAACAAAAATATTTCGTTACAGCTCCAAAGTGATTCAGCAACATTGTCCACTGCAACTGATGTTTGGATAAGTCTACTTCAAAGTGAAGCACTGGAACCTTACAGATCAAGCATCATGTCAAGAATGGCTGAAGCAATTGAACTTTCCTTCTATATTGCCAATTTGATGGATCCTTCTGCATTAGGTATTTTTTTTTATTTACCCTATGCTAGATTAACATGCACTGTGGTTGTATTTTGCTCAAGATTTTTAGTTCAAATAGGTGGTATGTAGTGTACATATTAAAATATCTAGTAATGTACAATACTTAAATAGGTGTGTATATGGTCTTTAGCTAACTACTATAGAGTAGATTTTTTTTATTGAGCTATAATATCTATTTAGAAATAAATAAAAATTAATCAATTCCTCCCAGATTGACATTGTTCTCGTATTCATATTCTTGTGTTTATTTATGCAGGAGCAAAACTGAGTGCTGAGCAAGAAGATGAAGCAGAAGAGTTGATAACAACTCACAAGTCTGAGTTTCTCCCACAGTTCATGGCTTTAGGATTAAAGATGATGGAATATTCCAGCTTCAAGTTTCAACCACAAGTTCTTGCCATGTATAAAGATAGACCTGCAAAATGGTGGCAGCTTATGGAAAATCACACAGCAAAAAAAAGAACACTGCCAGCTGATTTTTGTCAATATTTTAAACATTTGCTTAGTTGTCCCCCAAGTTCTGCATCCATTGAGAGAATATTCTCTACTTTTGGTTTGGTCTGGACAAAATTAAGAAACCGGCTAGGTGTAAATAAGGCCACAAAATTAGTTAAAATACACAGGTACTTGCGCTTAGCAACTCCACCTCTAGAGGTAGATTCTGATTATATGGTCATGGAGACAATGGAGTAATTATAAAATGTTTATGAGCCATACTGTCTTATAGTTTTATAAAAATTTAATAGTTAAATACTGGAATTTGCTATTTAGTTTTGGATCACTTCACACATACTGTATTTCAATTTTGTTTTTCAATGAGTTTCATAACCTACTGTTCAATGCTGCAATACAAATGTAAACTTTTTAATGTCCTACATAGATTGAATAACCTGTTTAGTTTATAGAGCATTAGTTAGTAATTATAAATAATACAACAAATGGTATTCTTATTTTAATGAAAAAATACAGATAAATATAAAAGAAATGGCAACTTTGGAAAAAACCCACCTGGGTGGGTAAAATAGCGGGGGGTTTCAAGTGGGTTTAAAAAAATAGGTGGGGAAAAACAGGTTACCCACTTCTGTGCCAACCCTGCTTTACTCTATAGCATTTTCCTCACAAATTGATATTAACAGAGATATAAGCAATTTTTGGATTGATTGAAATCATATGGTGGTAATTATTCATTTTAATCCTGTGGGTCAATTTTGATATGAGAATAGGTTTTTCTGGTGTATTTTGGTGTTTTATTCAGGGATGGGAAACTGACTTGAACTGGAATCGCTAAACTGATAAAACTGATATTATTTTATGAACTGAAATTTTAAAAAACTTGAACTGAAAAAAATTCTGACAACTAAAATTGAAATTTGAACTGAAATTAAAAAACAATCAAAAACTAAAATCTGAATTTGAATAGATTAAAAATAACAGTTTTGCATTTCAGTTTTGAGGAGTACCGGTATTTGGAATGCAAAAAAATATAAATAATGTGAATTATTTTCCTTTTTTGGCGACCTAACATTTGTATGGATTTAAAATATCCATTTATCCTTTAATTCAATGTGGAATGGCTTTTTTCTCTCTTCAGATTGATTTTGAGTCCTCAAAGAAACAATTTGTTGCCTGAAAACATTGACAATATTTTAATTGTTCGCTCTAATTTTAACATGTGATTTTACAAGGTATTTGTATTTTGTATTTAATAAACAGAGGTGCATTTAATTGTTTTATTCAGTAAATTATTCCCCTTTCCAATACTGTTATTTATATATTTTATACATGGTCATGTGCTTTAAAATTTAAAAAGTGTATGAATTAATAAAAAACTTGAATTGAAAGTTTTTGTTAAATGAAACTTTATGGAAGAAATGAAGTGAATAAGTGAAAACAAAAAGATGAGTGTTTCATGCTGATTCAGTTGGCTATAGATGCTTACATGTTTAATCATATAAAAGTAAAGATGGTTACTAAAGTAAGTTCTCTCTTCAAAAAACAGAAATTGACTGCAAATACAAATAAAATTAATTCTGAATTTGTCAGTAGGATACCCCCCAAAAATAATATAAATAGTACAAAGAAATTCTTAAAGAAATCTGAGAAAAAGCTGGAATCAAAATTGAATTGAATGATAAAATATAAAACTAAAATTGAAAAATAAACTCAAATAAAAAAAAATTTAAAAACTTAAATTGAAACTGAAATCAATATTCTTGCAAACTTAAACTGAAATCAGAAATTAGACTTAAAAATTTATCAGTTTCCCATCTCTGGTTTTATTCAAATCTGACCTTCATTTCTTGTGCAAATGAATTATTGAATGCCCAGTTAGGTCAACTGTATGCCCTTGGTGATTGGTTAGGTTGTCATGATATTTTCATTAGTTTTAATGAAAATATCATGACTTAACCCAACTAATGAAAACATCAATAACCTAACCAATCATCAAGGGTGTACAGTTGACCTAACCAGGCATTCAATAATTCACTTGAACAAGAATTGAAGGTCAGATTTGAATAAAAAACACCACAATGTGGTAAATAGGCAGACTGGTGGATCTCAAAATCTGGTTGACCTTTATGATGCATTGCACAAGAATTTTTTCCATAAAATTTTCATGGCTGATGCATCAGGCAAGAGTTTTAACTGAGATTAAGTTAATTGTGTGTAATGTGTGTGCCTGTATATATTTTATTAGGTTTGTATGAAAAAGTAAAAACTAGGTCCTATCCAAATTATGGACAGGTTACTTTCATTGACATTATTTTGGGGATTCAAATGTAAATGGTTGGTCAAAAGGTTGAGTTGCAATGAAACTGACCAGGTCATGCAATTTGTGAGTGTGTTTCATACTGAATAAGTAAGTCCAGATCCAAAATGATGTATTACTTTTTAGATACGTTTCATCCCTAGTTTATAATCATGCTGTAAGGACTAGAAATATATTTTTTAGTTACTCTGTACTTTACACAAATCCTGAAATTATTACTGTAATCTAAACATGTTTTCATTAAAAAGGAGGTGGTTAAGGGGTGATATGATAGAGGTGTATAAAATGATAAAAGGGTTGGATAAGATAGATTTTGATTCTTGTTTCATTAAAGATCACAATAACCAGACTAGAGGTCATAGTATGAAATTATTTAAGCCAAGATGTAGAACAAATTTAAGAAAACATAGTTTTACAAACAGAGTAATTAAGTTTTGGAACAGTTTGACAGAAGAAGTGATGACTTCAGATACACTTGATTCTTTCAAAAGAAGGTTGGATAGTTTGATGTCTGCAAGGGACATCTGGTGATAGTGTTTAACCCCATTTTTATTGCATGAATGGTACTAGTTTATTTCATATATATTATGTGCATTTAGGTGATAGATCCCACAGCTCAACACAAGTGTTGTGGGATATAGGGAGGCAGCATCTTGGGTTAGGAGATACTCTCTGTCCTTACACACCCCATTTAAAGAGATTCCTCTGCCGAGCGGTGCCCCCCATAGTACTGTGAGGTATTGAAAAACTCATGATCTTCATTTGCCCCACAAACACCTTTAAATGGGAGACCCAAAATAGGTGCACATACATTTCTACATTACAGCAATACCTTGCACAGCGTGATTAATTGGTTCCAGAATTTGTCCGTGCTGTCCAAAACCACACTGTTCAAAGCATTATTATAATGGGTTATTATAACGGGAAATTAGAAAACAATAGGAAAATTGCGCGCTAAATTTTAAAAAATTGATGAAAATACAAACTGTGCTACATCAAAACCCGCGCTAATCAAAACTGCACTGTTCAAGGTATTACTGTACTGTACAGTCTTTACAGCCACACCTACACTTTTCCTCCTAAGTATATATATAGATATTGTAATGTATATGGTTGTAAATTGTGACTTGGTCTGCAATTGATATGGACCGTGACTTATTTTTGGTTGGCAAGGTACTGGTATTGATGGGTACCGTAATGAAATTGACTGGATTCTTTGGATCTGATATATTTGTATGTCAGTTATAAATAGATACGTATAGAGTGTAACATATTTGTGGATAGTAGCCTATTATGACTGATCCTCTGGATCCAGAGATTCTATCTTTAGTTTTAAATTGATAATTAATTAGTTTTGTATGAATTGGTTGTTGCCAATGTACAGGCAGTTTTTACATAGTGGAGCCACCTTGATAGGCTGAAGTCACCCCTAGTGTGCCCAATATAAAAATTTCTTATGTTCTTACTCAGGATTTTTTTTCTGTTTCAGCATTTATGCTCTTTGCTTTAACCCTGATGGTACACAGTTGATTGTGGCTGCTGGAAATTTGGTACTTGTTTATGACACAAATGATGGAGCAATTGATTCAGCTTCTCAAAGGTAAGAAGATCCTGTATTATTCCAGATGCCAGACACAGTTCAGAGACAGTCCATAGGCCCTAAGTACTAACCAAACCTAACCTCACTTAATCAAATTTAGTGTAGCCTAACAACCTAATTTAACATATTACCAAGCTGTTATGGACTCTGTCTCTGAACTGTCTGTCATCAAGCATTCTGCCAAAGTTCCTATAGTTACTTAGAATTTATAATAGGGACAAAACTATTAAAATCATTTCCAAGAATTCTTGCATAGTTTTTAAAATGAATTTTCAAATAATGTATTTGAATAGGTGGAAATTTCTGGATGGACATGTGTGAATCCTTTGAACCCTAATTCTTGAAATTAGAATTAACTAATAAGATTTTTCTGCATTATCCTCTACTAACCATTGTTACATTTATTATTGGTTTGTAATAACTACCGTATGATATTCCAAACCATGCGTCCATGTAGGTTGATTGCTTAATTATGGTCTTCAAATATTTATGCAGAATCCATTGACTTTATATTAACCCTCATCCACCATCGCGGGGTCAGGAAGGACCCCACTCATTTAAATTTTGTGTGACCAAGAAATTAAGATAGTGGTTGAGGGTTAACTAAAATCATTTTGGTTTACATGAAAAAATTTTGATAAATTTTATCACTTATTTAAATTTTAACTTTGTGAACTTTTGTGTCATTGTCAGTAAACTTCATTTATTTATGACTTTAGTAAAATTTCCTATCTAGACATAGTTCATAGGGCTCACTAACCTAACCTAACCTAACTAACCCTAATTAACCTAACTACCTTAATCAATCCAACTCAGCCTAAATTAACCTAATTTAACATATAACCAAGCTGTTGTGGACTCCATCTCTGAACTTTGTGTGAATATTAAAATTTTGCCATGGTTTGGGCTGTGTGTTATTCTCCCACTAAAAACAGTTTTATAAACAGGTCACAAAGGAGCTGTTCACTGTGTGTGTTACAGCCAAGATGGAAAGAGATTTGCCTCTGGTAGTGCTGACAAATGTGTCATCATTTGGACTTCATTGAAACTAGAAGGAATTTTAAAATATTTGTAAGTTTTTTTTTAAGTAAATTCTATAATTTCAGTATGATATAGGGCACCAGGACACTTCTAAAATTTTGTAAACATGTAAGTTGTGTAGGTTAGTAATTTGTAATTTAGTTGAAGATGATCCCAGTGTAAGACTTAAAATCTTTTCAGTCACAATGATTCTATTCAGTCTCTTGCCTATAATCCAGTTTTGCACCAATTGGCCTCGTGTGCTGTCAGTGATTTTGGTTTTTGGTCACCAGAACAGAAGAATGTTCAGAAACACAAGGTCAGTTGGGTAACTCTTAATGGCAGATTTTTAGGAATTATATTGAAGTGTTATGATTACTTTGTTTTAGTTTCATTGCTTGATTTAGTTACTTTAATTATTGACATTATCATTGCTGAAAGATTATCTTCCCGACAATATTTTTTTGTTATAATTTCACTCTACACCATTACAAAATTGCTTCATTAGTTAACATTTAGGGCCTAGACATATGACATAGAAGAAACTCGGATCTATCAGGCTTTATTGTCATTTCTTAAATGAATCTTCCTGATACAAAGCTGTATTATAAAGTGACATCTGTCATTTATTTTTATGAATATATGAAATGAGTATATTTAAATGGTATTTTTTAAATTTAGTTTCCATGAAACTGAAGTTTTATAGTTTTTTCTTTAATTATAGTTCTAGTCAAATATTCTGCTGTGCTTGGACTAATGATGGACAATATTTAGCTCTTGGTTTAGGTTCTGACATAGTGTCTATTAGGAGCAGGGTAAGTTCCAAAATTTCAATAAATTTGTTCGTGTTGAAGATTTTGATTCCCAGCTCTTTATTATTATTATCATTACTTTTTTTTAAAAATTATATGAATGTTAGTTTGAAAAAAATTTGGGTTGACGAAGGTAGCCAATTCAACTTTTTTTTTTCAAGTATTCAGTTTCTTGAAGTTAAGTACTTTAACTAAAAATATTACAAAGTTTTCTTCATTCAGTAATTATTTAAACTCATCTATTTTACCTTATTTAATATAGGTTGATGCATTATTGAATTTTATTACACATTTGTTCATTGTAATACTATTCATTATTCTACTTCTTTAATCAGAATGGAGAAGAAAAGATGAGAATAGAGAGACCAGGTGGATCCAATTCTCCCGTGTTTTCTTTAGCCTGGAATCCTACAAGGTTTGTGGAGTAAAGTCTCTGTAAACTTGGTAGTGACACACGAATGCAGTTACCTCTAATTTTAAGTAAGATCAGAGTAACTGAACAAAAGATTAAAGAAGCTTGTCCAGTGGTATTGGGAAATCAAATGGGATGGTAATAAACGCTTCATTCAATACAATTCATGGTCTTTTCAAATGCCATTTATATTTAGCACATGAAAAAGTTATTAAAGCAAGATGTTTGTGAAGCATTTTTGGTAAAAATAAAGTAAGGTTTTAAGCCTTGTTAATATTAGATTATACAGGGTTTTATCAAATTATGTTTCATAAATTAGTATACATATTCAGGACATCAAAGTGAACAAAAGAGTTCCTATGACCATAAATCCACAATCGCTTCATTTCCGAGATACATTGCTTTTTTGCTGAGGATGATCCAATTAAAATGAAAGTCATTTGCCTGAAAAGCTGTCATGCTTCCCAACGGCATATTCAGATAAGAATACTGTAATTAAGCTACAAAAATTCAATGTTAATTCCAACATTGTGTAAACCAGTATGGACATAATGTATATCTTATGTAATGTGTTCTTTCTGAATAAAGAGTATTATTATTATTGTTGTGGGGGTTGTGAAGCCCCCCCCCCCCCCCCCCCCCCCCCCCCCCCCATTTCCAAATCCCCCTTTTGGTGTTGTGGACTTTTTCACAAAAACCTCACCCTAATTTTCAAGTCCTATCTGGTTCTTCTCACAAGTTTTTCTCTCTCCACAGGAGTCTAGTTAGTAAGCCTGTTAATTGTAAAAACCCTCTAAGGTAACGTCCAGACTATTTGATCTTGGAAGCCTATTAAAAGGTTATTAAACCAGAATAGAAGGTTGGAAGCCAAGGGAGTTTGGAAAGCCTTTAAAGGTATGATGTTAAGTGCTCTAGCTTGTAATCCTTGGCCAGTGTACAATAGGAATAAAGACTTGTTCATAATCCTTATTCTTAGTTATTGTGATGTTGTCATTTGTATTTCACCATCATTATTAATTGTTGTTATCAAAAGTAGACATATATATATAGGTTGTTAAAACTGTGACTGAGTATAGAGAGGTGTAATAAATCCAGCCAGGTTAGAATCAGACATCAGACCTTTACTTATTGCCTGGTTTGCAGTGCATGTGGGGGCCCTGGAGTTTCCTTTAGCCAAATCCAGTCATCTGTGATCCTGTCATGTAACTAGCTAGAGAACCGATTATCATTATTATAGGTCACCAGTCATATTATTCCATAGTTAGGTTTTTGCCCATGCTTGTTTGGCACTGATTATAGGTTGATTAACTCATGTGAGATAGGTTTGCCATAATTGTCAATGTTTGTAGTTATTATTTTTTATGTTGGTTATTTATTATTTATGTGCCTGGAATCAGGCTGGTGACCTTAACCCTACTAACTAGCCAGTGTATAAAGAAATTGAAACTCAGGTCATAAGGGGGGGGTCAAGTTTGGAGGGTAGCTAGGCTGGGACAGGGGTTAACATTCTGTGCAAGTCTTTTCCTGTACTTGTCTCCCACTTGCTTTCTATCCTTTCTGCCAAATCTCACTAAGTGTTATTGGTTTTCCAGAGGTTTTGTTAATTGTTTGTGATTCATTGCATCTTTTTGTTATGTTTATAATGTCACGCTGAATAATTGTTTATTTCAGATATAATAAAGAGAAAAACAAACAGAGTAGTTTACTTCTGTTAGGTCTACCTTTGAATTCCAGCCCTTTCTTGGACTCTGAGTGGTTGGTTCTACTCATTGGAGAGTAGATTTAGACACCTGAACTGGGGGAAGTCCTTTACAGTTAACATGCGAGTCGGACCTGAATAATCTCCTGGAAATAAACCACTGACAAGAGAGGCATTCCTAGATACCTGAGGAGATTACATCTTTGCCCAGTCTCTTGACTATCCCGAACCCAGAAATGTGAAAAGGTTCTGGGTGGTTTGACAATACAGATACTTGGGGACTACAGCCTACTCAGCCACCGCAGCATTGTTATTATTAAAGTTTATGAAAAGTTTATTTATAGCAAGTGCTCAAAATGGTTTCCCTGCATTTGAGTACATGCTTCAATGTGTTGTTGAAAATTTTGCTGCATATGTTTGAAAACACCTACAGTGTTGCATATTGTTTCTGAACAATCGTGAACATGTTGCCACAATTCATCTGTGTTATTAACTTCTCTTGCATAAACAAGATTTTTTAAATAACTTCATAAGAAAAAATAAATTGCATTTACATCGGGAGACCTGGGTAGCCAAGTGATGGGACCATTCTGTCCATGTACCATGTATGTACTTTGATGCAAGGAAACCATTTCAAGCACTTGCTGTAAATAAGCTTTGATAAACTTTAATGACTTTCATTTTAATTGGATCATCCTTGGCAAAAAAGCAATGTATCTCAGAAACGAAGCTATTGCAGATTTATGTTCATAGGAACGTTTTTGTTCACTTTGATGTCCTACTTGAAAAGACTCGGAGCCTTAATAATAAAAGTAGAGAGAAAATGGGAGAATATAGAAACTAGAACCAACTTTCCTAATGGTGTATTTGTTTTGAAAGGCACATAAAAATGAGAAACAATCAGTTTATAAGTAATGGAATTTAAAGGACTGCAGAAAATAGATGAATGAATAAGAATACTCAACAAATTGTGTAACTATAGACCAGACATGGGGTTAATTACTGGGTTTCTATTACTTTTGATTCCTTCTATTACTATTACTTTTGATTCCTTCCATTACTATTACTTTTGATTCCTTCCATTACTATTACTTTGATTTTCATCTATTACTATTACTTGGTCATCTATTACTATTACTGTTGTATGTAGGGTACTTCATTCATTTGAAAAGGATCTTTGTCTATTTAAATGCAATTAGAAGCAGTGTGTTAACAAACAAACAAACACTTTATTTCAGACTCAACAGGTACAAACATTATACAAGAGGTCCATAGAAGATTAAGAGATAGTTGTCTGGAGCACTGACTAAGTAGGCCAGTGAATCACTTGTGTATAATGAACATACAAATACAATGATCCAACCATGAGGTGATGTGCCAACTATCACTAACATATGTAAAGCTATCACCAGGAAGACTACAAATGGATGAAAGGGCCAAGTTATTATCTTCACAGAAGGCTTTTAAGTGGTTGCTAAACAAAGAATTATCATTAAACACATTAGCATTAAAGTCACCAGTAATAGCTACACATGTCATAACCAACTCATCAATAATACTGTTGACCTGCCCAAATTTAATGAGGTAATCTTCTTCATTATCAACTGCCTGAAAAGGAATATAGATACACAGAATTACAAATTTTTTATTGTCTACACAAATTTCTATTCCAGTTAGCCAATTCAAACCAAGTTTTAATTCACTAATATATTTCCCATACCCCAACCTCCATAGAATAGCTACCCCACCAGGTGGGTGGCCTGCAAGGAGACCATCTTGTTTATCTCTGGTGGCCTCCCCTATCCCATGAAAGTTACTGGACAGGCTATTCAGGTCCTTTAAGTCCTGTTTCCTGCAGACAGAGAATATCAGCATCCTCTAACAGCTTATCAATTATGATTATAAGAGAGTACAGTACCTTGAATGTTGCAATTAGGAAGATGCAGGAGTTCTGCCAGCCATCTCTGCATGTTGAATTCCACTTACCAGGCACAGCAGTTACAGCATTAGACACAGCTGGATTTCCTCCATAGTACGACGCATGATGTCTCCATAATTACCCTCTCCAGCACTTGCGAGAGGGGCTGCAGATGTTTTTCTTCCCTTCTCATAGAACCGCCACACATTACCCATTCCAGCCATACTGCTGGATCCATAAATACCCCTGAATCATCATAGACTGCTGTCTGTAACTTGAAAGGAACTGTACATAGTCCATCTGGAGTCAATTTTCCTACATGTAACCTGAAGGTTCACTTTATCTTCCACAAATGCCTGCAGCTCCTCAGCCATAAGATCAGGTCAACATCTTAAGATGAAAATGTTTGTAGTCATTGTTGGTATGGCCATCATACAATCTGTTTTGGCAGCCCCTATGATACCCTGCTGTTCTCTGCCAGCCTTTGCCACAGGCTGACTCCTTCTAGCTGGTGCACGAGTAGGACCAGACTACCACCATTAGCTACTGCACTGGTTGCAGTTCTTGGAAGAGTCCCTCGCTTCTGGCCCCTCCTTACCACCAGTGTCCAAGATGCTTCCTCATCATGACACCCAACTGCATTCCCAGCATCCTGATTCACCAAGGCCCCTTGGGGGGGGTACCCTCTGTGAGATAGTATTGAGCTGGTGATGTAGCAGTGTCTGGATTCAGGGATCCAGGATAAGACTGAGGGGCAGAGGGCTCTGCACTCATGGATCCAGGCTGAGACTGAGAGGCAGAGGGCTCTGCACTCATGGATCCAGGATGAGGCTGAGTGGCAGCCAAATAACAAATATTTGTTTCAACTAAATCATTACAATTTCAGAGACTGTTGGTCTTGATAAATTTTACTTTATTGAAGGAAAAATTTGCCACAATATTAGTTCACATACATGTTTATTTTAGTTTAGAGTAGATTTAGTTCATTTTTCAGTTCTTTGCTCACACAATATGTCTATTGCCACTGTAATAGAAAAGTAATAGGCTATTATCTATTACTTTGTCTTCTATTACTATTACTATGACTATTACAGCCAAAAAATTATGATGTATTACTATTGCTATTACCTGAAAAATCCTGTAATAGTCTATTACTATTACCCCATGTCTGCTATAGACTCATTAGAACTGATTCTTGTAATTTTTTCTGAGCTTGCTTACTTATCCATTTCTAAACCTGAATAACATTTGGGTAAACAATATAGTTTAATTATATATAGTTTATATAAAGTATGACATAAAATACTGGTAAGAAAGTGAGAAAAATTTTATGCTGCAAGATAAGTCCAAAAGAAAACTCTCACTGTTTATAATGAAACCTTTTGTTAAGTATATTTTCTCTCCTTCTATACAGATGATAATATTGACCTCTCATGTGTTGCTGACTGGGGACAGGCTCTGTCATTTTATTCTCTGAATGGCAAAATGGTGAGAATTGGTTCAATTTTAAGAACTTTTAAATAATTCTTTTGTGCTTTTTGAATATAAAATTCTGTTTTGTTTATGATTCGGGTATTTTGGGTAATTTTTCTCAGTTTCCTGAATCAGAAATTTAATTTATCAAGATTTTAGTATATAATAAAGGATTTTTTTTTTTTTTTATGTACTTTGGAAATTTTAAATTTGTCAGCTACTTCAATTTTATTTTTTGAAAAATGGTACACATTGAATTCGAAATTTTAATAATTATGAAAGTGTACACTGTACAGTGAAGGAAATCTGAACCCAAATAGTTCAGATACAAGTTAAGTGCCACTCCATGCTTTGCAAGCATATCGGGAGAGATCTGGTGCTTTGTCCCCAATTGTTACCATTCATTTACTGGAAAATGACATGATTTTAGTAATTTCAATGAAGCCATTTTTGTATTATATGTAACCCATCACCTGTTTTGCCCTCAGATTGGCAAAGCTGCATCAGCTACTTCAACAAAGGCGAGTACCTTCTTGTAGGAGGATCAAATAAGGCCACCTTGCTGTACAGCAGAGAAGGGATGAAGCTGGGCACTATTGGGGAACAACAGTTATGGGTTTGGTGTTGCACTGTACCACTCATCCAGACTCCAATTACGTGGTAAGTATCGCAATCCCAACCTTTTCAATTACTATGCACATTGCACAATATTGGCACAGGGCAAAGAATAGGTAGGAAAAATAATATTGGCTAAAAACTAAGTGGTTTATGTATGTTTATTGAGGGTAGCTTGATAATTCAGAATAATTAGAATTAGAATATTTGTTGCTGGAGTTTCAAGTAATTTTAACAGGTTTTCTGTTTCATTTGTGGCAAATTGGAATTAACTTTTTGTGGTGTTTGGTGGTCAATAGACATCCATAAGGGTTAAGTTAAGTTCTTTTACTTCTAAAATAATAATTTTGACTGTGCTGTTTGATTTGCTTCCCTTCACCTCACATATGTGTGTGTTTTTCACATACATACAACATGGCAACAACATTAAAAGACAAAACAATATTGAAGAAAGAAGCAAATTTGGGACTTTTCACTTAAACTTCAAGACTATAAATTGGGAAGCAATCAGATCACACATGGCCAAAATAGAGTGGAGGACAGTTTTAGAGAATAACTGAAAAAATGCTTTGTTAGCTTTGTAGGCTGGGAATTTTAGAAAAAATGCTCTGAAAGCACAGCCAAAAGGAAAGAGGAACTGGTTTGAAAGGCAAAAAAGAACAATATTCCATAAAAGAGAAGAGTTGCAGTGAAATTAGCTAATTGCAGAGACAACAATACCAGGAAAGTAATACAAGAAAAACTAGAGAGTATTGGTAGGGAAATACAAACCCTGATTAAGGGCCATACAGAGAGGGAAGAGGAAAAAGCAGTAGAAGTAATGAAGGAAAATCCAAAATACTTCTATAGCTATGCAAAAAGGAAAACGAAAATATGCACCACTATCAGGCCCTTAAGGAAAGGAAACTAACTGACAATTTAAAAGACATATCTGAAACATTGAGAGCCCAGTATGAATCAGTCTTTACTACTGCAAAAAGTGACAAAGCAATACCTGACATAGATGCATTTTTTAAGAGAAATTGCAAGATTTTATAACAGATTTTTATTTCACCCCAGAAGATGTAGCATGAGCCATCAGACAAAGGAAATCACATCCAGCTGCAGTCTGGACAAATGGAATGCATTATTGATTAAAAACTGTAAAACTGAAATAGCTATACCTTATACTGGATATGGAGAAGATCCTGAGACACTGGGGAAATACCATGCATCTTGAAAACAGTAGACATTGTCCCAATATATAAAGAAGGGTATAGATCTCAAGCAAAGTGTCATTGATGTCCCACCTCACCAAAGTATTTGAAAGAATAATTATTAGAGAGAAAATCTCCTCATATAAACAGGAAGAAACTAATAAACTAGAAAAAACTCTGACACATTTCTCAGCTAAGATTGATGGCTGCAAAGAACTCAACTAATGGGAAAGACTACGTAAACTAAATCTGTACTCCCTGGAAAGAAGAGAGAGGTACACCATAATCTACAAATGGAAAATGATTGAAAAACTGCTACCAAACCTCAAACTGGCCTGTCACCCACTCCTTTCCTTTTACTTATAAATGATCTTTTAATTCACACTTCCTGTCCTATTCTCTCCTATGCCAATGATTCCACTCTTCACTTTTGCACAGTAGTCACTCCATAATTCATGTAGGATGGCTATGGAGCCACCTGACCTCTATTCTTTCTGCTATCTCTGATTGGGGCTGAGAAAACCTTTTGGCTTTGAGTGCCTCAAAAACTCAGTTCCTCCATCTGTCTACTCGTCACAATCTTCCACACAACTATCCCCTTACCTTCAACAATACACAACTCAATCTCTCTCTCTTAACATTCTTGGCATTTCCTTTTCTCATGATCTTTCCTGGAAAGATCACATATATCAGGGGTGGCCAAGTTTCCTGGACCCAAGAGCCATATACGACGTGTTTCAGATGTATGAGAGCCGCAAAATATTTTAAAAAGAATTTAATTATTAAAAACATATACATATAGTTATACTCACATTATTAAATTGTTTAATTACTGCTTGTAGAAGGCTTAGTTTGGGTCTTCATTTTGGCTGTTAATGCTTTAAAGTCTGGCTGATGTGATGTTAAGGTGGTATGAAGAAGCTCAGTCAGGTGTTCGTTAGTGAGGGCAGCACGATGTTTTGACTTTACAAACTTCATTACTGAGAAGAGTGCTTCACAGCAATAAGTTGTCCCAAAAACTGAGACAAGTCGGAAACTGGTTTTCCTGAGGTGAGGATACTTTGTCTCTGGTACTTGCTTCCAAAACTCAACTGTAGATAAGATAACTTTTATGTATCAACTTTAAACCCACATCCTCCTGTAGCTCCAAAAGTTCTGTTTGTATTGAAGCAGCTTCTGTAACAAAAGGTGTGGTAACAGGACAACCATTGTTGACAACATCAATCAGGAAAGGATTTACAAAAAATTCAAAGCATGGTTTTAGCTTCTTTAGTTCATCAAACCTGAACTGAAAATCATCAATTAGTCCTTCTAATTTACCTTTGTATTCCTTCAATTTACTATCTTTTATTTCAATATCAGGAAAAGTGTTTGCTCAGTTTTTCAGGTAGGGAAAGTGGTCAAATTTTTTTGTTACTGGATCTTTTTGGAAGAGCTTTATTTTATTCTGGAAACTGAAAACTGTCTGTGTAAGGTCAGAAATGACCTTATCCTTTCCCTGAAGTGCCAAATTTAGATTTTGAAGGTGTTGTATTACATCAGTAAAAAACATCAGATCCTGCACCCATTCGTGATCTTCTAGTTGTGGGTATGACTTTCCCATTTCTTTCAAGAAATCAATGATAGGCTCCAACAGTGCAACAAACCTATTCAGGAGATTACTAGTTGATAACCACCTTACAATACAGTAGAATGAAAGGTCATCTGGCTTATCTTGAAGATCCAGCACCTTGATAAAATTTCTAGATGCTCAGTGCATTTTTGCATTTGAACGAATGAAATTCACAATTTCTAGAACACATTTCATAACACTGTCATACCTAAAGTACTTGCTTACCAAATGGCCATGGTAAATGATACAGTGAATAAAGAGACACACAGGATACTTGGGATCGCATGTCAAGAGCCCAACTAGGCCTACATTTTGTCATACCATAGCTGGTGCTTCATCTGTTGCAACACTAACAAGTTTATTCAATGGTACTTGAGCATTTCATAATGCCTCATCAAGTGCGTTCTTTATGCCACCCCTCTGGTGGTTTCTCTTAGGGTCATTAAGTCTAAGAGTTCTTCTTTCACATTTCCATCGCCAGTAACATAACGAACAAATATTGCCAGTTGAGGGTTATCTTTAATATCTGTGGATTCATCGAGGGCCAAACTGAATGCAACAGAATTCTTCAAATCACACTGCAACGAGCATGTAATTTCAGCACTGATCTGGGAATTATGTGTGTCTGTAGTGTGGTGGGAAATAGAAATACTTGCTATTTGTTCTCAAAGCTTTGTGTTATCTGGAGCGAGAATTGCAGTAACATCAGCAATATTCTTCTTCACTACTGTAGGGAAGTTGAGCATGAGCAACATTCCATGCCATAACAAAACTAGCTTCAGTAGTTAAGTCAGCTGTCTTACACAATGATGAAAGTACAGTTTGTTGGGCAACTAGGCTAGATTTCAACATTGTTAACTTAGTCTTCTGCAATTCTGATTTGGGAGGAAATTCTGTAATAAAATTTTTATGGTTAGTTTCATGATGACGCTTTAAGTTACTGGCTTTAAAGTAATTGAGTGCCACGTGGCAGATAAGACACACAGGTTTCCACCCTTAACAGTAAAGGCAAAGCTCTCCTCCCACTCCTGTTTAAAAACTCTATTTTCTTCTTCATATTTCTGTTTCTTACACTTTGTCTGCTCAGTCATTTTAATCAACTAAGGGGTTGTATAACTTTTACTTGTATAGCTGAGAAAAATAGCCACTATTTGATCTAAGAAGCCAATTTTAAAACACACTCACTCGTTACTACATGCGGCCCACAGGGTAGCTTGAGGGGTACTGGACACTGGTGAGTGGCAATTGGTGTTAATTATGTAATTATCCCGCTTAGTGCCTGTCACACAAAAGAAATTGTCGTACGCATGATGCATTTTATTGTCAATTCAATTTTTCCTCATTTTTTTTTCATATTTTTTTATTATGTGAAACAAAAATTATATTGGTATTATGAATTTTGTCTTTTAGGATAAATACAATAAAAACCAAAATTGTCTTGTGAGCCGCAGTTAACAACCTCGAGAGCTGCATGCAGCTCGCGAGCCGGGGTTTGGCCACCATTGATATATATACTCGTTCTAAAACAGCTTCCAAGAGGTTAGGTGTGCTATACCATCTCCACAGTTTCTTCACCCACACTCAGTTGCTGTCTCTGTACAGGGGTCTTGTTTGCCCCTGTATGGATTATGCTTCTCATGTGTAGGGTGACTCACCCCATGCAGCCATACTTGACTGGGTGGAATCAAAGGCTTTTCATCTCATCAATTCCCCACCTCTTACTGACTGTCTTCAATTACTCTCTCTTCACCACATTATTACTTCACTCTCTCTTTACTATCGCTATTATAATGGACATTGTTTTTCTGAACTCTCTAACTGCATGCCTCCTATAAGGAGAGCACACAGCACCAGACTTTCTACACTTTCTCACTCCTTTTCTGTCCAACTCTCTAATGCAAGAGTTAATCAGTATTTTCAATCTTTCATCTACTCAACTGGTCAACTCTGGAACAATCTTCCTCAGTCCATCTCTCCTCCTGTCTATGATCTCCCATTTTTTAAACACAGTGTGTCTAGGCATCTTGAAAACCCCCAGTCTTGATTTTGGCTCTCTCTTCTATGTGGGGGAGGCACTTTTGTGGGCATTTGTCCTTGACCCCCCCTTCCTGCATTAAAAAAAAAATCCAATTACCACCCAAACAATGCTGCAAAATAGGAAAGGCAGAATATGTAGTGTTCCCAAATTAAAGGCCTGACAAGGGACCTTCAACACTGAAGGAAAATAGCTTGGTTGTCAGGGGGTCAAGACTTTTTAACCAGCTTCCAAAGGACCTCAGGAATGTTACAGGGGTCAAAGTTGAAGTCTTCAAAAGAAGACTGGATGCCTGGCTCAAGATGGTACCAGATGAGCCAGGTGTACCTGACTATGTGCAGTGCCATAACTACAGAGAATTAGTTACTGTAGTTTTTTTTAAATGCTTTGCCATTATAAAAGAATTTATCATGTTAATCTAACAATTCTGCTAATCTTCCATTTATATTGATAATTCCACTTCTTGTGTTGTTCTTTTTCACTTAGTAACTATAAAACATTGTATGATTTGATTGGCCAGTTTGATAAGATTAGGATAGTAGTGTTTCATATGGGAATATGATAAAGAAATTGATTACTTAATCAAAGGCTAATTTAGCCAGTAAACAAAGCATGGAAACACAAAACTTGAACTAGCTGAAATGGCAGCTGCTTTTTTTCATTTGTGAAAAGGAAATTGTCCAAATTCTGGTGAGTTACATCACTTTTAAAACATATGCATGTTTAAATGCCCATGTAATTTAGAAATAAGACATGAATTCAATTGTCTATTTAATTTTGAATAATTTTGGGTAAATGTACCATGTACAGGTTACTGCAAAAACTAGGGAAATAAATGAATTAAAATTAATTGAAAAAACAAGTGAAGTGCCCAGAATGATTGAAAAATCTTAAGTACATGACTATTCCCAGGTAACTTAGGATGTAAGATAATGAATGAATTAATTAGCAAGTTGAGGTAGGAGGCTAATTAAATCATGCACCTGGCAGCACATGAATACAATACACTGATAAAAGGAATTAACTATCCTGTGAAAACTAAATCAGATTAGGGCAATAAATGAGAATAAATCTTATATCAAAATAATCTTTACATACTGCCAAATAACATAGCTTAAAATTATGTTTGTTAAGAGAGGAGATTAACATGTTTATTAAAATGTAACATTTGAAACAAAAGGTGGCAAAATGAAACAAGGTAAAAGTAGCAAAAGCAACCACCCTTCCCGGGGTAGAATCAGTGCTTTTCTGGGGGTAATTTGAGAGATTGTCTCTAGCAGACTCTTGTTAAAATTCATAAAATCAAATAGGAATTGGTTCACCCAGAATTTAAATGAAATTAGATTAAATTCCCCTTTTTGAAATTTAACTTAAATTCATACATAAGGAATCTTGTATGGCAAATTGAAGTGAAATTGTTCCTCTAACTTTGAGTAAATTACTCTTAAAGCAAATGATTGGCTCAAATAAATAAAAAATGTGAAATAGTCTTTCTTTTAAATTTAATAGAAAAAAATAGAGAAACTGTGTTATTTTTTATAACTGAAAAGGCCCAAGAATAGTCTATCATAAATTTCTCCATAAAAAAATGGACCAAGTTCCTTACATTCAATATATAAATTTATGAACATTGTATATGATAGTCTAGTGTAAATTACAAGAGGTGACCTGATTCAGAAGGGAATATCTACCACTGTCAAAAGAGAAGTAGGTAAACATTGTAATTAAGGTATGCATTAGACATGACATATATGATATTATACATAGTTAAAATGGTCATTTAACCAGATTAGGACTCAAATGATTCTATGAAAATGTATTATGCACACTTAGCTAATATGGTCAAAAGGCTGGGTAGAGAAACCATTGTTACTCTAAAGATAGTTCAGTCTAAATTGTATTATGCATAGTAGCAAATATGGTAGAGGACCAAATAAACAAAATGTTGTAATTCATAAAGCAACTACATTTGATGGTTTATTCATTCATTTTAATGGTCTTGCAACTTACAATTACATTTGTAATTAATTAGGCAATTAACCAATAACGTAACCCTTTCGAGTCTCCTGGGACTAGTTAGAAAATTTAAAATCATTCTTGAAATGGTTAAATGAGTTAATTAGCTTGTATTAATTTTTTAATCTAAAATTCTTAAGGTAAAGTCAGTTGTCTCAAATGTCTTTTCTTTAAAAGAAGTAATTGATGTCAAAATTTCATTTTTGCATTGTAATTTGTTTAGGGTTAAATCTTTTGTAAATACATTATTTTTGTAAAAGGCTTTTCAATTATTCCCCTATTAGGAAAAAACAGAAACAAAGGCTTGAATTTTGTATAGGGTGGTTTAAAGGTTAAACAGGCTTAAATAAAAAATATAAATCCTAAAGTAAATGTAATAGAAATACTACTACAGTATATATAATAGTACTACATCAAATTTTAACCATGTTAATAATGAAGTCATATAAAAAAAATCATTTGAAGCAACAGAATTTAAAAGAAAACTTTCTATTTCATTCATAATATTAAAGTTTCAAGTAATAGTCCATTGGAACTTTTAACTTGTTTAGAGTTGCTGTCAATGATAATGTGGGAACCTATTTAACACACTCCCACTTATCTCCTTGCCATCTCAATCAGGTTGCCAAAGTTCAGTCTGAGGAGTAGGGTACCCTGGGGTCAAATGAGTCTATTTTAGTTTTGCCTGTATAACTCTATTAATTATTGATATTTTTTAAATCTGTTTGCTGCTATGAATAGGTCTAATCAAAGCCTATATTTGACATAAATATGTCTTTTACCTAGGTCATTTTGCAAATTCCCCTTTTTTTTTCTTTTTTCCCTGAAAAAAGTATTGTGGCAAAATTTTTGTCATATAGCTAAAACTTGGTCTGAACAAAAAAATGAGAAGAGCTACAAACTTCTCTCTACACATATAAATAGAATGTACACTAAGGTGTAATAGGTACTATATTCTTCCCTATTAAAAAATTGTATTTTCTAAGATGAAATCAAATGGGTCTAATACCCCCAAAACCCCAAATTTTGCATTTTAAAAAAAAATTTCATTTTTGTTTCTGATTTAAATATGAAGCCAACATATGACTCATTTTGAGTAAAATTTCATAAATATCCAGGGTGTGGCATGAGAAAATCAAGCCTGACTTAGTAGTATAGTGGCAAAAGTGTAGAGTGCAGCCAGAGCCATGCAACATTGCAAGACACTGGCACAGAGTCAAGGGGCAGGGCAGCTGAGAGGGTGGGGAAGCCGGATTAAATCCCTGGGGCCTGGAAAGAGGGGGGATAAAACCTAAAAATATTAAGAAAGCAAATGATTAAATAACAGAGAGGAAATATAATTAATGAACATACATTTTATAGAGATTATCATAGTGCATTTTTTGAATAGTGACTTGGACATGTAATCAGTTTGCTTGTTAAGTACACAAAAAACATTCATAATAAAATATTGAGTAAACAGCAGGGCCCATGGCAGCTCTCGCCAGCCCTGTCTAGGGGTCAAATGGGTCTACCAATTTTTTTTATTGTCACTGTTATTTTTGTAGTATTTATTTTAGGACAAAAACAAAGTTTGGTTAGTTTTATAGCTAAAGATCTTAATGTAAAAATTATCTATTAAAATTTCTTCTTGGTTTTTAAAAAAAAAATTTACATATTAAAATACAAAAAATTAGAACCACTTGACCCCAGGGTACCATTTCTTAGTGAACATTGTCAGACAAAGCATTTTCATAAAAAGTTGGCTTTCCCCAGTGGATATTATCTTCTCATAAAGAAACTTGCAATTGTGCAGTATATATAGATAGATATATGGATCACAGTTGAAATGTAATTGTTATTTATCAGGTCATCCCATAAGTAATGTCGTTTTTTACGATAGATTAAGTTCAAACTAGTCCTACTCAGTTTAAGCATAAATTTTCTGAAGGTTATATCTAAGAGGAGATCTATCGTGTTTTGCTACATACTTTACTTGTGTGTTTTGCTTTATGTGAACCCCTCATAAACATGGCGGTATCAGAAGAGCATATCAGGCATATAATGCTTTACGAGTTCAAAAAAGGGAATAGTGCTACTGAAGCAACGCGAAACATTCAGGAAGTTTATGGCAATGATATTCTGCATGTGAGGAAATGTCAAAGATGGTTTCAAAAGTTTAGGAATGGTGACTGCTGTTTGACAGATGCAGCACGCTCTGGATGCCCTGCTGAGTTTGATGATGACCTGCTGTTAGCCACACTTGAAGAAGATGGTTCAACAACTGTTGAAGAATTGGCCCAGAAACTCAATTCATCCCTGTCCACCATCCATCGACATTTGCAACAACTCGGGGAAAATGCCTAAGTTAGGAAAATGGGTGCCACATGAATTGTCGGTTGACGATCTGAGGGTATGGGTAAACATTAGCACAGCTCTTCATTCCCATGAACTCCAAGATCCATTTTTGCACTATTTAGTGACTGGTGATGAAAAGTGGATATGTACTGTACCAGAATGTTAAGTGCCATCAACAGTAGGTTTGTGCCAGAGAACCAGCGACACCACAGTCAAATCCAAATCTTCACCCTCGGAAGGTGTTGCCTAGTGTTTGGTGGGATAAAGGTGGTGTAATACACTTTGAAACCTTACCACACAACTAAACAATCACTGCTCAACTCTACTGTCAACAACTGGATTGATTGAACACTGCACTAAAAGAAAAGAGACCTTCTTTGGTTAATCAGAAAGGAATCGTGTTCCACCAAGACAACGCATGTCCTCATACCACTTGGATCACTTCTGCAAAAATTGAGGAGCTTGGGTGGGAAAAACTTCCACATCCTCCATATTCTCCAGACTTTGCGCCTTCAGATTATCATCTCTTCAGGAGTCTGCAAAACTATCTTGACGAGAAACAGTATACTTCTTTAGATGACCTGCACACCCGTCTCTGTACGTTTTTTGCCTCAAAACTGCCTGAATTTTATAAACATGGCATTGAAAAGCTTGTAGGACATTGGCAGAGTGTCATTGATTCCAATAGAAAATATATACTAGATTAAAAAGTTTCAGTCAAGTTTTTTTGTCCTCCAAATTCCGATCTAAAAAAATGACATTACTTATGGGATGACCTGATAGTAAGCTTACATTTTCCCCATTAATAAACAATTTTGATTCAGGGCAGGGGTTAAGATATTGTTACCATATTGAAAATTTATTTTCTGTTTCAGATCAGAGTTGAAATGATTAGTATTTAAAACAAATCTTCTTGATGAATAGTTCTTCGCGACACAGAAAGTATCATATTATCCTCTGAGCAGTATATCAGTTATACTCCATAGCTACTCAACAAGAAGAAAGAAGCCAAGCCTAACAGACTTTCAGATCAGCACCAGAAAAATGACTAGAAAATTATTTATTTTTACTTGGATATTCCTCTTTACCATTCATGTGGTAATATCTACAAGCAAATCTCCACACATAATTTTGATTGTAGCTGATGATCTTGTAAGTTTTATTAGATATTGTACCATAATGTACAGTTTTGGAAAAAAGTTTGCCTACAAACCTAAAATTTGTAAAAGGCATAAAAAAAATTACCATCAATATTAAGTTTCATGAAGACTAGTTTTTTAACAAAGTTGAAATTTGTTACAAAGATCCTGATTGGCCAAAATTAGTCACATGGAAATAACTAACCAATCTAAAATAACAACTTAATGTCGTGTAATCTGGTCTCCAGGAAACTTAATATTAACCAAAATTACCAATTAGTAATATTTTTTTCTTTGGCTATTTTGTTGTTTTTGGTGACAGTAATAAAATTTGAAAAGCAAAAGCTAATTATCATTTACTGATTAGTAATATTTCGTACTCAAAAGGATATATATATATATATATATATACATAATATGTATACACACAGGGTGAGTCACGACAAAATGTCATAACTTCAGGAGCTTATAGTTGAGGTCATTCCCAGTCAAAAACTCCATATGAACATAGGTCCGATTCTTAATGGTTATGGAGCTCTGGATGTTTGAATTGCTAAAGTTTTTGTTCATGAATTTACAATAACTGTTCAAAATGACTACCCTCGGCCTCAATACACATCACAGCTCATCTGTAAATTGCGTAACTCACATTAGTCCATTACAATTGTCCTTTATGAGGGCTGCAGCATCCAAAATGCAACCGAGCAATGCATCTTGTTTCCCCTTTTCTCTGGTACACCAGCTCTTTCATGTGCTATGGCACATATAAAGATCTAGAGGGGTTAGGTCCGGAGACCTGGGTGGCGAATTTTGTGCACCACCATGACCAATCCATCAACCAGGGAAGCGATCATTGAGATGCATTCTCACTGCATGGCTAGAATGGGGCGGAGCTCCGTCTAGTTGGAAGTACATACTGTACACAATTGTGTTGTCAAAGGTACATCTTCTAACAGTGGTGGCAGTTTGTCTTGCAGAAATCGTAGATACATGTCACCCATAAGACCACCTTCAAAGATAAACAGACTAATCAGCTGACCATAGAGAATACCACACTACACATTGACACTGAACTGATGTTGAAAATTACTTTCCACAATGGCATGAGGATTTATTTCTGACCACACATGTGAATTGTGAGTGTTGTTGACACCATCATGGGTGAATTGAGCCACTTACAAAATTCCAGCCATTGGGCACAATCCCCATGTTAGAGGTGCTGAACGCATTGTATATGGCAGGGATTCCCAAAGTGGTCTGTAGGAAGCTTCCAGGGGGTCTCTAAGCTTTTGGAAAAATAGTAACATTAACTATATGAACTATATTAACTCTACCTATTAATATTTAGGGGTCCTTGGTGGTAAAAGTTTGGGAACCCCTGGTACATATATGGTATGGATACATGCCTTCTTCATGTAACGTTCTACATACTCTCGTTTGAGGAACTCTAAAACGTGTGGAAATCCTTCGTGTACTAACATGAGGACTCCGCTGTACCATCTGAATAATGTTTTCTTGTTCAGCCACATCTTATTGTACTGGACACTCAGATAAAACAGTAACACTAGGAAATGAACTGCTCTCTCGCAGTCTCTGGAAAATGTTGCTAAACACTCATCACTCCAGAATTCTTCGATTTGGAAAACATCGCTGGTATTCAGCAACAGCAGCAGTAGTATTTCCATCGCAAAATCCATAAACATACACCATATTGGCATATTTGGCATTTGAAAACATAAAAGGCATGCTGAACACACAAAACATCAACTGCACGCTGTGAAACACCACACTCTACTACGTAGTTAGTTCGGTTTAGTAGGTAACTGTCAGTTTGGTTCAAGGTCACACATGCGCATTAGCCCAGGTCAAAAATGGGAAATTTTTATTTCTTAAAAAGTACACTATGTGAGAAGGTTTTTTTTTATCACTAACAAAATATTAAAAAATCAAACATGTGCTACCCTACTACCCCTATCACATGCCCTCCTCCCTCTTTTACACTCATATTTGCATATATTTAAATGGGAAAAAATGTTATTTCTTAAAATGTACACTATGTGAGGTTTTTTATCACTTTAACAAAATATTAAAAAAATCAAGCATGTGCTACCCTACTACCCCTATCACATGCCCCTCCTCCCTTTTTTACCTTCGTATTTGCATATGTTTAATGTTGTTATATGTTACATGATAAGTTGTTTGTTTGATGCTTGATATTTTTATGTTTCAGATAAATAGAAATAATTTGCATTTGCTTTGATTATAATTTGAATTATCATAAATAACATATAATTTGATTTTACTTCTGAATATAAACTATGACTACTAAAAGCAAGTCCTGAAATGCAGCCTTTAGATATCCTATGGAATTCCCAGCAGCCATGACTCCTTCAAAAGCAGATGTTGTGAGACACTACCTTTTTGTTGCTGTTGTGAAGAAGCTAAATCAAAAGGATCAGCAACTGCTAATAATTGTTACAGGGTTGTGTAAAAGATATCAAAGACATTTGGATGAAATTTTCTTTTCCTCTGATTAACACCAAAGGTATCTTATCTTAAAGTCAGTTGACTAATAGAAGAGCCTCAAAATTGAACAAGGTGCCATTACATTGAAGAAATGAAAGTTTTGCCTTAAAAGTAGCTCAGTATGATGAAATGTTTGATATATCTTCTTGTGGATACTATGATAAGGGAATTGATAGGAAATCTTGTAGGTATAAGGATGAAATACCAATGGCAGAATGGGAGTCATTTGTGGGTCAAAAACAAAGAAAAATCAGTTAGGATCAATTGATTGCGTAGCTAGTTCAACAAAGAAGAGATCTTTAGCAAGAGCTCAAGAAGCACAAAACTGTCAACTAAAAGCACAAGAAGAAATGACTGAAGCCACCACTGTTTTACCATCAGAATTTATAGAAAATACCAAAGAAGACATGGATGTTGATTCAGAGAGTCAGGATGTAGATTATGAGGCGATTTAGAATTGACTGAGAATATTCAGAACAGGCATTCCTATAAAAACCTAGCATTAACAGCAGATCATTATCATGTAAGTTGTAGAGCTGCAGCTTTAAAAGATATGGGGATCCTTAACCACACCAACATGCTTGGCAGAAAGAAATTAGAAAGAAATCACATGGGTGAAACAAATACTTTTAGGTCTAAATCCGAAAATCTGAAGATGGAGTGCCTTGGATTTGATGGAAGGAAAGATAACACTAACTAAAAGTGGAAAGATAAAAGAAGAACACTATGTTATTGTGAAAGAACCTGGAAGCATCTATGTAGACCATGTCACACCAGATAATGGAACTGTTTGCTGCATAGCAGAAGAGTTGATAACTATTATTACAGACTCAAACAGCACAGATACTATCAAAGCTTTAATGTGTGATGGTACTCCTGTAAATACAGGAAAAATTGGTGGAGCCATAAAACTGGTTGAAATTCATCTTAACAGACCAGTGCAATGGTTGGTGTGCCTCTTGCATTCAAATGAGCTACCTTTTATGCATTTCTACAAAGCCATTGATGGTAAAACAACAGGTCCAAATACTTTTGTGGGTTCAATTAGGAATAAACTGAAAACAGATTTAACAAAATTGGAGGTAATCAAATATTCTTGTGTAAAGGGAAACATTAAAGAAATTCCAGCAAATGTTGTAGAGGAGCTAAGCAGTGATCAAAGATATCTCTATGATATGTGTCTGGCAGTGCAAACTGGAGATACTTCTCAAGATCTGTCCACTCAATCCCCAGGTACCCTTCACCATGCTCGCTGGCTAACTTTAGCCAACAGGGTCCTTCAATTATATATCTCAATGCCAAATCCTGATAAAAACCTTCAAGATATAGTCAAGATTATTATGCAGTTCTATGGTCCAGGGTAGTAGTTTTGGATAAAATCTCATCCTAATGCAACTGATGGTGCATGTAACTTTTGGCATTTAATGTGCTTGCTTCTAAATTTAGATGAACAACATATATCAATTATAGAACCAGTATTAAAGAATAATGCCTACTTTGCCCATCCAGAAAATATACTCATATCAGTGGTAACTGACAACAGATTAGAAATTAGGGAGCAAGCTATTCAGAAAATCATCCTTTCAAGAACAGGATTTTCAGGTACCAGAAACTTTGAGTTGCCTTGAACCCTCAATTTCCAATCTACTGACCAGGGTTGTGGAGTCGGCCCAAAATTTTCCGACTCCGACTCCGACTCCACACATTGTAAAAATTCGACTCCGACTCCGACTCCACACATTGTAAAAAATCTAAAAATCCGACTCCGACTCCTCACATTTTAAATATACGACTCCGACTCCTCTAGTGTTTCACTCTATAATTATCATAATAATAAGACATTTCATCACCACCACATGAATCGTCAGGTTACTTTCTAGGATAAGGGAACATTCAAATATTAAGAAGGATATTGACTTGTAGATATTATCATATTAAGGGATTTTTATTTTTTCCAATAATATATATATATATATATATATATATATATATATATATATATATATATAAATGAAAAAGATTCTCTTAAACATAATTAAGGTCTAACCAGTAGTAGTGCTACTTAAAATTGAATAACCCTTCTTAACCTAGTGGCTATAACCAGGGTTGTGGAGTCGGTCCAAAATTTTCCGACTCCGACTCCGACTCCACACATTGTAAAAATTCGACTCCGACTCCGACTCCGCCCTGAAACGTGCGACTCCACGACTCCGACTCCACGACTCCGACTCCACAACCCTGCTACTGACTACACTGAGATGATCGATTGGCAAAAAGAGATCATTACTCCACCGCTGCTAAACAATTTTAGCGAAGATGAGCTACTACAGGCCTGATGTAAGTTACTGGAGATAGCTTCTTTTCCATGCCACAGTCAAAGTGTGGAAAAGGCAGTGAACCTAGTAACAAAGGCATGTCAGGAAAGAATAAGATATGACAACTGTCAAAAGTTTATCTTAAACTCATTAGAATCAAGGCGAAAACTGCCCACGTTTGAATGGAAGGCCCAATGGAATGAGTAAGAAGCATACTAAATAAAATTTCCTAATGATATTGAAAATTGCTTCCCTTTGATGCGATAAAAAACAATGAAAAAGTGAATTGAATTTTAGCACATTTATTATGCCTCTAATTTTTTCTTCTGAATATATTGTTGTACTTAATTAATTTTCCTCACACTGTACATTATTAAATAAAATATTATATGTTAATAAAGATTTATGTCATCAAAAAACCTGAATGTAGAGTAAGTCTCGTATAAATGGAATATTCTTCAATGTAGGTCAAAAAGTGAAAATTATGCCAGGGGTAGGAGGCTTTAAACAGTGAAAATAATTTATGAGGGGGTTCCTGTGTTCCATTCAAACCCCTCACAATATGTACCTTTTCAATATAAAATTTCAACCCGGCCTAATGCACATGTTCATATGGAGTTTTTGACTGGGAATGACCTCAGCTATAAGCTCCCAAAGTTATGACATTTTGTCGTGACCTATATATATATATATATATATATACAGTATATATATATATATATATATATATATATATATATATATATATATATATATATATATATATTAGGGTGGTCCAAAAAGTTAAAGCATCGACTAAGTTCTCTCCACAAGGTTGGTTTTATGCCTCTTGGTGTGGACAGTATTTGTGCAAAGTTTCACGTTATTCGGTTAATATTTAGGGGTCGCCCCACTTGCCCCCTTTTTGAAAATTTGGGAAAATATATAGACAACTGAATAACTAAATTTTTTTTGGTTCTCAAAGAATATGAAAGAAAACAGTAAGACAATAGGACATGATAATGGGTGTATCTTCATTATTTCTTCTGCATCAGAGTCGCCTTGGATGGTATTGGTATCTGTTTTCGGTGGGCGGCTACGAGTTGTAGGAGGTACTGCTTCTGGTCCTCGTTTCGTGTCAAAGTGTCATTGTAGCGTTGTGCGAGAGCAATACCTCGCTCGGCAGCATCATTGACGACTTTCATCTTTAAGGCGCGATCTCTAAGTTCCCTGTAGTTCTTGTCATTTGGCCATTCCCGTGGATTTTGAAGTAACTGGCGCGCTTCCTCCTTACCTCCAACTTTCAAGGCATCAAAGAGGGTCAATGTCCTTTTCGTGACGAAGGATGCCACATCATTTTCAACACCAGCTTCCGCCATGTCGATTCGTCGGGGGCAGCCATTCTTTTGGGGATGTTGGAGGTGTTGAACCATTCTCCTTTTGGTATCAGGATCGATCCTATTATCGAAGAAGGCCAGTCCAATCAGATGCTCCGACAAGTACCACAGGTGGCGTCTTAGAGCTGTCTTCGCCGCTTGTGCAGCTCCTCCGTGTGGATATTTTTCCAGAAGATGCAGCATTTTGAGATCATTGAGAGGAGCTTGTGTCCCCATTGGCGCTTCATGCCAGTACTTGACGTAAATCAGACTGACAAATAAAGCCAGCTGAGTCACGTTTCGTTCTTCGCGTGCTGTGAGCTTGAATTGATAGTGAAAGAGGTAGATTTTGAGCGCATAAATCGCCTTCGCCATCCATCTCGCGTGGTGCATGGGACCCGGAGCTCGGATAAAGAGTTGACCACCAGTCTTTCCCCCCAGGAAGAGCAAAGATAGTTCAAGGAACTCCTTGTAGTCGTCACGAGGTTGGCTTGCCTGAAGAGCGTTAGGTAAGTAAGTGAGCATCTCTTTTCTCATCTCTTGGAGTTGAGGGTTCTCGAACAAGCTGTCCGATGCTGAGACAAATGCTTCGTGGGAGAGAGATGGCCATTCCTTTTGAAATCGCTTAAAAAGGCCTGTTTCAGGACTTCCTGTTGAGCCAAATATTGAGGCAAAGACATCAGCAAGTACGACTTCAAGTATATGATGTCGACAACCGATCCAAACTAGCTCGTGACCCAATGCTTCTTCAATCCTGAACAGGCTCCGCGATGTAAACCCGTGTTTGACGCAGTGGTATCGAAGACGAGACCTCTCACATGCTGTTCCACGTTCCATAATTTCATAGTTTGAAGGCATGCCTGGGCCTGTGCTTCTCCAGTTCCTTGTTTCATCTTTGGGACACCAAGCAGCTTCTCCTGTCCATTGAATGTTATAAGGATTGCTATCCGATGCACATTCGTCTTCTTCCCTTCAATGCCGGGGAGAAGCTTTCCGTCCCAATGGAGAAGGACAGGGTCTTCTAGAGAGAATGATTCTAGGTCTTCTCGAGCTGCCTGTTCTCGCCCACTTTCTCTGTAGCGATGAATAGAGCTCCGAGAGCACGTCATCCCAGACAGATCATGCCCCGCGGCCTGTAATACAGCTCCAGTTACGAAAACAGCATTCCGGTCAGAAAGATTGGTGCGATCCATTGCTCCAATGACTTCTGGAGATTGGAAAATGTTCGTAACCTTGTTCTTGGGACGCTTTGGTGCCGGAGCTTCAGACGAAGAAGGAATCGGAACCGATGGTCTATAGTCGTCGTCGTCTTGCGAAAAAAGGGAAGAAGAAGAAGAGGAAAGATCAATTGATGACACTCCTGCTTCTTCCAAATCTTTCTGTGTTGCTTCATGCCTTGCCTTCCTCTTGGCTTCCTTCTCCATTCTGGATCGCTTTCTGTCCTCTTGTGTAGTCGTTTCCTTATCAATGCCAGCCATGCTGCAAGAATTGACGTCCTTGCGCTGCATGGACAGGAAATTTCGGTCCTCAACGTTGACGATTGTGCTCATGGCATCACTGGTTGCGATGTCAAACAGTTCCTGGATGTCCGCTTTGAAGATGTCTTCATTCATTCTATCGCTGGCACGTTGCCTGGTCCTGTGCTTCTTGAGTGTTTTGTAGCGGTCTAAAAGCTTTGAAAGCTTACGGACACAGGAGTCGATCCGTTGAGTTGGGATCCGCGCTCGGGTCCAGACTTCAATCACCCTCTGGCATGCCTGGTTCAGACTGTCGGAGGTGGTTTGCTTTTGATTGATGTGGTGGTATTGCCCCAAGAGGAGGGCGTCAAGGCATGTAGGGAGCCTTGACGTGGATAAAGTTCCAGTTGCCATCCCTAGAAGCCAAACTTTTGGAATTGATCGAGTTTGAGCCATCGGACCTACGGAAGAAAAAGTACATTATATAATATATATATTCAGAGTGGGGCGACCTCTAAATATTCACCAATCACGCTGCAATTTTGCACAGACCATGTGGACACTAAATGGACAAAAACCACACTTGTGGAGACTATCTAAGACAATTTTGAAATTTCCCCCTATGGATTTGGACCACCCTAATATATATATATATATATAACCTTATGAACCTTATGTTGTTTCGTGCTTGGTCTCTCTTCACAGAGGTCAAGCTGGTGGCCCCGCCTCTAGGTCTGGCTTGGTGGAGGAGCGAGTTGCTTTCTTGCGCTCTCCACCGTACATAGCCAGGCACGCCGGCTCATCTGGTGCTGTCCTGAGCCAGGCATCCAGTCTTCTGAAGACTTCAACTTTGACCCCCGTTACGTTTCTGAGGTCCTTGGAAGCTGGTTGAAAAGTCTTGGCCCCCTGACAACCAAGCTATTTTCCTTCAGTTGAGGAGGTCCCTTGTCGGCCTTTAATTTGGGAACACTACACATTCTGCCTTTCCTATTTTCCAGTTGTTTGAATGGTAATTGGGTTTAGTTTTAGGTTTGGTACCAGTTTTTCGATCATTTTCCATATGTAGATTATGATGTACCTCTCTCTTCTTCTTTCCAGTGAGTACAGATTTAGTTTACGTAGTCTTTCCCAGTAGTTGTTTTTTTTGCAGCCATCAATCTTGGCTGTGAAATGCCTTTGCGTTTCTTCTAGTTTATTAGTCTCTTCCTTTTTATATGGGGACATCAAAACTGAGCAGTATTCAAGTTTTGGTATAATCAGTATTTTTAGCAGGGGAATCATTACTGTCCTGTCCCTTCTCTTGAATGTTCTTAGTACCTGTCCAGCGATTCTTTTTGCTTTATTTATCACTACCTGATTTTGTGTTTTGAATTTCGCATCATCTGTGATTATTATCCTGAGATTGATCGCTTTCATGCTTCTCTGAATTTCCTGTCTATCTGGAGCATAATATGCAGTCTGTTTAAGTTCCTCTTTTCTACCAAATCTCAAGAGCTGAAATTTCTCGGTGTTAAATGACATGTTGTTGTCTTCTGACAATTTGTATATTTTGTTCATGTCCCTCTGCAAGGCCTCTGTGTCATGTACATCACTGATTTTTCTGCTGATCTTTGTATCGTCTGCAAAGGATGTTACTATACTGTTGCTGTTTACTCCGCTGTCTATGTCTGTTAGCATGATAATGAACAGGAGTGTGTCCAGTACTGTCCCTTGTGGTACTGAGCTGCGTACTTCCGATTCTGATGATGATACACTGTACCTTGAATTTTGATGACCTGCAGACATTATCTGAGGAAGTTGTAGATCCATTTTCCTACTTTGCCTGTTATTCCCATATATTTCATTTTATGTAATATTATACCATGGTCACATTCGTCGAAAGCTTTAGCAAAATCTGTGTATATAACATTGTAGTTGTCATTGCCTTCCAATGCATCTAGGATATTGTTGTAGTGTTCTATTAGTTGTGATTGGCATGATCTACCTGATCGGAATCCATGCTGATTTTCGTTGAATCTTTCCTGTCTCCAGGAAATCATAAATTTTCTCTCTAACTATTCTTTCAAATACTTTCGTGAGGTGGGACATCAATGACGCTGGTCTGTAGTTCTTTGCTTGAGATCTGTCCCCTCCTTTATATATAGGGACAATGTTTGCTTTTTTTAAGATGCTTGGTATTTCCCCGTGTCTAGGGATCTTCTCCATATCCAGTATAAAGGTGTAGCTATTTCATTTTTACAAGTTTTATTCAATAATGCGTTCCAATTGTCTGGACCTGCAGCTGAATGTGGTTTCATTTGTCCTATAGTTCTCGCTACATCTTCCGAGGTAAAATCAAAGTTTGTTATATACTCTCCTTGCAATTCCTCTTCAAAGAATGCATTTCTGTCAGGTATTGCTTTGTCACTTTTTGGGGTACTGAAAACTGATTCATATTGAACTCTCAATGTATCAGATATTTCTTTTGGATCATCAGTTAGTTCATTATTTCTCATCCTTAAGGGCCCAATAGCGGTGCACATTTTTGTTTTCCTTTTTGCATAGCTATAGAAGTATTTTGGATTTTCCTTTATTGCTTCTACTGCCTTTTCCTCTTCCCTCTCTGTATGGTCCTTAATCAGGGCTTGTATTTCCCTATCGATACCCTCTAATTTTTCTTTTATTGCTTTCCTGTCATTATCTCCGCAGTTGCCTAACTTCGCCTCCACTCTTTCTTTTGTGGAATAGTCTTCTCTTTTGCCTCTCTAGCCAGCTCCTCTTTCCTTTTGGCTGTGATTTCAGAGCATATTTTTCTAAAATTCTCAGCATTTTTTCGTCCAAGGTTGCTAGCATTTCTTCAGTTGTTTTATTCTCGAAAATTGTTCTCCACTATATTTGGGCCATGTGCGATCTGATTGCTTCCCAATTTATAGTCTTGGAGTTCAAGTTAAAGGCCCTGAATTTACTTTTCCTCAATATGTGTATTGTCTTTTAATGCTGTTGTCATATTTGTTGATATCTCAATTAAATTGTGGTCCGAGATAATGGTTGGGGTTATTTTTATATCAGAAATCAAGTTCGTGTTATTCGTGAATACCAGATCCAGGCAGTTATTTTTTCTGGTATTTTCTGTTATCTCCTGTGTCAGCATAAACTCATTTGTGAGAGCCATCAACATTTTGCTTGCTCTGGTCTTCTCTTGTGACCCCTTGTCCTGGTGAATATATATATTCCTATCCACCTTTTTGTATTTTATAAATGGGAAGTTAAAGTCTCTGCAGATCATTATATTGGGGGCTGGGGGGTTTATGGTTTATTAGCTTTCTGATGTCATCAATGGCCTCCAAGAATTTTTTGGTTGGGGTACTTGGAGGTCTATAGATGACTATTACTATCACGTTTAGTTTTTCTATTTTCACTGCTAGGAGTTCCACGTAGCTGTTTGATTTACTTATTATTGTCTCTGTCATATGACCTTCACGTACATATATAGCACAGCCACCTTTATGTCTCATCATTCTATCCACTCTTAGTAAGTTGAAGCCCTCTATATTTATCTCTTTCTTATCAATACAATGTTCGCAGTTTTCACAATTTCCTTGGCAATCCTTAAGATGAGTTTCTGTGAGGCATGCGATGTCCGCCCTTGTTTCATCCATAAATCCTTTCAGGTACGAAACCTTATTTAGTGATTGGTTTGGTCTTATTCCTTGAATATTAGCCAGGAAAATTGTTCTCTGGTTTTCATTGCCCCTTGTGCATTTCAAGTTCGTTTTCCTTCAATATCACTTGATTCATTGCCCTATGATCCTCCAAGAGAGATCTGTTTCCATCTACTTGTACTGGTAGCTTCTTGCCCAGTAGCAGTTTAGCTCGGGGGTTTCTAGCTGTGTCAGCTGCATGTGGATGACATTTAGCATCCGTAATGTGTCCACGATGTTGAAAAAATTTTCTTGTTCACTTATTGTGTTCCTATTGTTGTTATTCCTATTGTCATTTAAACTTTTTCCTTTGTTCTTTGAGTCCATCAGGAGATGTTGATAGTAGCATTTTTTCCTAAATTTGCAGGTTCCATATTTTGCGTAAGTCCTGTAAATGTCTGGGTGGTAGAATTTATGTCTGTCTCCAAATTTACAATGACCATTATTATAAAAGAAATTGCATAGTGGGGGATGTTCATATATATATATATATATACATTGACCTCTTTTAAATCTGCAATTATCTCTCATATAATATCTGCATATAATTCCTTCCCCATATTTACTCGTGGCCTTTGTTATTTGCTCCTTAATGGGGGACAGTTTCTCTCCATTTTCTTGATTGCCCTCTTGTATTGTCCTATTTGTGCTAGTTGTGTTTGTGTCCTTCGTTGCCCTTATGCTATGTGTTGTCTTTACACTCTTTCTCACCTGCATGTTTTTGGCCTCATTTTGTGACAGTATTTGATTTTTTTCTATTTCGCCTTTCTCCATTTCTTCTGTTTTCCACTGTTTTTTGTTCCCACTTTCCTCTTTCATTTTCTTCTCATAGTCTCTTTCTGCTTTAAATACCATAAAAGAGTTTAATTTGGTCAAGCAGTTTTCACACAAAAATTTTATCCCATTAAACTGCTTTGCATTTGTTGTAAGGGAGATTTTTTCATCTCCCCATTCTAGGCATTTAAAATCAAAAAGTATATATATATATATATATATATATATATATATATATATATGGGAATGAACTCAGAATGGTTCATATATTATATATATATATATATATATATATATATATATATATATATATATATATATATATGAAAATGAAAGTAAATGAAAATGAAAAGGTTTATTGGCAGACTATAGTCCATATGACAAATATTATTAATACAATGACAGTTCATACACTAAGGATAGAAATATATACAATTGATTAGAAATAATACTGTAATGTCAAAGTTAAGTGGAGCTAAGACAGACGTTTTTGTACCAAGAAGTCCATAGCTTAGAGCAGGGTTGTGGAGTCGCACGTTTCAGGGCGGAGTCGGAGTCGGTAAAAAACTTCCGACTCCGACTCCGACTCCAATTTCTGTGTCCTGTGTCACCCTTAATTTCTAAATCCTAAATAGTAACACTTAGGTTATTTAGTTTTTTTGGTCAATAAACCTTATTCATTGATAGCCCCTAAATTAAGTTTTTTTAATATTTTTTTTTTACATTTTCAGAATATACAATTAATATTTATTTAAATATAAAATATAAAATTTCACACTTAGTGTGGTGGTGATGAAATGTCTTATTATTATAATTATAGAGTGAAACACTAGAGGAGTCGGAGTCGTATATTTAAAATGTGAGGAGTCAGAGTCGGATTTTTAGATTTTTTACAATGTGTGGAGTCGGAGTCGGAAAATTTTGGACCGACTCCACAACCCTGACTTAGAGGATAAATGGCAGGACTCATGGATAGCTTGAATGATCGGGTTGGTTGATTTTTTAATTCTTTGCATTAGACTGTGTTGAGCATGTCTTGTTACCTCCAGGAAGCTCAGGACATTGCGGGTGGCAAACATTTGTGAAGCTGAGCATCTCGGGGGGTAACTTATGTACGAGTCTAAAAGACCTGTTGTACAGCAAATTTAGGGCTCTGCCAGAACCTTTTTTATAATTCACCCACAGTTGCTGTCCATATATATTACTGCAGAAAGTACGAAAGAGTGTGTCTTTAGCTTCACTTGTACAGAATCGAAAGTTCCTTATGGTCATATTCGCTTTAGCACACAGGCTTCGAGATTGTGTTCTTATATCCGAGTCATCACTTAAGGAGCTGGTAATAGTTTGACCCAAATACTTAAACTCTTGTACTTCCTCAATTACTTCACCATTCATTTTAAACCTTATATCAGCTGGTTGATTACAGCTTTTAGGATGAAATTGCATAACCTTAGTTTTTGTAACATTAAAAAGAATATCATGTTTCTGCGAACACACTTCGCAGACTTTTAGTAGCCAATCCAGACCTTTAACAGAGGGACTTATTAACACCATATCATCAGCATAAACTAAGTTATTTATCCTTGTGTTATCTATACAACATCCCACTGTTGCCTCATTATGTGAAGCAATTAATCCATCGATATACACATTAAACAGCATAGGGGAGAGTGAGGAGCCTTGTCTCACCCCGCAAGAGGAGCCAAAACACTCAGATAGTACATTGCCCCACCTAACAGTGAAAGATTGGTGGGAATACCAAAATTTCAATAAATTTAATATGTACATGGGAACCTTCCTGTCTTCTAGTTTTGCAAATACAATATTGTGGTTCACCCTATCATATGCCTTATATATATATACTGTATATATATATAAAATGATGATGCAAACCCATAAGGGTAAAGAAAAAATTATTCCAAGACCTTTTGTGTATTCAGCAGTGCACCTTGTCATTCCCTGATGAGGTGTACAAATGAATACACGAAAGACCTTGGAATAATTTTTTTTTTTTCCTTGTGGGTTTGCATCATTCATTCATTTCACATGTTTAATTGTGAAATTCATCCCATATATATACAGTATATGTATATTTGAGAGAGAGTTAAAACTGTTCTAACCAGATGAAATTTGTTTTTAGGAAACTTTCTGCATGGTATACACTTTTAGCATGTCAAAATATAAAAATATGTATTAAAGATATACATTAGACAAGAATTGTCTAAATTGGGATTTCTGAGGTCTGATATTACCTAACTTGTGACTTTAGGAATCATCCCCCAAAATGGGTATGGGAGATAGAAATAGGAGAAAATTTCTTTCAAAAGATATGCTCTTATAAGGACCATAAGGGTAGTCAAAGTAATTTTTTCATGTTTATTCTTTCACTATAGTAATAGCTTATATATATATAAGTATATACAGTATATATATTTATATTTATTTATCCCCTTTTGAAACAATTTTTTAAAACTTCAGTGGCATATTAGGCTTACAATTAGTAGTAGCAGGTCTGGCTTTTATGCCATAAAAAAAAATGGGGAGGAAACACACCATTAGACATTACTCAGCATAATGAAATTAGAATTATATTATCTTTACCTCTAGATTTGATTTAGTAGAATTAAAAATATGTAAGGCCTATGCATTGCATACCATATTTAATACTTTATAAAGTTTGCTGTGTTTAAGTAAACTTTGACCCTTAATCACTACAAATAGCATATAACTCTCTCTAATTTTTTTTAGGGATGGAATGATGTTGCGTTTCATGGATCAGTTCAGATTCCCACTCCAAATATTGATGCATTGGCATATGCTGGAGTCATATTAAACAACTATTATGTCCAGCCAGTATGCACACCTTCAAGGGGTGCTCTTCTATCTGGGATGCATCCAATTCATACAGGTTAACAATCTGAAGTTCATCATACCACAAATTTCTTCCTTCTGTAGAGTTCATGAATTCATGGCTGTCAACTCCTCATTCTTAAGTCATACATAATACTAACAAGTTTTGCAAGGAAGGTTTTTTGAATTTTCATGGTAAAACTATGAAATATAAGAATAAACTATAAATGAGGCATGCCAAGGAAGAAGTGGCTAAGCAACAAAAGTAAAAAATGCCAGAAAATGCAGTTAAATGTTGTACCAATTTGAAAGTGGAATAACTTTTGAAGATATTTCAACGAAATATCGTCAAAAGTTCAAAAGTTATTCCACTTTCAAATTGGTACAATGTTTAATTGCATTTTCTGGTGTTTTTTATTTTTGTCACTTAGCTGCTTCCTTGGGAGGGAGGGAGGGGACTCAAATATGCTCTTGGAATGTGTTTGCTAATAATGGAATTTGACAGTGATTTCCTGAAAAGAAACAGTAGTCAAAGAAAATCAAATTTAAAAATTTAGTTTTTCCACAAAACTTGGTCATACCTACAATTATTACATTTTGCACACTTATTTTAAACTATTTCTAAAGTATTAGGTTTATATGCCAATAAGGCTTATCATCATCATTATCCTTAAATGATTTGATGGTTCAGTAAAAGTTGATTAACAAATTTTTAGTTTTTTCCATATAGCATTTTATTTGTTTGTAATGTATCATAATTTACCATTTAGTCTACAGCTTAGCCTAATCACACTGTCATATGCTAGTGTACTTTATTCCTTCAGTACTGTGCCTTAATCTTCGATCTTTAATCATTTCTCTTGTCTGTTAATTCATTTTAATTTTAACATTGGCAATACTAATCTAGTCAGTTTGTGTATCAGATATTTACACTTAAAGGAGTACAGATTATGAACTTGCTACAAATACTGTAATCTATATTTAGGTTTAAATCATGATGTCATTTATGGTCCTCAGCCATTTGGTCTTCCTCTTAACCTTGATCTTCTACCAAAGTACTTGAAAAATATTGGCTATAGCCCACATGCCATTGGCAAATGGCACATAGGCATGTCAAACAAAGAATATACTCCAACATACAGAGGGTTTATCTCTCATTATGGATATTGGACGGGTCATGGAGATTATTACAGCCATATGGGTATGGAGGCGGTAAGAATGAATGTTCTTTTTTAGCTTTAAATAGCATCGTGGGTTCTCCTGACTATAGCTTTTGTGACTGTCCTTTTAAATGTAGAGCAAACCATAAAAACTAGGAAGAAGAATAAGCCAGGAAACCTAATTCAATTTAAGACACTGATTACCTCTGAATCTTCTGTTTTACTGATAACTTCAAGTTCTTAGCAAAATTAGCTGAGAATTTTAACTTCAACAAATAATTATTTGGAACCTAAATTAATGATGTTAATGTTTTTGTAACTTATTTAGATCATATACTTCATGTTATTTCTTGAAGACTTCTGTATATGTAATGGGCCAAGGGAAGCTACTATTACTGCATGAAAGTGAAATAATTACCATACTCAGTTAAGATTAAAAACTCTGTCTTGTATTCAAAGATTCCAAATCAGGACACTGCCAATTTTCATCATCATAATCACATATTTATAAATTATTTAGGCTTGTATGGTACTGCGTGGCCTTTTGCTTGCTTTAATTCATTATATTCGTTTGAAACATTTTCGTTTTAATTCCTCATTACATATATTTGTTTGAAACAGTCTTGATTTCATTGTTTATTCTCCCAGTATTCAACAAACTACTTTGAGGGATATGCAAGGATTATAGTATGAACACTAACATACCGTACATTTCGGAATCATTTAAACACAGTGATCGTCTGCAGGTCGTCAAAATTCAAGGTATATCATCATCAGAATCGGAAGTACGCAGCTCAGTACCACAAGGGACAGTATTGGCCCCACTCCTGTTCATTATCATGCTAACAGACATAGACAGCGGAGTAAACAGCAATAGTATAGTAACATCCTTTGCAGACGATACAAAGATCAGCAGAAAAATCAGCGATGTACATGACGTGGAGGCCTTGCAGAGGGACACGAACAAAATATACAAATGGTCAGAAGACAACAACATGTCATTCAACACCGAGAAATTTCAACTCTTGAGATATGGTAGAAAAGAAGAACTTAAACAGACTGCATATTATGCTCCAGATAGACAGGAAATTCAGAGAAGCATGAAAGCGATTGATCTCGGGATAATAATGACAGATGATGCGAAATTCGAAACACAAAATCAGATAGTGATAAATAAAGCAAAAAGAGTCGCCGGACAGGTTCTAAGAACGTTCAAGAGAAGGGACAGGACAGTAATGATTCCCTGCTAAAAACACTGATTATACCAAAACTTGAATACTGCTCAGTTTTGACGTCCCCATATAAAAAGGAAGAAACTAATAAACTAGAAGAAACGCAAAGGCATTTCACAGCCAAGATTGATGGCTGCAAAGAACTCAACTACTGGGAAAGACTACGTAAACTAAATCTGTACTCACTGGAAAGAAGAAGAGAGAGTACATCATAATCTACATATGGAAAATGATCGAAAAACTGGTACCAAACCTAAAACTAAACCCAATTACCATTCAAACAACACTGGAAAATAGGAAAGGCAGAATGTGTAGTGTTCCCAAATTAAAAGCACGCAAGGGACCTCCTCAACCCTGAAGGAAAATAGGTTGGTTGTCAGGGGGCCAAGACTTTTCAACCAACTTCCTAAGGACCTCAGAAACGTAACGGGGGTCAAAGTTGAAGTCTTCAAGAAAAGACTGGATGCCTGGCTCAGGACAGTACCAGATGAGCCGGGCGTGCCTGGCTATGTATGGTGGAGAGCGCAAGAAAGTAACTCGCTCCGCCACCAGGCCAGACCTAGAGGCAGGGCCACCAGCTTGACCTCCGTGTGAAGAGAGACCAACACACGAAACAACATAAGGTTCATAAGGTAAGGTAATCATTAACTATAAGGAATGAAGTAATCTTACCATTGTTTTATCAAGAAACCCACTGCTACTTCTTATGGAAAGGCAGCATTATTAAGCTGTTGCAGTGTGTTTTAAACGATGTGAAATGAGTTAAAAAGAATGAAGTAGGAACTTAGAAAGAGAAAGGTTACTAAGACCTATTTAAATATAAAAGTTCAAAAGTTGAAATTATGTCACTCAGTTTGACTCCTCGTAGGTATGGGAAATTAATGGAATTAAAGTAAAGTTATTAAGCATTTTCACTTTGCTCATTATTGTGTAAGTTTTATAAGTCACCAGTTTTTAAATGCTGGTTTACTAATGTTGTTTTGGAGTTTTGTCATGTTTTGTTAACGATTTATGTTTTAAAGTGACTTCTACATTGGTGAGTTAATTGAAATGTACTGTACTTCCATGTTGTGTGTTTGGTTAAATGAGTTTGTACTGTAATTCAAACCTCCTACCACCTCAGACTAGTCAATACCCATAGTTTTAGTAGAGTAAATGTTACTCCTCCCTAGGTAGATCTGGAGGGCTTGGAGTTTTGAATCCTGTACTGTTTTTGTGTTGTTTGGCCTCTGGCCAAGGGAGGCCATAAGACCCTTGTAATAGTTTGCCCTGTGGCCAAGATAGGCCATAAGACCCTTGTTGTTTGGCCAAGGTAGGCCATAAAACCCTTGTTGAATAGTTTGGGCTATGGCCAAGATAGGCCATAAGACCCTTTGGAGTAGATTAGTTTGGGCTATGGCCAAAGTAGACCATAAGCCCCTTTATTTGTTTGTATTTGTTACTGTCTAACAATATAATTTTTGGCACAAAATTATGTGCACAGAACCAGAGCGCAGCAACAAAAGCCTTTACTCTCCGATCCTTGGTTATGTTCAGACAGGTTGTGTGTTTGTGGCACATGTAAAGAGTACAATATAATATATATATATTTTTTTTTTGCATTCTTCTGAATCCAGTTGGTCTTCAAAACTTGGATTCACCACTCCAATGAAGTCAATACCCATAGTTGTGATTGAGTAAATGTTGTGTGTCCAACAGGTAGGTCTGGAAGGTTTGGGGTTTTGAAGGAATCTAATCTGTTTGCAAGGAATGCATGTGTCTGTTGATGAAATCTGTTGAGTGATTCTTCCTTAAAAGAAGAATTGGATGCTTGGAGTTGTATGTATATATTTATATACTGTATGTATGTGTGTAAATGTATATTTTGTTGTAGGGTTTTATTTTTGAGTTTTGTATTAGGTTAACCAATTTGGCTGAACAAAGATCTTCAAATGTTGCATTTGAGACCCTTATATCAAACTTTGTCTGTTTTATGCATATATGTGAAATAGGACTTAGAATAGGTTGTGCCTATATGTCAAATAGGACTTAGAATAGGTTATGCCTATATATTCTTCATCCCATGCTGACTCTATCCCAGTGTTTACTGATGGCTGTCGCTCGCCATTTGGAGTGGGCTGCGCAGCTGTCTTCCCATCAGAAATTAAATAATTATCCCTCCCCCCAGCAGCTTCCATCTTTACAGCCAAACTATTGGCTATTCTTTTGGCCCTTCAGTTTCTTTCTCAGCTCCCTTCTACATTGTTTATTATTTATTCTGACTCCCGTAGCACTTGAAACCCTGTCCTCTCTTGTCTCTCCGCACCCACTGGTGTGACAGATCCAGGACTGGCTGGTCTTTCTTTCATCACCCTGTAAGGTCAAGGTTGGCCTGATTGGACCTGACCCAGTTGTCCCAAGTGGGCTTTTTTCAGAAAAAGCCCACCTGAAAAAATTATTAAAACCCACTCAAGTGGGATTTTTTCAGATATTTTAAAACAATGTGTTACTGTAATAAGCTAATAAAAATAATATAACAGTCAATACCATGTATTTAATAGTCATTGCAGTCATGTAGGACTTTGTTTTATTAAATAAATAACAAAAGCACAAAGCTCAACTCAACTTTATTTTTAATTAAAACTGACCTCCAAAATATTTTTTATTAAATGAAGTGCCCTGTAAAAGTAATAAACTAATTAAATTCAGATAGTAATCATAGTTAAGTATTTATTTATTAAGCACTGGCACATCTCAAAGTACGGTAATCAAACTTCATCTTCATTCAGTTCACTTCCACTATGCAAATATTTGTATATTTTGACCAGCTTTCCTGCTTTTTCTGTCCCAAGCTTGTTGCATAACTTGAACTAGATGTGTCTAAACATTGAGAAAATTCTCTCAATGGCAGCTGAACTTGGGTTACAACTCAGTAGATGTTCACAAAAGTTGCAGAAATTTTCCATACCAATAGCATTCCTTTTTGCAGTTTGTACTTTCATCAGTTGCCACCAAGTAGAGGAAGACTTTCTATACAGTTGAATGACTTGATTATTAAAACATTGATACTCAGAAAAGGTTCTTGTCTTTTATTTTGAAAGCCAGAAAATATGCTAGATATTGAGGGTTGTTGCTGATTATCCACTGTTCTTCTGCCATTGCTTGCTCTTCATCAAGTTCTGCTCCTATTAATGCATACATATATATATTTTACTATTTCTATGAAAACAGAAAGAATATATTATAAATAGATTATAAATATTGATACTTACCCATGTATTGAGGATCCATGAAGTATACTACATAAAAGAATGGTTCCACAGTATGTCATTCATTTTTAATTTGAGCACTGTATGGCTTGAGGTCTTCACTTTGCAGAGCTGTATCCACTTTCAACAGCAGTTGACAAAGTTCCTGAATCACTTTGAAGCTGCAAAAATTTTATTACACTGACATAATAATAAATCCCAGAATAAAGTATAAATAAAATTTTTACTCAAAGCATTAATTAATTAAAATAAAACTAGAGTAGGTATTAAAATAATTAAGTAGCAGATGTACCATACTTAAAATGTAACCAAATTTCATAGGTAGCTAAGTATACCTTATCAAGTGCAATAGCAACTTCTTTGCTGCTGAAGGTGAAGGGCCTCTCTGTATAGGCCTGTATTTTCAGGACAGTGGCAATTTTTCCATCAATTTCTTGCTCAGTATTGATTTCCATGTATTTATGAAATTTTTTTATAAATGTGTCTACACAAGCTTCCTGTGAGTTCCACGTATTTGTGGCATTAGTCCTCCCTTGTCCTTCAGCCATCCCTGATTAACAAAATAAAAGGATTTCAAGAGAACATTAAATATAGTAATATATATATATATATTTTACAGCATCTATCTTTCTCTCTACCAATCTATCTGTACATAAACTTTATAAAGATTATAATTTTTATAAATATTTCTCAAAATATTCTATGCCCACATTGAAATGATATATTATAATATATATATATAAGCACACCGGACAAAAAATTAGTCACCCCTCTCAGAATGTACCTAATAACGTGTGACGACGCCTCTGGCCTTGATAACCGAATCCGGTGAGGCAGAGAGTCTACGAGGTTTGTGCATATACTGAACATCGATTTGCTGCCACTCGTTAATCAGCCGGTCCCGAAGTTCCGCCAGAGTCTGTGGGTGTCTATTCCTGCGCTTCACTTTCTTTCCAGCCTGAACAACACCTTCGATGCATTCAGGATTAAAGGCTTCATTGGACCTGCGATGTACTCGTCGTCTCCCATCATTGGAGAACAAACAAAAACGGGACTCATCGGACCAAATTACACGTTTCCAATCTGCCGCAGTCCAGTTTTTGTGCCTCTGAGCCCATTTATAATGTGCCAATTTGTGACTTGCTGTTAACAGCGGCCTCTTCCGTGGTACCCTGCTCCAGATGTCCATCGCATGCAGTTCTCGTCGCAATGTCCGTTCGGAAATTGGTCGCTGGAGAACCTCATTGGTTCTTGGAGCAATTGTTCTCTGGTTTGAAACGATTTGCAGTTACTAGACGAGAAACATGGCGGCAGCCCCTATTGTCGAGAATTGTTTTCCGGCCACAGTTACGCCGTCGATTGTCAGTTGATTGCGAACTACACCACTCTTTGTAAACTCGCTGGACAGTACGCGTCGACACACCAACAAATTGGGCTACTTCAGACATTTTGTGTCCGTGGGCTCTGCCAAACACGATGGCTCCTTTTTGCCACTGAGTAACGTCTGCCTCACGACCCATTTTGCAGACTATATCCAACACACACTTTGTTCTTCACCACCTCACGAAACAGATCTGATCCTGTGTGCTACGTCACCGCTACTTGTCACTTACCAATGCTACATCAGCGCCCCCTGTGTGACCTTGAACTTCCTACTATCGGTGCTATTAGGGGTGACTAATTTTTTGTCCGTGTGCTTATATATATATATATATTATATATATATAATCATGCGGGTTGCTTCTACAGAGCTTCAATTTAATATTTAGGAGAAATCCAATGACAAGGAGAAATGTAAATGCCATGAAAAGTCTTCTTTATGCGCAACGTTTCGAGCAATACGCTCATCTTCAGCTGCTGTTAATAACAATGTGAAATTAAAATCAATATTGAATGAAAAACAAAACAGAAAATTTCTATAACCTATTCGTAAAGACAAATTTTAAAAGACTGAGAAAGAGGGTTAAATTCTAAGTTATACAGATTTACATATAAAAATTAAGAAGTTATTTTTAAATACATGTAGTAAATGTGAAATTAATACACTGGAAAAATTACCAATAGTACACTGGAACAATGGAGCTATCTACCTTACACTGCAGTATCCGAGGCTGACTAATTTGAGCAGAGACAAGAACGGGAAACACGAAGGATGGCGAGGGCGATTGGGGAAGGAGGGATTATAAGGAATTGGGAAGGAGGAGGGATCATAGCAAATTGAGAGGGACGGCCGATGAGTCAACATTCAGACTAGGGACAATGCTTTAATGAAAAGGGATTCTAAAATTCTTAGTGAGTTGGGACAAGTATTACAACCAAGAATTTTAAAATTGTCTAAAGTGACATCAATTTTACATTTAATGCTGTGTTCACGAACTCGAGGCTTCTTTAGTTTTTAAAATTTTACCTGTTCGGCCACTTATTCCCATATGCGAATAAAATCTAGCCCTGAGAGAGCGAACAGTGCTGCCGATGTAATTCCCAAGGAGACACCTGGGGCAGGTAAATAAATATACAACACCGCTACGCAACGAGTCAGGGGTTCGATCCTTCGCTGAGAAAAAGCTACCTAAAGACGTTTTTTAATAAATATGATGCGGAAATCAGTATGATAAAAATTTCCTTAACAATTTTGTAAATTTAAGCTTAAATTCCTTATTCAAAGGACCCATTTCAGGTACCAAGAAATATTTTATATCCTTCGGCACTGTAATACATGGAAGTTGAGGGCTATAAACATTATTTAAGAAGGATCTAATTAGTTTGTCTACATATTGAACAGGAAAACTATTATTAGTAAAGTATGATCTTAGATTATTAAATTCATCATTAAGTAAGGTAAAATTAGAGGTCAAATTATATCCTCTGAACAGGAGAGTTTTAATACAAGACATCTTATATTGAAATCAGTAAAACTAAAAAATTCATGCCCAAACCAGTGAAAGTGGGTTTCCTGTAAACTGATGTAGTAATAGAATCACCGTTTTTCGAAATTAAAAGATCTAAGAAAGGGAGGGAGCCATTTTGCTCAGTTTCCATTGTATACGTTATATTGGGGTGCAAAGAATTTAGGAAGTTAAAGAATTGTTGCGCTTGTACCGCATTATCAAAGACTGCTATCGAATCATCAACAGCCTGAAGATGAGCGTATTGCTCGAAACGTTGCGCTAATTAGGTGTAACTTCTTTCTCCAGGAGATTAAGGTACCCATAGGTTAGAATGTTAGGACATTTCTCCTGAAGTAGTTCTTTCATGCGCTTCATTGTGTTTTCATTATCAGTATAGATTGCAAATACCTTGAAAATATGAGAAAGAGAAAAATCATAGTATTGTAAGGCTTTTATACATAGTATTATAGTATTGTACTGACATAGTATTGTAAGGATTTTATAGTTACTTTATTTACTTGAGCTATTTTAATTAATAATCTCTCTAAAATTTTAATGAACTCAAATTACTCACATCTTTGTTGTATTTCTGTTGAACTTCATTTATTGCAGCTATATCAAGTTCACAACAATATTCTGCTGTTTTCTTCTCTGATCCACAACCATCGTTGATAACAGAATGTTGAATGGCTACTGGCTAGTGTGGATTGAGGTGGCAATGATGGATCATTCCGCACTGATGACCATCCATCTTGTAGCAGAGTTTTATTGTAGCATTTGTTAAGTCATTACGTTCTATTTCATCATGTACTTCAGTAAGAAGATCTCTTGCTAGGTCTTTTCTTGTTGGTGTGCAATACCCAGGTCTTAACAGATTCATCATTTGTTTATATTCTTCGCTGCTGGCAGCATTAAAAGCTATTGCATTGCTGTAGAAAACTTGGCAACTCGTAGATCAAGCAGTTTCTATTGTTTTTCTGTTGTCTTTATGACAAAATTGGTCATCTGAGGTTGGGTCAATCTTGACTTAATGGAGTAGTACAAATACTGCTTGAGGGAGGGGGGGGGGGGGGGGGAATACAAAGATTTAGGTTTCTTCTTTGGAGGTTGAGAAGTAGAACAACTGTCAGTCTGTTGACAGAGACACCAGAAGCTGATGAAGGTGATGATAGAAATGAATCAAATGATAGTTCAGAAACTGATGATTCAGATGAAATATTTAATGCAACTTGATCATGAGTTGGAGGATTTTCATTTCTCTTTATACATTTTTGTAAATGTGTTTTGATTCTCTCAATTTTAGAACTTAATTCCATTCCACAATGTTTGCATTTCACTTTTGAGCTTCCTTCAACTTGTATGACATCAGCCCACTCATGAGAAGATTTCCTACCACTTCCAGCAACAAATGGCATGGTTTCTTAAACTCTTAGTGTTAAATAAAAATAATTCAGTATAGATACTGGTAATACTAAGCTTTAGCTATTATATCTAAGTTATATTTAAAAAAAAATCATCTATATGTATCTATAACAAAATAGCAACAATCATCATTATCAAGAACAATGACTAAATACTGTATATGAGCACCAAAAATTTTAAAGGCCAGTTTTTAAAATTTTATTATACACTTTTCTTATATTAGCTATAGAAAATTTTAAAAAGTGATAAAACCCAGGTGGGTTGGGTTTTTCAATAAAACCCACTTTTTTGCCAACCCTGCATAAGGTAGTCACCTTTTGTTGGGTAAATTCCCATATTGGTGTTCTGGGCAATGAACACACAGATGCTGCGGCGAGGGAGGTGTTCTCCCTGCCTTTCAACCCCAATAAGCCTCCTGGTGTCAGACTTTACAAGGGTTTTCCAGGAAGCACTCCTTTGGCTGACAGCACTGGTCAGTGAGAGGGCATGTCCTGGAATTCCTTGAGGGCATTGAATCCCACAATTTGTCAGTGGCCTTCCAATGGTTAGAGACTGCTCTGATGCGCCTATGCATCAGTCATACTCATCTCGCACATGGGCATCTTATGATGGGAGTGTGTTGCCCCTTCCTGCCCATGCGGCACATTTGTTCTTGGTTTGCCCTGCCTTTGCCATCACTCACTCCCAGTTCCTCCCTTTTTGCTCTTCAGGCTCCACTCTTACTCTTACTCTGTTGTTGGGTGACTCCACTAGTGATGTGAGTCGTTTTTTATTGTGTCGTTTTTTTTGTTTTTTTTGTCGTTTTTTTTTTGTTTAAAACGAAGATAGTCTGTTTTTTTTGTATTTTTTGTTTTTTATTGTTTAAACTTATTCCATATTTTTCTTCCTTTAATCTAATAAGTATATTAGTATTACCTATAATTTACTATACTATAGTAATCCCTTGATTAGTGCGGTTAATTAATCCTCCGATGTCACCGCATATATCAAAACCGCATTAATCAAAGTTAAGAACCAATGGAAATAATTATAATGAATCCTGGAAAATAAAAAAAAATTTAGAATAACATTTATTTTAACTTTAAAGCATTTATTTTTTTATAGAGAAATGTATCCATAGTTGATTGAACATATATTTAAACTTTAAAGCATTTATTTTATAAAGAAAAACTAATCTGAAGTCGATTGAATATTTATTTTTTACAGAAAAACTTATCTAAAGTCAATTGAACAGTGTTAGCTTTTTCTTTTCTGACAACATTTTGCGATAACAATCAATTTGCTTATCTAAACCACGGCGAACGTTCATGCTTCTGTCTACATTTGGATCCATCTCGAGTAAAAGATGTTTGGCCTTCTCAATTGTCCGAAACAATTCTTCAAGTTCTTTCACCGTGATTTCCTTAGAAATATTTTCCGTTTCTTCAGTTTCCTTTTCTTTTTCTTCATATGCCTGTTGATGCTCGATTACTAGAAGATCTTCGTCACTTAGGTCTTTTGAATGTGAAGCCAATAATTCCCGAACATTTCCCGAATCGACATCCTCGAAGCCAAGGTCTCTTCCAATCGTAGCAATATCATTAATGACTTCGTTGACAGGATTAATAAAACCACCAAAATCATTTGCGCATTCAGGCAAAAGATTCTGCCAGACCACTCATGCAGCCGGCTGTCAATTCTTCCCACGACTCGTGAATGTTTGCAACTGCTTGTTTAATGTTAAATTGTTTCCAAAATTCATGTAGTGTGATTGCATCTATGTGTAGGAGGTCTGTGCGCACTTGTGTCTGCCGATAAACTGAACTTCTGAAGCGCAGTAGGGAAGCCGAAGGCGGGAGACGGTTTCGGCCCAGCTGGTTATTTGCCCGCCATTTTCAACATTTTTGAACCGCACTATTCAAATTTTATACCGTAAATATCAAGGGATGGTCACAATAAATTTTTGCGCAGTAATCAAAACCGCATTATCAAAACCGCACTAATCAAGGGATTACTGTACCATGCTTATATGGTTATACCTAGTATATGTATATAGTCATCTTTTAGAAAAACTGAATCACACAAAAGTATATAATAGAAAGGAAAAACAAACCCTCATTTTTTATTGTATATACCTATATTTTTTAACTAGAACATAAAACATTCTTCCTCATTTCAAACAATATACATAATTGTGATTGGCAAGAGTACCAGTATATATATTCCAGATCGAAAAAAAAAATATTCACCTTTTTTTGAACCTTTTTGTTAACCTAATGTTGGTTAACCTTCATTTCCATGGAAGAATCATCACTAGATTGGGTAGAGCATATATGCTAGTTTCAATATCACAGGTACTGGTATAATATCCATAATACTGGTATAAAACAATAGATATAATTGTGATTGGCAAGAATACCAGTGTGTATATATATATATAATATATATATATATATATATATATATATATATATATATATATATATTCCAAATAGAAAAATAAAAAAATATAAATATTCATCTTTCTTTAACCTTTGTGTTAACCTAATGCTGTTTAACTTTCATTATCTGATTCTATTTCCATTGAGAATCATTATCACTAGATTGATTAAAGCAAATAGTTTCAATATCACAGCCTTCACAGGTACTGGTATTTATTGCAGATTTGGATGTTGACGAAGCCAATGTAGCACCATGTTTTACTTCACTTTCTTGGAATTTTGCATTTTGGGATATAAATACTAGCTTTGCTGCTCTGTCTGTGCTTAATTGGTTTCTTTTGGCTGTATGGATATTACTGTATGTGCTAAATGATCTCGGAGGTAATGAAAGGGCGAAATAGAGGTGTATGAGTTTGTGTAGGTATATATGTGAGTATGCATGCGTATGTATCTGGAATTCTGGATGTATGCATGTGTATGGGGTATACAATAGATATAAATGTGTATATAAGTATTTATGTATATATTGGTATATATGTATATGGGTGTATGTGTATATATATATGGATGGTCTCATGGGGGGGGGGGAATATGTCATCGTGGTCTAAAGGATAGTTAAGTGGGAGAGTTCAAAATCCGAGGCATGGATGGGAGAGTCCTGGGAAGGTTGGACAATGGGCAGTCAGCTCCCAGCAGTGTTCTCGCAAGTTTAATGGATCTCAAGATACAAGACTTTCAGTGCAAGAAAGAGGCCAGTTTTTTCTGTAAATAGGCTGAAAAGGACATTCTATACTGGTACCATATGGCCTATTTTATTATTTATTTATTTATTTTTATAATATATATCATTGCAAAAGTATACCTTATAATTAAATTGGCAATATCTATATTAATTATTATTATTATTATTAAAAAAAAAAAAAAAAAAAAACGTTTTTTTTACATCACTAGACTCCACGCCTATACCAAAGGACATGCTTTTCTCTTTTCTCCGTCAAACTGGCCTTCTACACTATTTATTATGACCCTGGTGTAATTTCTTCCTCTCTTTGCTGTTCATAGTGTCTTTACTCTTCTCTCTCACAACTTTTCTTTAGCAGTTACTCCTTCAAAGTCCTCCTTACCCCATCTCCTCATGCTCTCTCTTTACTTTAGTTTCAGCGTGATTTGACCTTAGCAGTTGAAGCACTGGTGAAGCATTGCTATTCATTATCTTCATGTCACATTTTATTGTAATGAATCGCTTCTTCCAAATTTTTCAGCATCATGTTTCTGTCACTTTATTACTGTATGTGTTACTATGTAGGACATGAATTGTTAGCTATATATTTTTTGTAGCTTTGCAAAAAATTCATTGCTACAAAGAATACTACTTGTCATGCATCAAAATGTTTAGATTGTAGCTGTATGCACCTTGGTGGTGTAGTGGTTAGCATCACTGACTACGAATCCATCGGCCCTGGTGTAATGTATTGAACCATCCACTGTATTGAACTGTCCTCTGAGCACTTCTGCGCATGCACGAAATTTATGTGCATGCGCAAAACAGATGTGTCAAATTGTGGTGGCTTGTGGTTTGAATCATCCGCTGTTTGTTTGGTTTGCTATTTTTTCAGTTTTTAAGATAGTTTCTTGTAAATTTGCTTGGTTTACTAGTTATAAAATTGGTTAAATAAGTATCTCGTGAAATATTAGGGTAATTTTCTTTCTTATTGAATGCCAGGTTAGGTCAACTGTACATCATTGATGATTGGTTGAAATATAAAACAAAATCATACCATCACATTTTTTGAAATTTTTTCGTGGGAGGCCTCTCCCTCTTCTACTAACCCTAGCTGCATCACTGCCACCTCCCATTAAAAATCTTAATTTATATAAATGCAATAATAAAAGGTTGTTTCTCAATAATGATGAAAATCAACAGTCATGTAAATATTCACAAGATTATTGTTTATATTACAAATTTAATTCCATAATTGATTAATAAACGCAGTTCAATTACGTATTTATATGTGACATGCTTTTCGGACAGTTCAAACCAGCAGTCACTTCAAATCATGAGTGCTATATTCTGAACTGTCCGCTAGATTTTGCGCATGCGCAGAAGTGCTCAAAGGACAATTCAATACGGCGGATGGTTCAATATGTGACATCGGGTTTGAGACCGGGTGATGGCAGCCAGCGCACAGCAAAACCCAGCTGTTCATCCTTCCACACAAAGAAAGTGGTTGGTAGATAAAAGGGTACCCTGGATAGCCTAGTGGTTAAGATGCTGGGCTGCTGGTGGGGCGTGGTTGGTTCAGATTCAACATTAAACTGTAGGTCTAAGGTGGAGTGAAAAGCTTGACCTTCATCAGAATGAACAATTCAGGTGAAGCTAACCAAACCAAAAGTTTGTACATAATGTATTTCATTTGCAGCCTGGGTGGTGGGGATATGATTTCCGAAGAGATATGGAAGTTGATCGTGAGACATATGGTAGGCTATTACTCTGAGATGCATGTAATTTGTTTAGTGTTAAACAAGAATGCTTATTTGTTAAGTAAAATACCCAATGGCATTTTTAATGACTTTCAGGGAAATATACAACTGATCTTCTGACAAACGAAAGCATTCGTGTCATCAATGAACACAATGCATCAGAACCATTGTTTCTCTTCTTGGCACATTTGGCTGTCCACTCAGGCAATTCATACGCTCCACTGCAAGCCCCAGCTGATATTGTTAAGAAGTTTTCTTACATAAAAGATGTAAATAGGAGAATATTTGCAGGTAATTCTAACATTTTGAAATTTTATTGGCATTTTCGAAGGTAGTGGTAAAATTTTATTCCTAGTAATAAGGTTTATATATATATATATATATATATATATATATATATATAGAGAGAGAGAGAGAGAGAGAGAGAGAGAGAGAGAGAGAGAGAGAGAGAGAGAGAGAGATCTGTAACCATTTCCATGAGAGAATGGAATTAGCTTGTCTCTGAAGGAAAGAATTATGTTTAAGGACTTTATCCATGCTGTTGTTATGCCAAACTTTGACTAGGAAAGCAGCCAAGGGATGTGTTTGAAAAGTAAAACTTTTTATTTAACTATTTATTATCTTTCAATTTTTTATTTTGATTTGTGCCAATAGATGAAGCAATAGATCATTTTTACTGTAAGTTTTAAATTTTGTAGTAAAATTAGTTTCCTTAACTCAGTGGTTGCAGATTGGACTCAGGCTATGAAGGCCTGAGTTCAATTCCCACTGGTTGGGAATCAAACCACTGCAATCCTAACAATGCAAAAAAAATTTGGTTTAACTTTACTTGTTTTAATGCTCTCTGCAACAAAGAGGAGGCTTTCAGAAGGTACCATCAACATCCAACTCATGACTCACTTAGTTTAAATTTCTGCCCAGTATCTTATAAATTCTGTTCTTCAATTCACCAAAAATTCCTTCATCAGACAAAAATTGTGAAAACCCATCCAATTCTAATTCTTCTCACTCTCTGGCACCTAGCCAAGAACCTCTCCAACAACTTTTCTTCTTTCCCTCCTCTTTTCCATTCTGATGGCTCAGATGCCGTCTCTTCTGATAAAGCTGAACTCTTTGCATTATTAAATGATTCCAGTGCTGTTCCTCCATCTTCCCATCCCTCTGACTTAATTATGTTCGAAATTAGAATCTCTTACAAATATGTTTTTTCTGCCTTATCTGGGCTCAACTCTAGGAAAGCGTACGATCCTGATGGTGTCACTCCTGTTGTTCTCAAGAACTGTGCTTCTGTGCTGACACCCTGCCTAGGCAAACTTCTTCATCTTTGTCTTTCATCTGGTACTTTTTCTTCCTGTTGGAAGTTCGCTTTCATTCAGCCTGTCCCAAAAAAGGGTGACCACTCTCAACCCTCCAACTATCATCCAATTGCTTTGATTTCTTGCCTTTCTAAAGTTTTTGAATATTAATACCTCTCTTCTCATAATCTTCTTTCAGATCGTCAGTATGGTTTTGGTAAGGGACGCTCTACTGGCAATCTGCTTACATATCTCTGACTCTTGGTCCTCCTCTTTTTGGGATTTTGGTAAAACCTTTACTATTGTGCTAGCCATATCAAAAGCATTTGATTGAGTTGGGCACAAATCCTTAATTTCCAAACTACCCTCCTTTGGTTTCTGTTCTTCTGTCTGTGCCTTCATCTCTGATTTCTTTGTAGATGGCCACTGTTATTCTCCTAAAGCTATTAATAGTGGTGTTCCTCAGGGTTCTATCCTGTCACCCACTCTTTATCTTTTATTTATCAATGACCTATTAAGTTGCACTTCCTGCCCTATCTATTCTTATGCTGATGATTCCACTCTTCACTTCTCCACCTGATTCACAAAGTGTCCATCTCAACAGACACTCAATCCTTAGCATGGGATGGCTATGGTATACCTGCCCTGATCTTTCTACTATCTCTGATTGGAGCAGAGAAAACCTTATGGCTTTGAATGCCTCAAAAACTCAGCTTCTTCATCTGTCTACTCGTCACAATCTTCCACATGATTATCCCCTTACCTTCAACAATACACAACTCAATCCTTCTACTTCACTTAATAGTCTTGTAATTTCCTTTTCTTGTGACCTTTCCTGGAAAGATCACATATACTCCCTTTCCAAAACAGCTTCTAAGAGGTGAAGTGGGCTATGCTGGCTCCGCAGTTTCTTCACCCCCACTCAGTTGCTGTCTCTGTATAGGGGTCTTGTCCGCCCCTGTGTGGAGTACACTTCTTTGTGTAGGGTGGCTTATTCCACGCAGCTCTACTTGATCAGGTGGAATCAAAGACTTTTCATCTCATCAATTCCCTGTTTCTTACTGCTTCAATCTCTCTCTCTCTTCACCGCACTGTTGCCTCAAGCTCTCTTTACTATCACTTTTGTAACAGACTGTTCTTCTGAACTCTAACTGCATGCCTCCCCTCCTTTAAAGAGAGCACACCATACCCACCTTTCAACATTCATTCCTTTTCTGTACAGCTCTCTAATGCAAAAGTTAATCAGTATTTTCAATCTTTCATCTACTCAACCAGTCAACTCTGGAACAATCATCCTCAATCCATCTTTCCTCCTGTCTTTGACCTTCAGTCTTTCAAATGCAGTGTATCTAGGCATCTTGAAAACTATGAGCCTTGATTTTGGCTCTTTTCTTCCTCTATGGTGAGGGGGCAGGGGTGCATTTTTGTGGGCATTCGCCCTCATCCCCTCCTCACACACACAAAAAAATAAAATAAAATTGGAGTTGATCCAGCCACCTGCTCTGTAATTGGCTTAGCTTAGATAGCACTCACAGTTTACTGTTTTTTACAATAAATTTTAAAAATAAAAGTAAGTCTTTGGCTTTCATGTAAGTTAGTTACAGGGAATTGAGGTGTGGTGTATGGTACCGATTAATCAGCCAAATTTAGCCAATTCTCATACCAATTTTTTAAAATTTTCATTACAAAACAAAATCTATATTTATAGAAAATTAAACATACAACAAATACTATTTATGATAATTTATACCCATTTCAAAGTGTAATTAATATAAAAAATATTTTACATTCATGAAAAATCAAAACTTAATAAGTTGCCCATAAATTTACATTTTCTCCAACTACCTAATCTCTAAATATTATAAACTATTGTAATCTCCTATTCTATATTAACAATAATTCTGTTATGTTGACTTTATTTCAAGGTTCTCAAGTGTCCTTATTTCTAAAATTTGTTCTTATTTTTGGCCTTAAATCTTATTTATTTTTATTTGTTCTTATTTATTTGGTCTTATTTCTTAATGTTTAAATTTTTTATTTCATTTGGCTATCAGAATAAATTGTTAATGATATATTATGGATATTCTTATTTTTGGGATGGAATTCTTATTTTTTGGAGTTGAGGTTCTGATTTTTATTTTTAGACTTGAGAACCCTTCTTTATTTTAATAATTTTATAAACCCAAATTGTGTATTCATTTATTTTTATTCAAATTGCCCACCAGGGACTTGAAATGTTAACAAAAATTTTTGTTGTTGTTTACATTGTTGAAGAAAGAAAATATCTTCAACAGAAGGAAAAACAATTACTTCAAGTATTGGTATTTAATTTATGAAACCAAAATAAAATTATTTTATCACTTTACTGACTAATAAAACCATTAAAGATTACTTTAGCTACAGTATATGAGTAACAAATTCTGGAACCATTTATTATGGAGAGAGCTAAGAAAAGCATTTAAACAAATTTAAAATATGAAAAGTTAAAATTTTCACATTAGATTAGTAAAATTTATGAAGAGAATTGATTTTTTAAAATATAGGAAAAGAATCAGCATCTGTATCAGCAGTTTTTCATGGAATTGCTACATCACTGGAATTGAGAACCTTGGAAGGATCAAAGAAGTTGGAAAATGGGTTCAATTTGAACATTTGAGAGTTACAGACCAGGCATGAGGAAATATGGTAGCGATGTGTTGTACATACAATTCCACAAATAGATGATTAAAGACTAACAAAATATAATTTTTCAAGTATATTTTATTAACGTAAGATAACTGAGATGTCTCTATTCAGTATATATTTTTGCGTGCTTTGTAATTTGCATGTTTTTTCATTAACTCAAAGAAAACCATTTAAAGCAATTAAAGTGCAGACTATTTGCCATTTATTGTAAAATAATACAAAGATGATTTATTGAATTATGTTTTTGTAAATAAATCCACTGTATAGATTATAGTAAATTTTACACCAAAGAAATGCTTAAATTTTAATCATAATGTGGCTCTGGATCAATTACATTAGCAAATCTTAAACCATGGACCAGCAAAATGAGTAGATGAAATGTTGAATTTTGCATTTATAATTACTCATAATTTCGTAATTAATGAGTACCAGTTTTCAAATGTATATTAGTTAAAGGCTTTATCTTATTGTACTGAATATATCATTTTACTTAAGTTTGAGTACTAACTTACAAAGGGTTAGGTTGGACAAGCTCTAATTGGAAGGAATTGACATAGAAATGTGTAATTGGTATGCATTGACAGGAAATTTAAGCTCTCTTGTTTTCATCCAAGTGACTTGGTCACATATAGTAAAATCACCTTAAGTCTGCCGCATTCTTTTCATTTAAAACTTTACTAGAGTTTTGCTGAAGCCAGCTCCAGATATGGTTAAAAAAAAATTAGTTACCATTTTGTAGACAATTTGTTGTTTGCATAATCAAAGTTATTTCAAGAATTCACAGCATTATTTAAGCCCATATATAAAACAAAATATAGTTTATTGATGTTAGAAGGCTATGTTAGATTAATTTGCCATTTATAAATCTTAAGTAAAGAATTGGCCTTGCACCATTGCAATTTGAACCTGTATTGGCCAAGGCTAGTGTTGCTGTGGTGAGCTCAAACCTAAGTTACAGTGTAGGCCTTATTCAATCTTATTGTGGCATGGATTCATGAGAGAAGCCTGAAGTTATGACCCTGCTGCTTTGTGTTCAGTGTCCAAACTAATGGCTAAGCCTTTAACCTGTGAAATGTAAAGTAAGCCTAGCTAAGAGTGAGTTCAACGGAGTTTTGTTCACATTTGAAGTCAAAAACTTGTGTTGCGTTCTTTAGGTCCACAAATGTGACGTGAAGTCATTGAAAGAATGTGACTGCAAGTCAAGTTTTGGACGAAAAAAACGGTTTAATAATGAATGGTTCATAATCTATCTACCCTTTTATATATCTTTGATTAGTTATCAGCAAAGAGTATAACAAGATTCGTATCTCTGCCCACATTTGCATTAGCTTTTCTCTCTTCTGCCATCCAGTGTTTGAAAAGTGAACTGAATTACCCGCAAAAAAAAACATAAATTAAAATATTTCAATTATATTAGAATAGTTTAATTTGTAATCATTTATAGGCTATTATAAATTATGCATATAAGGTTGTACTTTTTGAAGATTAATGATAATATTAATTTTTGTGTTATATGCCACACTGATCAAAAACTGCAAGAATGCAATCGCTGAGCCCCTATACTGGATATGGAGACGATCATTAGACACGGGAGAAATACCGGGCATCCTGAAGAGCGCGAACATAGTCCCAATATATAAAGGAGGAGATCGATCCCAGGCCAAAAACTATAGGCCAGTGTCGCTTACATCTCATCTCACTAAAATATTTGAAAGAATAGTTAGACAGAAAATCTATGACTTTTTGGAAACTTGGAAAAAATTCAATGATAACCAACACGGGTTTCGGTCAGGCAGATCATGCCTATCACAACTAATGGAACACTACAACAACATTATTGATTCACTTGAAAGTAATGAAAACTATGATGTACTATACACAGACTTTGCTAAAGCGTTCGACAAGTGTGACCACGGAATCATAATACATAAACTGAAATATATGGGAATAACAGGAAAAGTAGGGAAATGGATATATAATTTCCTTAGTGAGCGGAGGCAAGTCGTTACAGTACAAGGAGTATCTTCATCAGAATCAGAGGTCCTCAGCTCAGTACCACAAGGAACAGTATTAGCTCCACTACTCTTCATAATCATGCTAACTGACATAGATGAGGACGTTACCAGAGACAGCACAGAACATCCTTTGCGGATGACACAAAGATCAGTAGAAAAATAAGAAACCCAGAAGACATAGGATCTCTACAAACCGACATGAACAAAATCTACAAGTGGACTGAAGACAACAATATGAAGTTTAACACCGAGAAATTTCAGCTGTTACGGTACGGAAAAAGAGAAGACCTAAAGTGCATGGAATATTATACCCCAAATGGACAGGAAATTCAGAGAAATTCCAGAGCAAAAGATTTAGGGGTTGTAATGACAGATGATGCGAAATTTGAAACACAAAATAAGATAGCAGTAAACAGAGCAAAGAGAATAACGGGTCAGATATTGAGAACCTTTAAACGAAGGGATAGGAATGTAATGATTCCTCTACTGAAAACCCTAATCATACCCAAATTAGAATACTGCTCGGTCCTAACTTCCCCATATAAAAAAGAAGACATTAGACAGCTGGAGGGGATCCAAAGAAGCTTCACAGCCAAGATCAATGGGTGCAAAGAACTAAATTAATGGGAAAGGTTACGAGAACTAGACCTATATTCACTGGAAAGGAAAAGAGAGAGATACACCATTATTTACACTTGGAAAATAATGGAGAAACTAGTCCCTAATCTTACTCTGAATCCCATAACTCCCCAAACAACGATGGAAAGTAGAAGCGGTAGACTGTGTCGTATTCCCAAATTGAAGGCGAGACAGGGAACATCCTTAACCCTGACAGAAAATAGTTTTGTAGTGAGAGGACCAAAACTGTTTAATCAGTTGCCCAAAGACCTAAGAAACACGAAGGGAATTTCAGTGGAAATCTTCAAAAGAAGACTAGACGCCTGGCTCAGAACAATCCCCGATGAGCCGGGCGTACCTGGCTATGTGAGGTGGAGAGCGCAAGAATCCAACTCACTACTTCACCAGGCCAACTCGAGAGGAGGGGCGACAAGCTTGACCTTCGCGAAATGAGAAATCATCGCGCGGAACCTTTGTAAGGTTGTAAGGTAAGGTTATACTTCTAAATCATGCAAATATGCCCTTTTGCAAAGCTTAACTGTCACTCCATACACTAGGCAGCTAGTATCTTATTTCCATTTGGCAGAATAACGCACTAAATAATGGAAAATATCGTGTTCCATGTATTATATACAGAGATGGGCATTAACGCGTTTCATGTAACAACATTACGTAATGAACGTTACAAAAGTAACGAGTAACGGTAACGCCTTAAAGATTTTCAAATGTATCAATGTAACAGTAACGCTTTGCAAATTTTTAATCACGGTAACAGATTTTTTCATTACTCGATACTTGAATTTGATAACATTGCCATTCCATTCATGAGGACTATTAAGTGCAATTCACTATTCCGTGTTAGTGGCAACAACTAAATTTATATTCTCTAGGTCTCTTCATCTTTCCCAAAAATCATTGGGGTGCAAATTATTGTGCAATATATCATTCTTATGAGAACAACATTTATATAGTCAATAATAGTAGCTATTAGAATTTATGTGGTATGGCTGCCATTTATAAGTTTATCTGTAGTTTCAAAATACGTATGAAGGCACATAAACAAATATCAAATGTAACTAGTTACTTGTAACATCGTTACATGCATCGAGTAACGGTAACGCTTTAAGGATTTTCAAAAGTAACGATGTAATGGTAACGCGGAGTACATTTTCGACGTGTAACGAGTAGCGATGCAACGGGTAGCGCTTTTACCGGGTAATCGGGTATTTGAAGACGTTCCAAAATTTGTTGGTTTAGTACCGCGACTTATTAACTGTGTGCAGTTCAAGCACTTGGCTTTACTATTATCTAATTTATCAATGACAAAATAGTCCCAAACCATACTACGATTTGCCATTTGAATGTTTTGTTAAAAAATATTATACAAAAAATATATCAAGAAAACCTGCAAAACAATAAAATTAAATTAGAATTTGGTTTTTACTACCTGTACCCGATTTTTTAGCAATTACCCGATCGGGTCGGGTATCATCGAGTAGTACATTACCCGATCGGGTCGGGTACCCGTGACATCCCTAGTAACGCCGCCCAATTTAATGTAGTGGTGCCCATTACTGATTATATATATATATATATTATTGGCATGCTCTTTCATTAATTTTTTATAGGTACTGTATCCTAATCTTTGGCAAAACAAAAGCATGTTAAGGAAAGAAATTTCGGATCTGGTTTATAAGTAAAACTGCCTCTTTAGTTTTCTGGCTCAACACATGAAACTGGAAGTATAGTTGGTAGAAGAGAAAAGCAAACAAGGGTTAAGGAATTTTTTTATGTAAAATATCAATTTCTTCTTTTGATGCCTACAAGCACCCAATCAGTCTGTTCATGGTTTCCTTGAGGAAGCTGCAAGGGAGGCGGGGAGAGACATTGACATTCAAAGTGTTCAATCATCTCTGAAATTTCATACAAAAAGTAGATCACTACTCTCTCAGAATCTTACCACCATAGAACTGAAAGAGACGAATAATTCTCGAGTTTGAATCTAAATCTTATGGGATGAGAAATGCACAATTTTTTAATATTTTCCTGTTTTATTAATAGGTTCAAAATAAATATGAACTATTTATAACTACAATTTTTTTTCATATTGTTACAGCAATGTTATGGAAGCTTGATGATGGTATAGGCAAAGTGGTCAAAGCGTTGCATGATAATGGAATGCTCGAAAACTCCATCATTGTGTTTACAACTGATAACGGAGGACCAGCTGCAGGCTTCAATGCAAATGCGGCATCAAATTGGCCATTAAGAGGCGTAAGATGATTATACTTGTTTATATCAAATTTAAAAACTCCTTTGTTGTGACATTTTAATGCATAAAAGGTACAAAAGTACCTTTAACACACAAGCCATATAGGAGACACGCTTCCTATGAAGAGAAGTGATTATTTGGCAATTAAAATAGACTTCACTCTGGTTGTAAATGAATCGGTAAGAGAATATTTCATTTCACTTAACAGCTTTTATTAGGTAACATTCCTGTTCTTCATTTAAGGTGAAAGCAGGTATGTGGGAAGGAGGGGTACGTGGCGCGTCATTTGTTTGGTCTCCATTGATCAAGCAGCGTAGCAGGGTTTCCATGGACATGATGCAAATAATGGATTGGCTTCCGACTCTTTACAGGGCTGCTGGTGAGTAATATTGCATTATAAAGGAAGTAAACGCTGTAAGGTCATCTAGTATCAGTATTTTAGATCAGTAGGTCTTTAAACCATTAAGACATAGGTAAGTTTTTGTAAGCCTCCACACATTATATTTAGGAGAGTCCAAAATAAACATTCGCGCAATTGCACCTGTACTTCACCCTCTTATCTTTCACTTTTAATTGAAAGATTAGAGGGTAAAATCGAAATAAAAAGTTACACAGTCTCTGAAATTAGGATGTTACCATATTTTCAGTGATAAGTGTAAGTAGTTGATTTTACTCGATCGTGTTAAGTTTACTCCAGTTATAGGGATGGGCCCTTATGTAGAATGGGAAATGAGCTTTGCATAATGTATGTAAACCAATATTATGTGCAGTCTGTTCAAAATGTCTTCCTAAATATCAGTAAAGAACATGGATTTTGCTTCAGGGTTTTTTGAACCTATTGTCCACATTGAAGGTCTAGTTTACCACTTTCTTGTAGTTTATTTTTTCCTTACTAGGTGGTAATGTGGGTGATTTGCCTCGCATGGACGGAGTAGACGTTTGGTCAAGTATCACTGATGGTGAATCTTCTCCGCGCCATCAAATGCTTCTTAACATCGACCCATATCTCAACGGAGCAGCTTTAAGAGTGGGAGACTGGAAGCTTTTGTTCAGTAAGAAATCTATAGTTTCTCTCTCATTGTGAACAGCCCGAATATAATGTGGGAGTGAATTATCTGTTGGGGTTTACGTCGTTATTGAAAATTATTACGAATAAAGCTCGTTCAATATGTGATCTACCAAATTATTTTGCAGTTTCTGAAGTATTAGGTAGTGCATAGCTATCGTACGAATTATTTTAGAAAGCGAAGATGGCGTGTTTTTTTTGGAGGGTGGGACTTGGGTTTGCATTACGAAATTAGCTATTTTAGTACGTGTAGACATTTTATTTGTTGGGGTCGTGAAGAGTAGAAAAAAAAATTAATAAAGCATTCTAATTTTCATATTTGATGGGGATATTTAATTGTACTAATAATAAGCTGTATAAAGCTTAAATTCAGACTCTTCCGGCTCACCCGTTTTGACGATTTTCTAGTTATTTCAAATGATCATTAAATTGTTCAGTGAGAGGAGTCCGAGTTTTGGTGTGAGTATACTTTATGTTCAACTTCAACAAAGATATTCAGAATTAGAAATGAGGAATCCATTTACTTTCCCTCATAAGGCCACGCTCCTTTAAAAAAATATAAATCGCCGAACCTCATTAAGCGTATTTGCCTAACTTGAATTGGGTGAAAATATTCATTGCCCAAATGCCATCTATTTTGCGATAGAATAAATGCTTTCAGTATTTAAGGCTCGCAACTAAATTGAAATTGAGGCTGTAGAAGTTGGTTTGTGTATATATATATATATATATATATGTATAGAAACGACGTAAGTATAGAGGAGCGTTCTGCACACGAGGAAGAGAAATAACGAACAAATGAAAAATGAGGTGAACCGCCTGGGAATCGAACCCAGGATCTTCCGATTGCCGGTCAGATGCGCTATCCATGACACCACGGGCCTCGATCAGTCATAAGTCGAAATTCTCCTACATAGGGCAGAAACCAATGCCCTGAGAGGGCACCCTCGCAAATCGTGAATATGTACATGGTGTAATGGATAGCGCATCTGACCGGCAATCGGAAGATCCTGGGTTCGATTCCCGGGCGGTTCACCTCATTTTTCATTTGTTCGTTATTTCTCTTCCTCGTGTGCAGAACGCTCCTCTATACTTACGTCGTTTCTATACATTAATATACTGCGTGGTCATTGCAGTTAAATGTACATATTCACGATTTGCGAGGGTGCCCTCTCAGGGCATTGGTTTCTGCCCTATGTAGGAGAATTTCGACTTATGACTGATCGAGGCCCGTGGTGTAATGGATAGCGCATCTGACCGGCAATCGGAAGATCCTGGGTTCGATTCCCGGGCGGTTCACCTCATTTTTCATTTGTTCGTTATTTCTCTTCCTCGTGTGCAGAACGCTC